>CM067363.1:20525542-20968303 GCA_034401795.1 Chaetoderma sp. LZ-2023a | reverse complement strand
GCATGACACGTGTGTTTAAAAAACAGTTAGGTGCCCCTACTGGGCAGGGAGTCAGAGGTAGTCCGGCGGATGCTCGCCCCACCACCGCGCATGCGCCGACTACTACTTCCTCTGGCTCATTTATTGGCTAACACATGCAACTACCAAGAGCCTGAAGACCGAGCCTCTGTGGGGCGGAGAGGCCGGGTCAGTATCTAGGGAGGTAAGTATCAACTCTCTCGTGAAAAAAGAAATCCTAGATTTCGTTTATTTCACATCAAGAGTATACTTACCTCCCTAATACTTTTGATATTGCCAGAATTCGAAAGTGAATCTGGCGGGAGGGAGGCGAGGTCAAAAGACCAGCTCTTCCCTATACGCTTTCAAGCGTTTAAGGCACTTATGACGTCTGAAACTGTGTGAAAACACAGTCAGGATTTGATAAACCATCGGATAACACAACCGATGCCTGAGAGATGACCGATTTGTCATATGCGCTCCCCCCCTCCCTTGGGAGGAAGATTAAATGACCTCAATGTCCTACACGCTCTCTTCGTACTAGTGCTAAGTACTATAGGACAGAGACGAAAAGGCTCCATTTTCGTATACTCTCTCTAAAGAACCACAACCCACATAAACCATCACCATATTAATAACACTGGGTAACGTGACAATACAAAACAATGAACAACACATGAACAAGACTGACCTTGTTGTACTAGGAAGCTGTCATCATGAATCCAGTAGAGAAGGATGATACAGTCCCGACAAGTGGTTGTCACCGTCGCTGAATGGCGAAGTATATAAGCAATGCGGAGGCACTCTTCACAAACATAAAGCGGTTATTGTTTCAAAATCGACAAGGCGAGAGGGTTAGAGGTGTCACGGAGGTAATGGTCTGTAAAACTTGACTCACAGTGCCACTGAGCCACTGACATAATATCATCCACAGGGACCCCATTAAACAGGGCAGTGGATGTCACGACACCGCGGACACTGTGAGCCTTGGCCACGTCAACCTGTCGCCCGGTGGCGGATTTGTGACAAAATTGAATACATTCCACAATCCACCTAGAAATGGTGTCCTTAGACGCCCTACCATGGGGTTCAATATATGACAACCATAACGCTGACTGGTCGGTACGCCACTCCGAAGTACGCTGTTTGTACCGAAGCAGCGCCCGTACGGGGCACCATACTTTAGAATTAGGATCATATCTAGTTAAAGATGGCAAAAAAATAGGTTGACCTGGATATTTCAATGACTGATTTTTAGACAAGAAATTAATCCTAGGTAGAAGCTTAAGGCCTTCCCCTGTAACCACAAAACGGTCAACCTCGGCTGATAAGGCGTGAATTTCACTCCTACGCCTCGCCGAGGCCGCAGCAATTAAAAATACAGTTTTAAGAGTTAACATTTTCATAGAAATGGAACTAAGTGGTTCAAAAGGCTTATCACCTAGTACCTGGAGCACCAGTGATAAACTCCAAGACGGAATCAGTGGAGGATTCCTTGGTCGTAGATTGCCCATGCCTTTAATTAATACATTTAATGTACTTACTTCATCACTCCCCCTATTAGCCAAGCAAGGAATAACAGTCATTAAAGCTGACTTATAACCAGCAATAGAGTTAGGCTTGAGGCTATAGGCATCATATAGGTGACAGAGGAAATCAGCCACTACCTGAATAGATGATTCCATTGGATCAATACATCTTTTTGAGCACCACTCTGCAAATCTGTTGATTTTATAATTATATGCTCTGGAGGTTGACCCCCTCCTGGCTTTGGCCATAAACATGGCCGCTTGCTCAGAAAAGCCCTCCTTAATTCTAGATTCCTTGACAACATCCACGCAGTCAATCGGAACATTGACGGATTGTCGTGAAGGGCCTTGCCCTGGAAGATAAGGTTGTCCATCAGAGGCAGCGGAACCGGATTGCAGACCAGAAGGTCCAGCAGATCCGTATACCACGATCGGCTTGGCCAATCCGGGGCGATCAGAAGCACTTGGCACTCCTGCTGCCTGATTTTCTGAAGCACCTTTGGAATCAGGATTGCTGGGGGGAATGCGTATGCATACATTCCCTCCCAGCTGATAGCTAACGCATCTGTTGCGAAAGCGCTTGGGTCTGGAATCGGAGAGACGTACGTCGTCATCTTCGCATTCTTCTTCATTGCGAACAAATCTATGTTGGGTTTCCCCCAATGGTCGAACAGACGATCCGCCACACATTGATTTAGTTGCCATTCCGTGGGTAAAACACTCATCCTTCGGCTCAATGAGTCTGCTAGCAGATTTAACCTCCCCGGAATATGAACTGCTTTCAAGGTGATCCCATGATCCAGGCACCAACAAAGCAGTTTCCATGTCATCATACAGAGACTGGGCGACTTCGTTCCGCCCTGGCGGTTTATGTAAGTCACTACTGTCGAGTTGTCTGAACGAATGAGAACAATCTTGCCTTGAACATTCTTTAAGAAATGTTCCAGGCCCAGGACTACTGCTCTTAGCTCCAGTAGATTGATATGTTCCTTGGACTGATCCAGATCCCAAAGCCCTGATACTGTGGACTCTTCCAGACAAGCTCCCCACCCCTCCATCGATGCATCTGTATACACAGTCACCTGAGGGTGGGGAGGGGTTAGCAAAACCCCCGGCAAGAGATTCTCTGTATTCAACCACCATTGCAGGTGGTGAATCAGAGGCGCCAACACCGACACATTCGAGTCCAGCGAACCTGAACTCTGGGTCCACTGTGTCATGAGAAACAACTGGATCGGGCGCCTGCGCAAGGCGGCCTGCGGAATGACTGGTTCCAAAGAAACCATCAAACCCAGCATTCTCAAGTAAACCCGTGCCAGGACATGACGACTGTCGCACACCGACTGAATTACCGAGATGAGTACTTGAACCCTCTCCTGAGTGGGGTACACATACCCCGTCTCCAGATCGAAGAACATGCCCAGGTAAACAAACTTCTGGGATGGAGTTAGCTCTGATTTCGGGAAATTGATCAGCCAGCCCAAGTCCGAGAGAGTTTTCAAAACAATCTCCAGATTGGCTGACAACGATTCCCGGGTGTGTGCTTTCAACAGCCAGTCGTCTATGTACGTGTGGACTGCTATGCTTCTCCTGCGGAGGTATGCAGTGATCGCGAGAACCACACGGGTGAAGACCCGAGGAGCCGTGGAAATTCCGAAGGGTAACACCCTGAATTCCCACCGCCGGCCCTGAAACGCAAATCTCAGGAAGCGACGGAAACTCCTCTCTATGGGAATGTGGAAATAAGCATCCTTCAAATCTATCGACGCTGTCCACATCCCTCGCTCTAACCCCGCCAACACCGAGCGCACAGTCTCCATCTTGAAACTGGGTGTCTCGATGAACTTGTTCAACGGCTTGAGGTTGAGAATCGGCCTCCACCCTCCGGTGTTTTTTGTTACCAAGAACAGGGTTGAATAGAAGCCCGGGCACCTCTGTGCCGGCTGAATGGCTTCTTTTAGTATGAGGGAATTTATCTCCTCCTCTATACACAACCTCTGATCCGGATCCCGTGGAATGGGAGTCCAGATCGGCGCGAGAGACAGTCGCGATGGCGGGCCTGTCACCCAGTCGGGACGATACCCGACCGAAAGCCATCGCAAGACTAAACGGTCCTGAGTCAACCGCTTCCACTCTGGCAAGCGGGCGGCCAAACGGCCGCCCACCGGTCCACCTAGGGATAGAGGTGGACATAAGGAGGGCCAGAGTGGCACTGTTCTCTCGGCCTGAAACACCGGAGTGGTTCCCACCGCGGTAACCAGGCCATCAGGCCCGATTACCGCGACCAGATCCCCGCGCGCCCCGCCCAGCGCCGCGCGCACCACGGTGCGCGGGCGGCTGTCTGGCTGGGTGCGGCTGGGGAGCCTGCGCCCCCCTCACTGCTGGCCGAATCGCCCGTGGCCTAGGCCTACGTTGCGACGGTGGCTGGCCTCTGACCTGGCCAGCACCACCTCGAGCCTGCAGAGGACGATACGCAGGGGGTGCCGCGCGAACACGCTCCCGCCGGAGCACCTCAAATTGTTCCCGCAGCGCCCTCTGGTTATTAACCAGAGTGACCGTCTCCTGGAGGTGCCTGCATCCCTCACCTCCAAAGAGACCAGGACCTGTCATAGGCGTCCGCAGCAGCCTATTATACAGGTCCTGGGACGGGCACAGATTGTCAAGCGCAAACGTGCGCCTCGCCCGGACACTTCTGGTTACCGCCCGCGTCAAACAGTCCAAAGCCAGGTTGATACCATCCTGAATGGCTCTCTGGACTGTCACCGGGCTTGGTTGGCGTGATGCGGAAGCCGCTACCACCCCTTGTAGCAGCTGGGAGACGTGGGACAGAGCGGCAATCGACGCCCTCCCACTCTCCTCCGCATCCCGCAGCGCGGCATTTGCCGAACGCAACGCGTTCGAGCACAAGACTCCCGTGTCAGAACGGGAGCCCGGCCGCGCATCTTCGCCCAAAGCCGCGCGATCATCAACGCTTGGCTTCGGCACCACACCGTACCGCTGGTAATCCAGGGGCACGATGCGGCACCGCTTCGCCACCCTCGCGAGGGGCCTTCGCGAGACGTCCATTCACCTTAATGGACGCCTCTGCCGCTTCGAACATGTCCACGACATGCTCAGCAAGCGGCAGAGATGGCATAGCGGTAGCCGCCGGCCTACCAGCTAACCACGGCCTATGGTCACGCTGGCTAGCCGGCAGCTCCACGGGTAGATCTGGCCGAACACTTACCAGCCACTGGCAAGCGTCCGACCAATCCTCCTCCGTGGCTAACTGCGAGCGCTCTACTAGACGAGGGCCTTCGTCTTCCTCCAGAGCACTCGCAGTTGATGTCGACGGCGGGTAAGCTGATACCCCTGGCAAGCCTGGAAAAGCATGCGGGCCCGAGAGAGCAGGCATGCTAAATTCCGCGGCTTGACCAGGAGCAGGCGCCGTGGCAGAGCGCGGGGTAAACACCGCTCTACCACGGGTCTGACCAGCACCAGCCATACCATCGGCAAGCCGAGGTATGCGGTATCCGTGGTCAACAGCACCGCCCGGGGACACCCTCTGGACCGTGAAATCTACTCCTGCGTGAGTAGAACCATGGAACACGTCGCCTGCATTCCCCGCGAGGGGTGCACAGACGTCGTATTCCATGGCCACGTCCTCAGAAGGCGACCCCAGCAGGAGATCCTCTTCTTCCTGGCCAGAAAGATTAGACTCCGGGTCAGCAAAGAGAGCTAACCCGGACTGGCCAGGAAAGGTGCCATAGGAGGGTTTGGCACCTTCGGCGCGCGGATACCCGGGGTCTGATGAGCAGACCGCGGGTCCCAGCAACAACCGTTGTCCACGGCCCCTCGGCGCGGCGCCATGCCTGCTGCCAGGGCCTTGGACTGCCCCCAACAAAGGGGCCACCTCTGAATCCACAACCGGACCGGACCTAAAGAGACCGGATTCAGAGGCGGGGATCACCTGCTCGTAAGCAGATGCCGAGGACAACAAAGGAGCTGGCCCAGGGAGCATGCCACGAAGCAACTCTGGGACCAGATCCTTTATTGTCCTCTGCATCTCTTGCAACATTTCGGACCTGAAGGCCTCCATATCCACCGCGGATGAGGCCTTCTTCTTACCCTTCTTACAAACTTTCTCCTTCTTCTTCCTCTCTTCCTCCATTACCTTCTCCCTTGCCTGCAATGCGAGAAAATCAGACATTAATTCGCCCCCCCACTGCTTACATACGTCGCACTTCAGCAACGGTCCACAGGGACTGCAGCTGAAGCACAAGTGCGGGACGAAGCGGCTTTTAAGAAACCTCCCGCAGGACGGGCAACCAGGTCTCTGAAACAGGACAAAGGACAGGGACAATGAGCAAGATAGTTAAGGTTAGCGAACTCAAAACCAACTAAAAAGAGAGGACAGGATCATCAAGATCAGAAATCAAGAAGAACCAGCCATGGACAAAACGTTAATTGTTAATAAAAAGGCCAAGGCCGATTATGACGTCATCACTCTCGTGACCAAATTAATCGATCCGCAACAAGCACCAAGTGCAAGAACGAATTGTATAAGTAAACGGAACATTTCCGTTGAATTGGCATTTCGAGTACACAACAATCAGATATACAGAGATAACTCCTTCCAATTCTAGCATTGGCAAAAAGGGAAATTATCTCCCCTTTTGTTTACAATAATTAGATACCTGATCCTTGTATAGACAAACCATCCAACGTGATGAACCGGAGAACTCCACCATAGTACGCCTCTACATTCTCTCCACCTAAGGGGAAGGAATTGGAGCAAGAGGGCAAAGTGAGAAGACCTTTATAACAGGCCTCCAACTCACTGAACATAGATTTTTTGGTTAGATAACCTAACAGTATTAGTAGGAAATGGAACCGTGGTGGAGAGAAAACATATCCTCTTGTGCCGAGAAGTCCATCAAAGCGTCTATGCGATACCTGTGGACAAAACACAAAGAGAAATGAGACATATGAAGCACCATGTTGTAAAAAACCAACATAATCAGGCGCTAATCACGGTAAGCGCGAGTCCCGGAAATACATTAAACCGGGACAAAACACGCTAGCATATCAAAGAATTCACCTGATAAAGCGATCCCGCTCCTTCTAAAGGCGAATCCTCCCTTTCCGACATGCTTCCACCAAAAAATAATCGTCAAACGTGAGCAAAAAACAAGGTAACGCGCAGAAAAGTATAAAGAACACAAAACCGCATGTAACCCTTTGCCAATAAATGAGCAAAGAGGAAGTAGTAGTCGGCGCATGCGCGGTGGTGGGGCGAGCATCCGCCGGACTACCTCTGACTCCCTGCCCAGTAGGGGCACCTAACTGTTTTTAATCTGAGTGTTTTATTGAGTGAAAGCCGATATTTAGCAATATCAAAAGTATTAGGGAGGTAAGTATACTCTTGATGTGAAAGACTGGCTCGATAACTGAGCTAGTCATTCCAGTAGTAAATTTTCTAAAATAGTCTTCTCTTGGTCCGCAAATTGATATTTTCTATGAGAAATTTGAAATTTTCTTGAACAAATTCAAGGGTTAGTGTTAAATACAATTCACTTGATATAAGATATGCCTTTTGGAGCCAAAAGATGCTGGTTCTTTAAGACAGGTGGTAACTCAAGCAGGGTCAATTATATTAAATTACCATTTTTCAAATCGTTGTTGATCTGTATACTGGCCAGCGAGTTAAACTGATTGGTGGTATGATGTTTGCCCTGACCATCAGACTGGTCACTGGTGTCATCCGTCGGTTCCGTTCTCCCGTCTTGATCAGATTGATCTTCATCCATAGCAAGTTCATCCATTATCCAGGTCGGAATCTGTATCAGAATTAGTGAATTAAAGGAACACTCATCCTATCATCAGATACAAGTTAAGTTACTTGGGTGACATGAAATGGCATACATAAACGGTGTATGCCATTGTTAGAATAGACCTTTCCAAGATTATCCATCCATCGTATGATGTCATAATCAGCTATGTAATGTGTAGGATGACATCATAATGAATTACATCATTATAACATCATGAATGATGTAGATAAGTACGTCACGAATGCATATTTGAAGACGGACTATGCGTTGTTGTACGAATTGTATGTCTCTACCATTTAATAAACATGCTGTTGAATATTTTGAAACTAATTTGACTAGGCACTGTTGCTGCCATAGGCAGCAACAGCACCCAGTCAAATTAATTTCAAAATATTCAACAGCTTACCTGTATAGTTTTCTGGAAATTGATAGTCAGACAGTTCAGAGATCCCAACATGGACGAGGTGTAGGTGGAGCTTAGCTAGAGATGGGCGGGGCATAGCTAAAACTGGAAAGGTCCATGATCATGCCATTTAATAGATAAATTACTTCATTCTATGAAACATGTCATGTTTTAATTTCCAACCAGTCAGAAAACCCCATGACATGTGCCTGGCTATATAAGCTAAAGTATAAACTTAATCTCATTTTACAAGGGGAGATGATTGGCTGTGGTATTAGCGTGATCGATTGGTAATCACACGGGCGGGGTTCAAATCCTGCTCGACTGACAGGTGATCAGCTGACGAATGAGCAATCGGTGGAACCATAGGCAATCTCATTCACTCCTCGTCGCCTCTCTCCACCCGGTACACAATTGGGGAAGTTACAAATAACAGACTGAAATATAAACCAGCCTAGATATGGCATGAATGAGACCTGGAATCAGGGATTCGATAGCCGCCAATCAAACTTAAAGGTCCTGATGTGTCATAAATGGGACCGAGAATTAAAGACATGATAAATACCAAAAATATTTACAAAATGTTCTGTGTGGACTGAATTAATTTTCAAATTCTTCCCTAAATTTGCCATTTTACTCAAAATCATTAACACATTTTTGATTGAAATAAATAAAATTATGTCTCCTCACTCCAGACTGTAACGGCCCAGGCCACCCTCGTACTTTACCAATGGTATATCTGACAATGCTATGTGATTATAAATTAAATCTCCATATTTTGAAAACAATTTGACTGAAAGTTGTTGGTGGCTAAGCCACCAACAACTTTCAGTCAAATTGTTTTCAAACTATTCATCATATCCAAAGATTTTGCGCATTAAAATTATTGTCCCTCATATGCCCTTGATGGTCCCGATTGTAATAGTGAACTTGAACTTGGTGGCTTGCAGTAGCGAGATAGTTAAACAACGACACTCACTTCACCCACCCCCACCCTCTTCTCCCCGCATCCTACCACTCACAGTTCCCTGAGAATCCATTTCCGACGTCTCTGATGAATATTCGTCCCCACCTTCGCGACTGGATGCAGAGTGATGTAGGAATTTAGGCGGCACATTCAGGTTGTTCTTGACAGGTCGTTTCCTGAACAGTGAAAAAATAAGCGTATGTTAACCCTTTAATGTTCAGGATTTGTCACGAAAATTAAAATCTTTGCCTAGTGAATACTCAATTGCAGGACAAGAAGACAATTTTTGAAATCTTAGCAATGGAATGACCGGCTCGGTATTCCATATTCCAGTGGTAAAAATTAAAAAACAAGAACACTAGAGCATACAATGGATAGTAGGGCTACAACGATACACTAAGCCACGATGCAATACACATCACGATATCTGTTTCACGATATGATATGTTTCAGAATACATAACTATACACATGTACATGAATGACGTATGCGTTTTAAATAAATAAACCAATTTTGATGTTATATTTTCTCACTAATCGCATCTGTATTATGCTATTTACAGCACCTAGTAATGGACTAGATGGAATTGGTATCGCAGTAATATGAAATCTATACATTAAATTCATACAGCTCTACTCTTTTACTAAATTTTAAACACAAATCAAACTATGAAATTTGTTTTATATATATCATGTTGATTCTTGTAAAACTGCATCAAAAAAGCATCCGCTTTTGTTTCTACGAGAATTCTTAATACTTACCAGATGTACTATTATGATAATGTCTATTATCTAGTCTAGCTCAAAATAAACAATTAAAACTCCGCACTCTCCTGGTCCTGCCCATACTGTGTCCGGGAATAAACGAAATCTAGGATTTCTTTTTTCACGAGAGAGTTGATACTTACCTCCCTAATACTTTTGATATTGCTAAATATCGGCTTTCACTCAATAAAACACTCAGATTAAAAACAGTTAGGTGCCCCTACTGGGCAGGGAGTCAGAGGTAGTCCGGCGGATGCTCGCCCCACCACCGCGCATGCGCCGACTACTACTTCCTCTGGCTCATTTATTGGCTAACACATGCAACTACCAAGAGCCTGAAGACCGAGCCTCTGTGGGGCGGAGAGGCCGGGTCCGTATCTAGGGAGGTAAGTATCAACTCTCTCGTGAAAAAAGAAATCCTAGATTTCGTTTATTTCACATCAAGAGTATACTTACCTCCCTAATACTTTTGATATTGCCAGAATTCGAAAGTGAATCTGGCGGGAGGGAGGCGAGGTCAAAAGACCAGCTCTTCCCTATACGCTTTCAAGCGTTTAAGGCACTTATGATGTCTGAAACTGTGTGAAAACACAGTCAGGATTTGATAAACCATCGGATAACACAACCGATGCCTGAGAGATGACCGATTTGTCATATGCGCTCCCCCCCCACCCTTGGGAGGAAGATTAAATGACCTCAATGTCCTACACGCTCTCTTCGTACTAGTGCCAAGTACTATAGGACAGAGACGAAAAGGCTCCATTTTCGTATACTCTCTCTAAAGAACCACAACCCACATAAACCATCACCATATTAATAACACTGGGTAACGTGACAATACAAAACAATGAACAACACATGAACAAGACTGACCTTGTTGTACTAGGAAGCTGTCATCACGATTCCAGTAGAGAAGGATGATACAGTCCCGACAAGTGGTTGTCACCGTCGCTGAATGGCGAAGTATATAAGCAATGCGGAAGCACTCTTCACAACATAAAGCGGTTATTGTTTCAAAATCGACAAGGCGAGAGGGTTAGAGGTGTCACGGAGGTAATGGTCTGTAAAACTTGACTCACAGTGCCACTGAGCCACTGACATAATATCATCCACAGGGACCCCACTAAACAGGGCAGTGGATGCCACGACACCGCGGACACTGTGAGCCTTGGCCACGTCAACCTGTCGCCCGGTGGCGGATTTGTGACAAAATTGAATACATTCCACAATCCACCTAGAAATGGTGTCCTTAGACGCCCTACCATGGGGTTCAATATATGACAACCATAACGCTGACTGGTCGGTACGCCACTCCGAAGTACGCTGTTTGTACCGGAGCAGCGCCCGTACGGGGCACCATACTTTAGAATTAGGATCATATCTAGTTAAAGATGGCAAAAAAATAGGCTGACCTGGATATTTCAATGACTGATTTTTAGACAAGAAATTAATCCTAGGTAGAAGCTTAAGGCCTTCCCCTGTAACCACAAAACGGTCAACCTCGGCTGATAAGGCGTGAATTTCACTCCTACGCCTCGCCGAGGCCGCAGCAATTAAAAATACAGTTTTAAGAGTTAACATTTTCATAGAAATGGAACTAAGTGGTTCAAAAGGCTTATCACCTAGTACCTGGAGCACCAGTGATAAACTCCAAGACGGAATCAGTGGAGGATTCCTTGGTCTTAGATTGCCCATGCCTTTAATTAATACATTTAATGTACTTACTTCATCACTCCCCCTATTAGCCAAGCAAGGGATAACAGTCATTAAAGCTGATTTATAACCAGCAATAGAGTTAGGCTTGAGGCTATAGGCATCATATAGGTGACAGAGGAAATCAGCCACTACCTGAATAGATGATTCCATTGGATCAATACATCTTTTTGAGCACCACTCTGCAAATCTGTTGATTTTATAATTATATGCTCTGGAGGTTGACCCCCTCCTGGCTTTGGCCATAAACATGGCCGCTTGCTCAGAAAAGCCCTCCTTAATTCTAGATTCCTTGACAACATCCACGCAGTCAATCGGAACATTGACGGATTGTCGTGAAGGGCCTTGCCCTGGAAGATAAGGTCGTCCATCAGAGGCAGCGGAACCGGATTGCAGACCAGAAGGTCCAGCAGATCCGTATACCACGATCGGCTTGGCCAATCCGGGGCGATCAGAAGCACTTGGCACTCCTGCTGCCTGATTTTCTGAAGCACCTTTGGAATCAGGATTGCTGGGGGGAATGCGTATGCATACATTCCCTCCCAGCTGATAGCTAACGCATCTGTTGCGAAAGCGCTTGGGTCTGGAATCGGAGAGACGTACGTCGTCATCTTCGCATTCTTCTTCGTTGCGAACAAATCTATGTTGGGTTTCCCCCAATGGTCGAACAGACGATCCGCCACACATTGATTTAGTTGCCATTCCGTGGGTAAAACACTCATCCTTCGGCTCAATGAGTCTGCTAGCAGATTTAACCTCCCCGGAATATGAACTGCTTTCAAGGTGATCCCATGATCCAGGCACCAACAAAGCAGTCTCCATGTCATCATACAGAGACTAGGCGACTTCGTTCCGCCCTGGCGGTTTATGTAAGTCACTACTGTCGAGTTGTCTGAACGAATCAGAACAATCTTGCCCTGAACATTCTTTAAGAAATGTTCCAGGCCCAGGACTACTGCTCTTAGCTCTAGTAGATTGATATGTTCCTTGGACTGATCCAGATCCCAAAGCCCTGATACTGTGGACTCTTCCAGACAAGCTCCCCACCCCTCCATCGATGCATCTGTATACACAGTCACCTGAGGGTGGGGAGGGGTTAGCAAAACCCCCGGCAAGAGATTCTCTGTATTCAACCACCATTGCAGGTGGTGAATCAGAGGCGCCAACACTGACACGTTCGAGTCCAGCGAACCTGAACTCTGGGTCCACTGTGTCATGAGAAACAACTGGATCGGGCGCCTGCGCAAGGCGGCCTGCGGAATGACTGGTTCCAAAGAAACCATCAAGCCCAGCATTCTCAAGTAAACCCGTGCCAGGACATGACGACTGTCGCACACCGACTGTATTACCGAGATGAGTATTTGAACCCTCTCCTGAGTGGGGTACACATACCCCGTCTCCAGATCGAAGAACATGCCCAGGTAAACAAACTTCTGGGATGGAGTTAGCTCTGATTTCGGGAAATTGATCATCCAGCCCAAGTCCGAGAGAGTTTTCAAAACAATCTCCAGATTGGCTGACAACGATTCCCGGGTGTGTGCTTTCAACAGCCAGTCGTCTATGTACGTGTGGACTGCTATGCTTCTCCTGCGGAGGTATGCAGTGATCGCGAGAACGACACGGGTGAAGACCCGAGGAGCCATGGAAATCCCGAAGGGTAACACCCTGAATTCCCACCGCCGGCCCTGAAATGCGAATCTCAGGAAGCGACGGAAACTCCTCTCTATGGGAATGTGGAAATACGCATCCTTCAAATCTATGGAAGCGGTCCACATTCCTCGCTCCAACCCCGCCAATACCGAGCGCACAGTCTCCATCTTGAAACTGGGCGTCTCTAAGAACTTGTTCAAAGGCTTGAGGTTGAGAATCGGCCTCCACCCTCCGGTGTTTTTCTTCACTAAGAAGAGGGTTGAATAGAAGCCCGGGCACCTCTGTGCCGGCTGAATGGCTTCTTTTAGTATGAGGGAATTTATTTCCTCCTCTATACACAACCTCTGATCCGGATCCCGTGGAATAGGAGTCCAGATCGGCGCGAGAGACAGTCGCGATGGCGGGCCTGTCATCCAGTCGGGACGATACCCGACTGAAAGCCATCGCAAGACTAAACGGTCCTGAGTCAACCGCTTCCACTCTGGCAAGTGGCCGGCCAAACGGCCGCCCACCGGTCCACCTAGGGATAGAGGCGGACATAAGGAGTGCCAGAGTGGCACTGTCCTCTCGGCGTGAAACACCGGAGTGGTTCCCACCGCGGTAACCAGCCCATCAGGCCCGATTGCCGCGACCAGATCCCCGCGCGCCCCGCCCAGCGCCGCGCGCACCATGGTGCGCGGGCGGCTGTCTGGCCGGGTGCGGCTGGGGAGCCTGCGCCCCCCTCGCTGCTGGCCGAATCGCACGTGGCCTAGGCCTACGTTGCGACGGTGGCTGGCCTCTGACCTGGCCAGCACCACCTCGAGCCTGCAGAGGACGATACGCAGGGGGTGCCGCGCGAACACGCTCCCGCCGGAGCACCTCAAATTGTTCACGCAGCGCCCTCTGGTTGTTAACCAGAGTGACCGTCTCCTGGAGGTGCCTGCATCCCTCACCTCCAAAGAGACCAGGACCTGTCATAGGCGTCCGCAGCAGCCTATTATACAGGTCCTGGGACGGGCACAGATTGTCAAGAGCAAACGTGCGCCTCGCCCGGACACTTCTGGTCACCGCCCGCGTCAAACAGTCCAAAGCCAGGTTGATACCATCCTGGATGGCTCTCTGGACTGTTACCGGGCTTGGCTGGCGTGATGCGGAGGCCGCTACCACCCCCTGTAGCAGCTGGGAGACGTGGGACAGAGCGGCAATCGACGCCCTCCCACTCTCCTCCGCATCACGCAGCGCGGCATTCGCCGAACGCAACGCGTTCGAGCACAAGATTCCCCTGTCAGAACGGGAGCCCGGCCGCGCATCTTCGCCTAAAGCCGCGCGATCATCCACGCTTGGCTTTGGCACCACACCGTACCGCTGGTATTCCAGGGGCACGATGCGGCAACGCTTCGCCACCTCGCGAGGGGCCTTCGCGAGACGTCCATTAACCTTAATGGACGCCTCCGCCGCTTCGAACATGTCCACGACATGCTCAGCCAGCGGCAGAGATGGCATAGCGGTAGCCGCCGGCCTACCAGCTAACCACGGCCTATGGTCACGCTGGCTAGCCGGCAGCTCCACGGGTAGATCGGGCCGAACACTTACCAGCCACTGGCAAGCGTCCGACCAATCCTCCTCCGTGGCTAACTGCGAGCGCTCTACTAGACGAGGGCCTTCGTCTTCCTCCAGAGCACTCGCAGTTGACGTCGACGGCGAATAAGCTGATACCCCTGGCAAGCCCGGAAAAGCATGCGGGCCCGAGAGAGCAGGCATGCTGAACTCCGCGGCTTGACCAGGAGCAGGCGCCGTGGCAGAGCGTGGGGTAAACACCGCCCTACCGCGGCCCTGACCAGCACCAGCAACACCATCGGCAAGCCGAGGTATGCGGTATCCGTGGTCAACAGCACCGCCCAGGGACACCTTCTGGACCGTGAAATCTACTCCTGCGAGAGTAGAACCACGGAACACGTCGCCTGTATTCCCCGCGAGGGGTGCACAGACGTCGTATTCCATGGCCACGTCCTCAGAAGGCGACCCTAGCAGGAGATCCTCTTCCTCCTGGCCAGAAAGATTAGACTCCGGGTCAGCAAAGAGAGCTAACCCGGACTGGCCAGGAAAGGTGCCATAGGAGGCCTTGACACCTTCGGCGCGCGGATACCCGGGGTCTGATGAGAAGACCGCGGGTCCCAGCAACAACCGTTGTCCACGGCCCCTCGGCGCGGCGCCATGCCTGCTGCCAGGGTCTTGGACTGCCCCCAACAAAGGGGCCACCTCTGAATCCACAAACGGACCGGACCTAAAGAGACCGGATTCAGAGGCGGGGATCACCTGCTCGTAAGCAGATGCCGAGGACAACAAAGGAGCTGGCCCAGGAAGCATGCTGCGAAGCAACTCTGGGACCAAATCCTTTATTGTCCTCTGCATCTCTTGCAACATTTCGGACCTGAAGGCCTCCATATCCACCGCGGATGAGGCCTTCTTCTTACCCTTCTTACTACCCTCCTTCTTCTTCTTCCTCTCTTCCTCCATCACCTTCTCCCTCGCCTGCAATGAGAGAAAATCAGACATTAGATCTCCCCCCCACTGCTTACATACATCGCACTTCAGCAACGGTCCACAGGGACTGCAGCTGAAGCACAAGTGCGGTACGAATCTATTCTTCAGAAACCTCCCGCAAGACAGGCAACCAGGTCTCTGAAACAGGACAAAGGACAAGGACAATGAGCAAGATAGTTAAGGTTAGCGAACTCAAAACCAACTAAAAAGAGAGGGACAGGATCCTCAAGACCGCAAGTCAAGAAGAACCAGCCTTGGACAAAACGTTAAATGTTAATAAAGGCCACGGCCGATTATGACGTCATCAATCCCGTGACAAAAATAATCGATCCGCAACAAGCACCAAGTGCAAGAACGAATTGTATAAGTAACCGGAACATTCCCGTTGAATTGGCATTTCGAGTACACAACAATCAGATATACAGAGATAACTCCTTCCAATTCTAGCATTGGCAAAAAAGGAAATTATCTCCCCTTTTGTTTATCAATAATTAGATACCTGACACCTTGTACAGACAAACCATCCAACGTGATGAACCGGAGAACTCCACCATAGTACGCCTCTACATTCTCTCCACCGAAGGGGAAGGAATTGGATCAAGAGGGCAAAGTGAGAAGACCTTTATAACAAGCCTCCAACTCACTGAACATAGATTTTTTGGTTAGATAACCTAACAGTATTAGTAGGAAATGGAACCGTGGTGGAGAGAAACATATCCTCTTGTGCCGAGAAGTCCATCAAAGCTTCTACGTGATACCTGTGGACAAAAACACAAAGAGAAATGAGACTTATGAAGCACCATGTTGTAAAAAACCAACTCAAACAGGCGCTAATCACGGTAAGCGCGAGTCCCGGAAACACATTAAACCGGGACAAAACACGCTAGCATATCAAAGAAATCACCTGATAAAGAGATCCAGCTCCTTCCAAAGGTGAGTCCTCTCTTTCCGACATGACACGAACGTACAACAACCGTCAAATAAGTGAAAAACAAGGTAAACGCGCAGAAAATGTAGAGTAGCACAAAACCGCATGTAACCCTTAGCCAATAAATGAGCAAAGAGGAAGTAGTAGTCGGCGCATGCGCGGTGGTGGGGCGAGCATCCGCCGGACTACCTCTGACTCCCTGCCCAGTAGGGGCACCTAACTGTTTTTAATCTGAGTGTTTTATTGAGTGAAAGCCGATATTTAGCAATATCAAAAGTATTAGGGAGGTAAGTATACTCTTGATGTGAAATACCATAGCCGCAGGAACCGAGTCAATTCCCAATCACAGTCAGATTCGTCTTATATTTGCCTTGGCAAACTGCGAAAGCAGCTCAGCCTCACCTCAGCGGGGCGGCTGAGGCAGGGCCATAGTACATCTGGTAAGTATTAAGAATTCTCGTAGAAACAAAAGCGGATGCTTTTTTGATTCTACTTCGAATAATACTTACCAGATGTACTATTATGATAAACTCCGGATTTCGACAGCCAGGAAATGCCGGTGGGAGGAGGTGAGGCTCGAACCAGCACTCATCAACCATCCAACAGAGAAGGTTGTGAAGAGACTAAAACCCTGGCATACGCTTGGGTTCTGCTATCTGACTCATAGAGTGCTAAACTTCTATGGTCTAGACTGCGCTCCCCCCCCTCTTTTGTCCGCACAAAACCAGAGGGATGTCCATGGGGATGCAACACCCACCAGACCCGTGTCAGCCCCAAGTCTCAGCTAGGGCAGTCCAGTAGAGTGCAAAGAAGCTACTACAACTTCAATTTTTGAAAAAAACTATCAGTATATCGATTAGATTTTCAAATTGGAATGAGTCTCATGTCTGTATGAGAGGATAAATATACTCTTGTACCAGACCATTCACTTACTCAGTCTGGTATTTCGACTGGAAGTAAACATATTTATAGTCACTTAATTAATGTAAACACTCACCATTTTTGAGTGGTCGATCTGTTCTTGATCATCACAGGAGCTAGGCCCAATCCACGGTCGTACTCAGTCATGTGCATAGCGCTTGGTTAGTGTAGGCGGAAGACTTTTGTGATGTGTGCGAAGTAGTGGTCGGACGTGGCTTAGTTTAGGTTTGACAGATTGGCGACGGCTACTGGATTAAGTGTGCTGGAGATGTCGCAAAGGTAGAAATCAGTGAATGACGACTCGGCATGCCATTGTGCTACAGACATCACCTGCTCTAATGAGACACCCTTATAAAGGGCCGATGATGCTGCTAGTGCTCGGACCTCATGGGCATTCGCACGATCAATCTGCTTTCCTGTAGCGATCTTGTGCGACATCTGAATAGCGTCAACTATCCAACGAGAAATAGTATCTTTCGAAGCACGTAAATGGGGAGCTTTGAGACATAACCACAGAGATTTCGGGTCGTCTCTCCACTCAGAAGTACGTTTCTTATACATCTTCAGACATCTGACAGGACACCAAGCACAAGAATTTGGGTCATGTCTAGTTAAACTTGGCAAATTGATCGGCTGTCCTGGATATTTAAGTGACTGATTCTTTGCCAGGAAACAAAGACGTGGAAGTAATCTTAAACCTTCACCCGTGACGACAAAACGGTCTTGTTCGGCAGAAAGCGCATGAATCTCGCTTCTCCTTCTCGCCGACGCTGCTGCAACCAAAAATACTGATTTAATAGTTAACAGTTTAATGTCAATAGATCTAATCGGTTCAAAGGGAGCATGCCCTAAAACCTGTAGAACAAGAGATAGATTCCATGATGGGATAGGAATTGGCTGTCTGGGTCGCAGATTGCTCATTCCTTTGATAACTTCATTCAAGGTGTCATTCTCCACTCCCTCAATGGTGAGACTGGGAATGACCGAAGCTAATGCAGACTTATATGCTGCCAGGGTAGAAGGTACAAGTTTGTCAACTTCGTATAAATGACAGATAAAATCTGCTACGTGTTGAACAGATGCAGAAAAGGGATCAATATCTCTTCTCTCACACCACTGTGCAAATTTGTTGATTCTATAATTATATGTCTTTGTGGTTGAAACTCTTCTGGCTGAAGCAACAAACTTCGCTGCTTGCTCAGAAAAGCCATCCTCAATTGCACGCTGCTTGACAACATCCATGCAGTCAATTTGAACATTTCTGGTCTGTCGTGAAGGTACAGACCCTTGTTCTGAGAGATTACATCTCTTGTGTCTGGAAGAGGGATTGGACTGCAGACCAGAAGGTCCAGCAGATCCGTAAACCATGATCGGCCTGGCCAATAAGGTGCGATCAGTAGTACTTGGCACATCCCCTCTCTTATCTTTGCCAGAACTTTCGGGATGAGAATTGTTGGAGGATACGCATACGCGTACATTCCCTTCCAACTTATCGCCAGTGCGTCTACTGCTAGAGCGAACGGGTCCGGGATCGGTGACACGTAAGTGACCATTTTTGCGTTTAGATTCATCGCAAATAGGTCGACATTTGGCTTGCCCCATTGTTTGAATAGAACCTCAGCTACCACTTGGTTGAGCTGCTATTCCGTCGGACGACAAACCGTCCTTCGACTGAGAGCATCCGCTAAGATGTTCAATCTTCCTGGAATGTGTGCTGCCCGAAGAATAATATTCCTCTCTTGGCACCACAGCAGAAGGTTCCAAACCATCATACACAACTCTGGTGATCTCGTCCCGCCTTGGCGTTTCAAATAAGACACCACTGTTGAGTTGTCTGTCCTTACTAGGACAATTTTGTCTTGAATTAGACTCTCGAACTTCTGCAGTGCAAATACCACCGCTAATAGCTCGAGCACATTGATATGTTTCTGCGCATTGGTCCGATCCCATTCCCCTGACACTGACTGATTGTCCAATACTGCTCCCCAACCCGTCAACGATGCATCCGTAAATATGGACATCTGAGGTTGAGGAGGTTGTAGAGGAACACCTCGCAGGAGATTCTGTTCCGATAACCACCACTGAAGGTGGAATATCAATGGTTCTTTCACTGGTATCCTCAGAGATAACGGATCTGTTCTCTGTGACCAGAACGACATCAAATACATCTGAATCGGCCTGCGCCTGAGTGCCGCATATGGCACCACCTTCTCCAACGATACTAGCAAACCCAGTATTCTGAGAAATTGACGCGCCGTCAGATAGGCTCCTAGAGAAACCGACTCCAACACTGCAATCAGGCTTCTGACTCTGCTCTCCGCCGGAAAAGCTACGCCGTCCCTGAGATTGAAGAAAATTCCCAGATAAACAAACTCCTGGGATGGAGTCAGTTCTGATTTCTCTAGATTCACAATCCATCCTAGCTTTTTCAACAAGTCTAGGACTACTATCAGATTGCTGCGCAGAGTGACTGGATTCCCCGCCTTTAGCAGCCAGTCGTCTATGTAAGTGTGAACAGCTATGTTTCTCCTGCGAAGTAAAGAAGTCATGGCGAGAACCACCTTGGTGAAGACCCTCGGAGCCGTGGTCAGGCCGAAGGGAAGAGCATTGAATTCCCAAACATTGTCTTGGAATGCAAATCGCAGGTACTTCTGAAAAGGAATTGACATTGGAATATGAAAATAAGCATCCTTCAGATCTATCGATACCGCCCACATGCCTTTCCTCAGCCCTGTCATTACCGCTGCTACCGTCTCCATCTGAAATCTGGGAGAAAGAATAAATTTGTTCAACGGTTTCAGATTGAGAATTGGTCTCCACCCTCCAGTACGCTTCGGAACTAGGAACATGATCGAATAGAAGCCCAGCGATGACTGATCGGTGACTAGGTGAATCGCATTCTTCTGACGAAGCGATTCTATCTCTGACTGAATGGCGACTAGACGGTCTAATTCCCTTGGAATAGGAGTCCATATTGGAGTCGAGGTTAACGGAACTAACGATTGATGGATGAGCCAGTCCGGATCGTAGCCGTTTCTTATCCACTGACAGACTAAACAATCGCGCACGACCTGTTCCCATTGGCTTAGGAATAGCTGAAGTCTGCCTCCGACGGAAAGAATCTGCACACAGTTGTCGGTCGAGATTAGCCGACAAGACGCTAAATCGCTTGGGTGAAGATTCTCGACTCCATTTGTTTCCAAAGCCGCCGGTATTGGTTCCGCCGGAAACCCGTCAGGAACGAGCCCCACGGCCGCCCCGCGGCTTCTTGTGGTATGACGGTCCGGAACCGCCGCCACGGCTATCCTTACGGTAGCCGCCTCGGCCCGAACCGCCACCCTTTCTGTCGTCCTCATACGGCCTCTTACTAGAGGGCTTGTATGCGGACGAACGGCCAGGTCCTTGTGCTCCGGATGGCCTATGGGCATCACGGGCAGAAGGACGGAAGGGCGATCTAGGACGCTGTCTCTGCTGCTCCTGCCTATGCTGACGGTAGGACTGATGCGGCTGAGTCCTCTTGGTCGACTTCCACGACTTGCCGACCACTTCTTGCTCCGCCACCATTGACGCAACCTTAGAGAGCGCTTGTCGTGCCGAGCCGCCGAACAAGCCTGGACCTATGAAAGGCGCAGAAGATAACGCAGCCCTCATCTCCAGTCCTGGTTCCACACAATCGAGAACCATTCTCCGTCGCTCTGCCAAAGTTCTCGTGATTACCCTGGCCAGGCAATCCTGAGACAGGCGCATGGTGTCCCGAACAACTCCGGGAGCAGCCTCTGGCACCTGTCCGCCTTCCGCCGTGCAGTCCAGCATACCCTGCAAGACGGAACACCCGTGCGACAGCGCAGCCATGGCTGCCCTAGCCGCATCTTCAATGAGCGTGAGCTCATTGAACGGGTCTTTGTTGGTCTGAGAAACCAAAGGACGTGACCGCCCCTTGGCTTTCCCAGCCAACGGCCTATTCAGCGCCTCACGTTCCGCAACGGAAAGCCGTGGAACCCTGGCATACTGATGATAAGCCTGCTCCGGAAAGCGGACCCTACTCCTTATCCCCTTCGGGGCCTTGGGCAACGCATAGTCTGGCTGAACCAGACGGTTTGCCGCAACTTCCAACATGTCGGAAGTTTGTGTGTCCAGAGGGAGTGTAGGCATGGCAGAAGAGCCACTGGACAGAGCGCTAGCCGCACGCTCTGACATCCGTTCCATCGCTGGATCGCGCTGAGATCCTAGATCAGATGCCAACCCGAGACGATTGGTCATCCATCCAAGAACCTGCACCCATTCAGCTTCGGTGCAGAAAGCGGAATCGTCCATCAAAGAACTTCCGTTTTCATCCTCCCTCTCTCCCTTAGATGACAGGGCCACCGACGATCCTTGCTGAACGCTACGATACACGTCTCTGCCAACACAGAGCGCATCCATAGCGCGACTACCCACGGCACCAGTATCCAACGAATCGCCAGATATGGATTCGCCGCAGTCCATCGGCTCCACCACGGGATCCGGGACTCCGATGGCCTCACTTACGGCTGGCACTGTCACTCCGATAGGAGCCGCACCTAACGCCGCCGGGATAGCCGTAGGAACCGCAAACCACGGCTCCGCCGGCATATCCGGTTGCACAAATCGGGGATGAAAAATGCCCGACGGAACGTCGACATCACCATCCGCCTGGCAAACCCGTACAAATCCCGAGGGCGACCCCTGGGACGTACTAGGCATCGCCGTCATCGAAAGATCCGGTATGCCGGAATCTTCCCTCAGCAGCAAATCTTCCTCCTCTATCGTCGGCTCTTGAGCCAAGGACAGAGAAGGGGCAGGTGCATGACCCTCAGCAGAACTAGCCGGACAACCTAATGGTTGTCCTGCACCAGCTTGCTTCACCGGGACCGTGGACTGCAACGAGTCAAACATCGCCTTGAACTGGGCCGCCCATACGCCCAGTGCTGAATCCATCCTCTCATTCAGCCGGCCTTCCAGACCCATCAAGGAAACCTGCTGCAGCTTCACTGCCTTGTCCTTCTCAATACGCTCCAGCCTCGCCCGTCGATCCTTGTCAAACTCAGCCACCAACTCCGACGACCACTTGACGCACACGTCACAAGGGCTCCCGACCTTACACTTAGCGCACGCCACACAGTGATGACCAAGGTACTTCCGCTTCATGAACCTGTTGCACTTCCGGCACAACGAGTCCGAGTTCTTCGGTTTCTGCGAACACAGAGAAGAATTAAAACGCTGCACATGACAAGCAGTGACGAGCAATACGCACAATAGACTTGCTAGTTAAGATTCCTTAAACACATTAACTTTCTCTCAATTTAATGATAACAAGTCTTAGGCAGGAAATATTTGAAACTTTTTTGAGTGAAAATTTTTTAAAAAAAACACAACTCAGCCTTTAACTAACGTTAAACAACCAAGAATAAGTCGCCGATCACTACAAACACCCTCGACAACTAAGCGAGAGCTAAAATCGGCGACAACAGAGTGCCTGGATACACCAAGCCAATAACGACATAATCATGGGCGCCGCCATCTTGGCCAAGGGCGCATCCATCTTAGAGGAACCGAGTCGCAAGAGAAAATTAACCGAGTACCCGAATTAAAACTAAAAGTCAACGGGTACAGAAGCGACTCCAACAATGGCTACCATATATAAAAATGTGCCAATTTAAGGAAATTTCAAACAGTCATTATGGCACGAATGTATAAATTCTAGATTGATACAACCTGCCCCTGTGATGATTTCCCAAGTTCCTCCATGAAGCCAGCGATGGATTATAGAAAAAACACGCTAAACTAGCTTAATTCAATTAATATAGTGAGCTCAAAAACACGCGACTATCAATAAGCGCAAAATAGACGAATCTGACTGTGATTGGGAATTGACTCGGTACCTGCGGCTATGGTATTCCCGGACACAGTATGGGCAGGACCAGGAGAGTGCGGAGTTTTAATTGTTTATTTTGAGCTAGACTAGATAATAGACATTATCATAATAGTACATCTGGTAAGTATTATTCGAAGTAGAATGCTCATTCCTTTGATAACTTCATTCAAGGTGTCATTCTCCACTCCCTCAATGGTGAGACTAGGAATGACTGAAGCTAATGCAGACTTATATGCTGCTAGGGTAGAAGGTACAAGTTTGTCAACTTCGTATAAACGACAGATAAAATCTGATACGTGTTGAACAGATGCAGAAAAGGGATCAATATCTCTTCTCTCACACCACTGTGCAAATTTGTTGATTCTATAATTATATGTCTTTGTGGTTGAAAGTCTTCTGGCTGAAGCAACAAACTTCGCTGCTTGCTCAGAAAAGCCATCCTCAATTGCACGCTGCTTGACAACATCCATGCAGTCAATTTGAACATTTCTGGTCTGTCGTGAAGGTACAGACCCTTGTTCTGAGAGATTACATCTCTTGTGTCTGGAAGAGGGACTGGACTGCAGACCAGAAGGTCCAGCAGATCCGTAAACCATGATCGGCCTGGCCAATAAGGGGCGATCAGTAGTACTTGGCACATCCCCTCTCTTATCTTCGCCAGAACTTTCGGGATGAGAATTGTTGGAGGATACGCATATGCGTACATTCCCTTCCAACTTACCGCCAGTGCATCTACTGCTAGAGCAAACGGGTCCGGGATCGGTGACACGTAAGTGACCATCTTTGCGTTCTGATTCATCGCAAATAGGTCGACATTTGGCTTGCCCCATTGTTTGAATAGAACCTCCGCTACCACTTGGTTGAGCTGCCATTCCGTCGGACGACAAACCGTCCTTCGACTGAGAGCATCCGCTAAGATGTTCAATCTTCCTGGAATGTGTGCTGCCCGAAGAATAATATTCCTCTCTTGGCACCACAGCAGAAGGTTCCAAACCATCATACACAACTCTGGTGATCTCGTCCCGCCTTGGCGGTTCAAATAAGACACCACTGTTGAGTTGTCTGTCCTTACTAGGACAATCTTGTCTCGAATTAGACTCTCGAACTTCTGCAGTGCAAATACAACCGCTAATAGCTCGAGCACATTGATATGTTTCTGCGCATTGGTCCGATCCCATTCCCCTGACACTGACTGATTGTCCAATACTGCTCCCCAACCTGTCAATGATGCATCCGTGAATATGGACATCTGAGGTTGAAGAGGTTGTAGAGGAACACCTCGCAGGAGATTCTGTTCCGATAACCACCACTGAAGGTGGAATATCAATGGTTCTTTTACTGGTATTCTCAGAGATAACGGATCTGTTCTCTGTGACCAGAACGACATCAAATACATCTGAATCGGCCTGCGCCTGAGTGCCGCATATGGCACCACCTTCTCCAGAGATACTAGCAAACCCAGTATTCTGAGAAATTGACGCGCCGTCAGATAGGCTCCTAGAGAAACCGACTCCAACACTGCAATCAGGCTTCTGACTCTGCTTTCCGCCGGAAAAGCTACGCCGTCCCTGAGATTGAAAAAGATTCCCAGATAAACAAACTCCTGGGATGGAGTCAGTTCTGATTTCTCTAGATCCACAATCCATCCTAGCTTCTTTAACAAGTCTAGGACTACTATCAGATTGCTGCGCAGAGTGACTGGATTCCCCGCCTTTAGCAGCCAGTCGTCTATGTAAGTGTGAACAGCTATGTTTCTCCTGCGAAGTAAAGAAGTCATGGCGAGAACCACCTTGGTGAAGACCCTCGGAGCCGTGGTCAGGCCGAAGGGAAGAGCATTGAATTCCCAAACATTGTCTTGGAATGCAAATCGCAGGTACTTCTGAAATGGAATTGACATTGGAATATGAAAATAAGCATCCTTCAGATCTATCGATACCGCCCACATGCCTTTCCTCAGCCCTGTCATTACCGCTGCTACCGTCTCCATCTGAAATCTGGGAGAAAGGATAAATTTGTTCAACGGTTTGAGATTGAGAATTGGTCTCCACCCTCCGGTACGCTTCGGAACTAGGAACATGATCGAATAGAAGCCCAGCGATGACTGATCGGTGACTAGGTGAATCGCATTCTTCTGACGAAGCGATTCTATCTCTGACTGAATGGCGACTAGACGGTCTAATTCCCTTGGAATAGGAGTCCATATTGGAGTCGAGGTTAACGGAACTAACGATTGATGGATGAGCCAGTCCGGATCGTAGCCGTTTCTTATCCACTGACAGACTAAACAGTCGCGCACGACCTGTTCCCATTGGTTTAGGAATAGCCGAAGTCTGCCTCCGACGGAAGGAATCTGCACACAGTTGTCGGTCAAGATTAGCCGACAAGACGCTAAATCGTTTGGGTGAAGATTCTCGACTCCATTTGTTTCCAAAGCCGCCGGTATTGGTTCCGCCGGAAACCCGTCAGGAACGAGCCACACGGCCGCCCCGCGGCTTCTTGTGGTATGACGGTCCGGAACCGCCGCCACGGCTATCCTTACGGTAGCCGCCTCGGCCCGAACCGCAACCCTTCCTGTCGTCCTCATACGGCCTCTTACTAGAGGGCTTGTATGCGGACGAATGGCCAGGCCCTTGTGCTCCGGATGGCCTATGGGCATCACGGGCAGAAGAACGGAAGGGCGATCTAGGACGCTGTCTCTGCTGCTCCTGCCTGTGCTGATGGTAGGACTGTTGCGGCTGAGTCCTCTTGGTCGACTTCCACGACTTGCCGACCACTTCTTGCTCCGCCACCATTGACGCAACCTTAGAGAGCGCTTGTCGTGCCGAGCCGCCGAACAAGCCTGGACCTATGAAAGGCGCAGAAGATAACGCAGCCCTCATCTCTGGTCCTGGTTCCACACAATCGAGAACCATTCTCCGTCGCTCTGCCAAAGTTCTCGTGATTACCCTGGCCAGGCAATCCTGAGACAGGCGCATGGTGTCCCGAACAACTCCGGGAGCAGCCTCTGGCACCTGTCCGCCTTCCGCCGTGCAGTCCAGCATACCCTGCAAGACGGTACACCCGTGCGACAGCGCAGCCATGGCTGCCCTAGCCGCATCCTCAATGAGCGTAAGCTCATTGAACGGGTCTTTGTTGGTCTGAGAAACCAAAGGACGTGACCGCCCCTTGGCCTTCCCAGCCAACGGCCTATTCAGCGCCTCACGTTCCGGAACGGAAAGCCGTGGAACCCTGGCGTACTGATGATAAGCCTGCTCCGGAAACCGGACCCTACTCCTTATCCCCTTCGGGGCCTTGGGCAACGCATAGTCTGGCTGAACCAGACGGTATGCCGCAACTTCCAACATGTCAGAAGTCTGCGTATCCAATGGGAGTGTAGGCATGGCAGAAGAGCCACTGGACAGAGCGCTAGCCGCACGCTCTGACATCCGTTCCATCGCCGGATCACTCTGAGATCCTAGATCAGATGCCAACCCGAGACGATTGGTCATCCATCCAAGAACCTGCACCCATTCAGCTTCGGTGCAGAAAGCGGAATCGTCCATCAAAGAACTCCCGTTTTCATCCTCCCTCTCTCCCTTAGATGAGAGGGCCACCGACGATCCTTGCTGAACGCTACGATACACGTCTCTGCCAGGACAGAGCGCATCCATAGCGCGACTACCAGCGGCACCAGTATCCAACGAATCGCCAGATACGGATTCGCCGCAGTCCATCGGCTCCAACACGGGATCCGGGACTCCGACGGCCTCAATTACGGCTGGCACTGTCACTCCGATAGGAGCCGCACCTAACGCCGCCGGGATAGCCGCAGGAACCGCAAACCACGGCTCCACCGGCATATCCGGTTGCACAAATCGCGGATGAAAAATGCCCGACGGAATGTCGACATCACCAGCCGCCTGGCAAACCCATACAAATCCCGAGGGCGACCCCTGGGACGTACTAGGCATCGCCGTCATTGAAAGATCCGGCATGCCGGAATCTTCCCTCAGCAGCAAATCTTCCTCCTCTATCGTCGGCTCTTGAGCCAAGGACAGAGAAGGGGCAGGTGCATGACCCTCAGCAGAACTAGCCGGACCACCTAATGGTTGTCCTGCACCAGCTTGCCTCACCGGGACCGTGGACTGCAACGAGTCAAACATAGCCTTGAACTGGGCCGCCCATACGCCCAGTGCTGAATCCATCCTCTCATTCAGCCGACCTTCCAGACCCAGCAACGAAACCTGCTGCAGCTTCACTGCCTTATCCTTCTCGATACGCTCCAGCCTCGCCCGTCGATCCTTGTCAAACTCCGCCACCAATTCCGACGACCACTTGACACACACATCACAAGGGCTCCCGACCTTACACTTAGCGCACGCCACACAGTGATGACCCAGGTACTTCCGTTTCATGAACCTGTTGCACTTGCGGCACAACGAGTCCGAGTTCTTCGGTTTCTGCGAACACAGAGAAGAATTAAAACGCTGCACATGACAACCAATGACGAGCAATACGCACAATAGACTTGCTAGTTAAGATTTCTTAAACACATTAACTTTCTCTCAATTTAATGATAACAAGTCTTAGGCAGGAAATATTTGAAACTTTTTTGAGTGAAAAATTAAAAAAAAACACAACTCAGCCTTTAACTAACGTTAAATAACCAAGAATAAGTCGCCGATCACTACAAACACCCTCGACAACTAAGCGAGAGCTAAAATCGGCGACAACAGAGTGCCTGGATACACCAAGCCAAGAACGACATAATTCATGGGCGCCGCCATCTTGGCCAAGGACGCATCCATCTTAGAGGAACCGAGTCGCAAGATAAAATTAACCGAGTACCCGAATTAAAACTAAAAGTTAACGGGTACAGAAGCGACTCCAACAATGGCTATCATTATAAAAAATGTGCCAATTTAAGGAAATTTCAAACAGTCATTATGGCACGAATGTATAAATTTTAGATGGATACAACCTGCCCCTGTGATGATTTCCCAAGTTCCACCATGAAGCCAGCGATGGTTTATCGAAAAAACACGCTAAACTAGCTTAATTCCAATTAATATAGAGAGCACAAAACACACGACTTTCAATAAGCGCAAAATAGACGAATCTGACTGTGATTGGGAATTGACTCGGTACCTGCGGCTATGGTATTCCCGGACACAGTATGGGCAGGACCAGGAGAGTGCGGAGTTTTAATTGTTTATTTTGAGCTAGACTAGATAATAGACATTATCATAATAGTACATCTGGTAAGTATTATTCGAAGTAGAAACAGGTATCGCGATACGGGAATAGTATCATGATACGCGATATATTGATGAATCATCACAGCCCTAATGGATAGTGTGGATTGCCTTAATACATATATTCAGTAACACGTCAATAAACAACTGTAATCCATCAATCATGAAAAATTTCGCAACACTTCAGATACAGTCCGATTTTGAAGCGATCCCCATGGGGATGTCCAATAGGGAAGCACCAAGGATATAGCCGCAAGATGAATCATAAACCCTAACCGCTCACTGTCCCCGCAGTGCAAGTAACAAAGCAACACACCAAGTCTCAGCTAAATATGGTGAAGGAAAATGAAAAAGTCTGGAAAGCTGACATTTTTTTATTTTTCATAAGTCGAAAGGGGATGCAACTCCGTCAAAAATTCTTCTTCTTCTTTTCAATCGCTGGTATCACACTTGGAGAGCGGAAACAGCTGAAACTCGAACTTCTGCTGTAACTTCTCATAACAAAGCAATATACCAATTCTCAGTTGAATGTCTTGAAGGAGCGCGAAAGAAAGTGTCAAACTGATATCTTTCATATTTTCTAAGAATAGATGTAATCATCGTACAGAATGAATCTGTGAAGTTTTATCAAATTGCGTAAACCCATGTTCACTAAATTGTCATTTGAAAAAAGCTTAACTCGGATGCAAATGAGCCCTAAAATAATCCAAGTCCAAATGCTGTAAATATCACAGCAAAAATCAGGCAGTGAGACGGACAGAGACATATCAGCTTTTACTAGCTGTGAGTCACAGATAAATACTTCTGAATCACATTGGGCTACGACACAAACACGCATAGGTGGCCTAGGTACTTACCTGAAGCTGCGCTTTTTTCTTGCTCGACGCTTTGCGGGTAATGGTGCAGTTGTCTCCACCTGAACGAACAGATTCTCGCCATGGCAGTAAAAATTTGCTAATGTCACCGCTTCTTCACGGTCAACTAATCTGAAATTAACAAGATAGATAATGGAAAATTTTTAAACTATTCACTCCTCGGCCTGTTTTCAGATCTACATTGCTTAACTATTTAACCCTTACTACTCTGATGTCAAAACTTTAAATCAACGTAAAAGATAAACTGGTGTTTATTTTTCAACAAATTTGGTGGAAGATGGTGCTGTCGTAGACAGCAACATCTTCCAGCAAAATTGTTGAAAAATGTACACCAGTTTCTTAGCTATTGACATAGTAAAAAGATAGAATATTGATATCAGAGAGCTACGGGTTAATGGTTAAATTTGGTTAAGAATATCAAGATATTTTCTTATTGAATGTCCATTTCAGGGTTAGAATTTCACAAAATCCTATACTAGTCCGCAGGACAGGTAACCGTTCAAAACAACTAGTCTGCAAATAATTTCACAAGTTCATTATCAATTATAGTCAACATCAAATGTTCATTATAATGGCAGGCCGACCAGCCTATTTTATGATTCAACCAGATCCAGGTTGGGCGACACTGCTCAAATAGTAATCAGCTGGACAGAGATGGCTTCTCATCAACTCCTTTTAAAAGATGTTTTGTTTATGTGACTTTTAGAGATTAGAACAAAAATACTATATGCTGGGTTGTACAAAAATTTCACTAGTCTGTCGGACTGGTTTAGTCATGATGAGCATAAGTCTGTGCAATTATTTACTAGTCTTGGATGAGTGGACTAATGTGAAATTTGAATCCTGCATTTGCTATTGTTCAGAATCTACGACTGGAATGACAGCAAATGGACATTCCGCCAGACCACATTAGAGGCCAGATTAAAGGGTTAAAGTTATCTGGAAGCAAAAAGATTAAAAGGAAATCATTAGAAAAATTCAGTTGCCATTTTAGTTTGATGTTTGCAGAGGCCATTATTTTGGAAAAATATTTCTTAGTCTTATTGCTTCAGGATAACTTTACATCTTTCAATGACAAATCCCTGAAAAAGTAAATTCTTCACCTTTAAAAACACATTCCGTTGAATATTTTAAAATTAATATGACAAGAAGCCATTGCTGCCTAAGGCAGCAATGGCTTCCAGTCATATCAATTTCAAAATATTCAAAAGCTTTCCTGTTTGTTTTCCCTGAGATTGCGATATAGGAAATTTATTGGTGACAGGGTTAAGATAACAGCATACTTTTACCCAAATTAATGGATTAATAACATGAAAATAGGACACAATTTCCCGCTATAAATTCTTGTCACCTTACACCTTGGGTCAAGTTCAACTCGCTACCTATAGTCAGTGTCATGGTTTCCTGAACATGCACAGTCGCTATGACAAGCCGAATGCTGAATAGTTAACTATAGTTCATTGGTACCCGGTTTCCCATTGAATTACTATTGCAGAAAATTTGGAGCCGGGTACCAGTCTCCATTAACCCTTTCTGTCATCTGTTTTGATGACCTACGAAAATGGGTTATTTTTGTCCGCTAAGACGTCAAAAAGTGTCAATGGGAAGGAATATGGGCTGGGGACATTGACATACAGTGGGAAAGCATAATTTCATCAAAGTTATTTAATGAAATATTTACATTTTTATATGCATTTATTCACGGCAAGCGATCGGTGTAAGCCATTTTGAAATTTACGCAAATTTTGCACTAATCATCTGAAAGCGAGACATATGGATCACTAATCACTAATGGTTAGGAGTCGAACTTGAGCTAAGCTTAATGTATACACTGTCCATGACTGCGGGAGTGAAATTATTACATTGGACAACCTAAATATTGCGTACTCCGTTATAATCATTGTTTATTACATCACAATTAATTCAAAAATTTGACATTTCATGTTGTCTTTGCGAAAATATACAAACCACTTGATATTAGGAATGTACTTTAGATCCATAGATATCTAATGTTTGGATCTGATCCTCCTTTACTGAGTACCCATTTACTAATAATAGTTAGCTTTCTAAAACATCTCGATGGCGTCCAAAAACAGGAGAGCGAGCAATACCACATGATTTATATATTTTACTAATAATAGTTAGTCTTCACAAACATCTAGGATAGTTCACCTTGCTGGCTAAAGCGTGTATACCATCTCATTTAGCCATCACATTTGTGAACGCACCACCTCTCGTCTCCAAAAACAGGAGACCAAGCAATATCACGTGATTTAGATATTTTTGTGCCACCATTTAATGTCAAATTTATGATTCATTTTGATTTTATAACCCATGCTTATTAAAAAAATATGCAATATTTATACCATCCCAGATAATAATTCCACTCGCATGTTCATGGTTTTTGAGGTATACAGTAAGCCGGCAAGAAATTATAGCGGGAAATTGCATTTAATTTTCGTGTTATTGTCGATCTTTTAAAACAATTTTAGAGAATGAACTTCAACTTTTTCTTGACCTATTCCCACACCTTTCTCAGAGATGTTGGTTCAAAATAAATTGAACAGCTTGCCGTAATAGAAGCCTATACTACAAATAGGCAGAATATGACATGACTTTAAATCCTAGCTATGTCGATTTTTTCAAAACCAGATCGTAAAAAATTGTGGCTGATAATATCGGATAATCATGCAAGACTTTAAGCATAGTTATTATCTCTAAAGCCTGCCCTGTATGTGGGGCTTAGAATACACCTTCCGTATCCTCTGCGTGTCGTAAGAGGCGACTAAAGGAGGTACATGTAAGGGTGAGGTAACCCTGACAGAAACCTCGAGTGCTGAAGACGGAGGTTCCAGGCCGCACGGCGCACTCTAATAAACCATGGATCCACGCACTTAATGCTTATGATCATGTCGATAGTCACTTTAGGACTGGCGGTATGATCAGCGAACGAAAAGAAGAAAGAAGATCTCTAAAGCCTACCTGAGAATATGCGTAGGTTCGAAAAGAATTTCAATATCGTCTCTCATTAATAACTCTTTCTCACGCTCCTTCTCTTTGTCCTTATCCTTACCGCTGCTTGTGCTAAGCGCACGACTCGGCGTAAAACCTAGAACAGAAGATATGTCCATATGTCATGTACAATTTCTCACATGATCTACTTATCTACTAGGTCATCTGTCTTTTAACGCCAAGTGACGACAGATTCGTAACAATTTAATGGTCACCACATGGATCAAGGGAGATAACACATGGAAACCTGTACATTTGAAAACTTTGTAACTTGCTTCTAAATGACTATATTTTTTTAGTTTTTGAAACCTTAACACTGGAATGACGGGCTCAGAAGATGAGCCAGTCATTCCTGTGATAAATTTCCCAAAATACTCTTCTCTTGGCCTGCAAATGGACATAGGCTAAGAACAAATTTGCGGGTTTTTATTACCATCACCACTTTCATGGTGAAGCCGGCAAGAAATGGCCTCTGTAGTCCTCATAATGAATGTTCATTTGTAGAACAGAAGATAATTTGAAAATAAAGATATTTCATACCTCAAGGTGTAGGAAATCATTTTTAGGCATGTTAGGCCAGACAGATATTTTTCTAGGGGAGGAGACCAGGGGTGCATTCAGTAGCGCAAATATTTTCAGTTCGCCGAACATTTTGTTCGATAAGGTAGTAGGTTCACCCATAGATATCTATGGGTGACTGTACCACGCTAGAATATTCACCCTCCTGAACTCATCCCCGGAGCATTAATTTATAGGGAGGGGAGGGCCACAGCCTGAAGCCCACCCCATTAGACAACCCACGTAAAATATTACTACATCTATCCTGGATAGCGATGTCCTTACTTAGAGGTTTGAAGCCCAGCATTTCTGTATCATCCGGCTGTACAAACAGGGTTGAATTGTGACCATTGACAGGACTTGATGAAGAAAACACACTATCAGTGCTTATCTGCTGTTCTTTGCTCAGTGGCTGGGGCACAGGCATATGTTTAGAATTGCTCCCTGTAACAGAATTACGCAAAATAATTTGTTATTTGTTAACCATTTTAACGTGGAGCTGGCCAAAACCTGCCTCTGTAAATGTATTGAGGAATGTCCATTTGCAGGTTAAGAAGATTATTTTTGAAAATTTATCCCTAGAATGACAGGCTCGTTTTTTAAAATTATTTTCTCTTGGCCTGCAAATGGACATTCAAAAAACAAATATTTAGATTTCCTTGACAAATGGTGACCATTAACTCTTTAGTGGCTAAATTTTGTCAAGAAAATCAAAATATTTGTTTATTGAATGACCATTTGCAGGCCAAGAGAAGACTATTTTTTTAAGATTTACTACTGGAATGACTGGCTCGGTATCGGTTACCGAGCCAGGCATTGCAGTGGCAAATTTTCAACCAGAAATGTGGTTGCAATGCAACCATAAAGCTCGACTTTACGACTTTGCAATGAACTATGAAGCTTGACGACAAACATAAAATAAATATAAGCAAATATTTTGATTATCAACAAGAGGCCCAAGGGCCTGTAGCGCTAACCTAAACCATTATGATTTGAATCATGTGCATTTAAATACCGGTAGACATAATGGATAATTTTTGAAAAAAATCTAAGATGGCCACCAAAGAAATTGCCCATCAAAATTCTCGTTTGATATGTTGAAGCCTACCAGCAGAGGATCATTCCACACAAGTTTCGTTGGACCACTAATTAAGGGCTAGCGTTTTCAAAAAATCCAAATGGCCACCAAAAAATTGACCAACCAAAATTTTGAATAGAAGTTATAGAGCCTACCACTATAGAATCCTTCCTGCCAAATTTGGATAAAATCCACGAAGCAGTTATGGAGAAGATGCATTTTGACAATTTCCGGTAAATTGACACATTAAAATTCTAAATAGATGTTCTAGAGCCGACCGTGATAGGGTCTGGCTAGCCAACAAGGGTTGAAATCTTTCAAGCGGTGAGCAGCGGTTAGACAATTTCCGGTAAATTTTTATAAAATCTTAGGTTTTCCCCCCAAAACTTGACCAATCAAAATTCTGTACATATGTTTTTAAGCATATCCCCATAAGGTCCTTCCAGCCAAAGTAAGTTGAAATCTGTCAAGCGGTTAATGAGGAGTAGTGTCTTGACAATTTCTGGTAACTTTTTTATAAAATCTAAGGTTTTCACCAAAAAACTTGAGCAGTCAAAATTGTGTATATTAGATCTGAAGCATATCCCCATAAGGTCCTTCCAGCCAAAGTAAGTTGACATCTGCCAAGTGGTTATTGAGGAGTAGCGTATTGACAATTTCTGGTATATTTTTGATAAAATTAAAGATCTTCACACAAATAAATTGACCAATCAAAATTCTGCATACAAGTTCTGAAACAGAAAGCATTAGTCATTCCAGCCAAATTGGGTTGAAATCTGCCAAGCGGTTAATGAGTAGTGTTTTGACAATTTCCAGTAAATTTTTCATAAAATCTTAAGATTTTAACCCAAAAAATTTACCAATCATAATTCTGTATACAAATTCTGAAGCCTAGCAACGCCCGCACCCCTCCCCCACCCCCCCCCCCCCCCCACACCCCTCTCCTGTAGTACAGTCCATCCAGCCAAATTAGGTTGAAATCTGAAAACGTGGTTAATGAGAAGCAGCGTTTTTAAATAAAGGTTAACAGATGGATGAAGGATGACAGACATTCGGCATGCATATCAGTGACCTTGATCATTGACCTTTTTAACAGAACATCATTGTGTAATGCTGTGTCGCTAAAAGGAGACATGTGTCCGAGTTTGGGTCCAGTTTGATTCAAACCTGAGATATAAACAGAAATGTTTAGCTAAACAGAAAATGTTAATATTGAAAAGAATACGTTTTTTACCCAGGTCACAGTGACCTTGACATTTGACCTTTTGACCTCATCATAATTGTGTGATCTCAGGTTCATTATAAGGAGTCATGTGTACAAGTATGGCTCCAGCATGATTAACCTAACCCGAGATACAAACAGAAAAGTTGAGCTAAACAGAAAATGTTAATGTTGAAAAAACCAAGGTTTTTAACAAGGTCACATTGACCGTGACCTTTGACCTTTTGTTCCCAAGGTTATTGTGAGATGCTGTATCATTATAAGGAAGCATGTGAACAAGTTTGGCTCCAGTATGGTTGACCAAAACTGAGATATAAACAGAAAGATTGAGCTAAATGCAAATTGGACGACGCCACCGCCAGATGACGTGCAGGGTATTGCAATAGCTCATTTTAATTCATGAAGTCGAGCTAAAAATAGCTTTCTTTCAGATCTCCCACATTGTGAGAGATCTTACACATCTCACAATGGGGGAATCCAGTTTTAGCTATGGCAGCAACAGTGCCCAGTCAAATTAGTTTCAAAATATCCAACAGCATGTTTATTAAATAGTAAAGACATACAATTAGTAAAACAGTGATTAAAGTCCATCATCAATAATGTGTTTGTGATGAACTTAACCACGTCATTCAAGGCGTAACTGATATGCTGTCATCCTACATGTCACATAGTTGATAATGACGTCATATAATTGAGTGAGAAACTGGAATCCTCCATTGAAGGAATATCGTCGTTCAATTTAAAAGGCTTTAATGGCCAATAATGCTCACGAAAATCTATATTTTTGCTTAGGAAATCTCCATTTGCAGGCGAAGAGAAGAAAATTTCTCCATGGAATGACTGGCTCTGCTATAGAGCCAGTTATTCCAATGGCAAAATTTCAAATATTATATTCTCTTGGCCTGCAAATGGACATTTCTTCTCAAGCACACTATAGCAGCTGGCTTTGGTCAACTTGACCACTAAAACATTCAAAACAGCAACAATGTTGAGGCTTTCAAAACTCTTCTAAAAACCCATTTGTTCCAAAAAGCATATTTCACTATTTTAAATTAGCTTTAACTTTTGTAAAGCGCCTTTGGGCAGTTAATTCTGGAATTGGCGCTATATAAATGCATACATACATACATACATACATACATAAAGGGTTAACTTCTCCTGTGTCAACTTAACCCTTTAATGGTCAAACTGACCGATAAACAACTTTGCAGTGGTCTTCAAGTGGCTATTTGAAAGGCCTAGAGAAGAGTATTTTTTAATATTTACCACCGAGCCAGTCATTCTGGTGGTAAATTTTCAAAAATATTCTTCTCTCGAGCTGCAGATAGACACTGGCTAAGTCAAAAACTTTCTTTACCATTACCCATTTAATGGTCAAGCCAGCGAAAAAAAATTCAGTGCTAAATTTTCGGAAAAAGTCTTCTAAAATTAAAATATCTTGAAAAATAATGACCATCAAAATGTTCAATTGATATACTAGTAGCAAGTAGTGTTTTGAGCGCTTTGAGGCACTGTTGACACAAGAGGGCTTAATCAGTGTTGCTAAATGATGTTGGTGTCTTAGACAGCATCAAAAAAGCATCCGCTTTTGTTTCTACGAGAATTCTTAATACTTACCAGATGTACTATTATGATAATGTCTATTATCTAGTCTAGCTCAAAATAAACAATTAAAACTCCGCACTCTCCTGGTCCTGCCCATACTGTGTCCGGGAATACCATAGCCGCAGGTACCGAGTCAATTCCCAATCACAGTCAGATTCGTCTTATATTTGCCTTGGCAAACTGCGAAAGCAGCTCAGCCTCACCTCAGCGGGGCGGCTGAGGCAGGGCCATAGTACATCTGGTAAGTATTAAGAATTCTCGTAGAAACAAAAGCGGATGCTTTTTTGATTCTACTTCGAATAATACTTACCAGATGTACTATTATGATAAACTCCGGATTTCGACAGCCAGGAAATGCCGGTGGGAGGAGGTGAGGCTCGAACCAGCACTCATCAACCATCCAACAGAGAAGGTTGTGAAGAGACTAAAACCCTGGCATACGCTTGGGTTCTGCTATCTGACTCATAGAGTGCTAAACTTCTATGGTCTAGACCGCGCTCCCCCACCTCTTTTGTCCGCACAAAACCAGAGGGATGTCCATGGGGATGCAACACCCACCAGACCCGTGTCAGCCCCAAGTCTCAGCTAGGGCAGTCCAGTAGAGTGCAAAGAAGCTACTACAACTTCAAATCTTTGAAAAAAACTATCAGTATATCGATTAGATTTTCAAATTGGAATGAGTCTCATGTCTGTATGAGAGGATAAATATACTCTTGTACCAGACTATTCACTTACTCAGTCTGGTATTTCGACTGGAAGTAAACATATTTATAGTCACTTAATTAATGTAAACACTCACCATTTTTGAGTGGTCGATCTGTTCTTGATCATCACAGGAGCTAGGCCCAATCCACGGTCGTACTCAGTCATGTGCATAGCGCTTGGTCAGTGTAGGCGGAAGACTTTTGTGATGTGTGCGAAGTAGTGGTCGGACGTGGCTTAGTTTAGGTTCGACAAATTGGCGACGGCTACTGGGTTAAGTGTGCTGGAGATGTCGCGAAGGTAGAAATCAGTGAATGACGACTCGGCATGCCATTGTGCTACAGACATCACCTGCTCTAATGAGACACCCTTATAAAGGGCCGATGATGCTGCTAGTGCTCGGACCTCATGGGCATTCGCACGATCAATCTGCTTTCCTGTAGCGATCTTGTGCGACATCTGAATAGCGTCAACTATCCAACGAGAAATAGTATCTTTCGAAGCACGTAAATGGGGAGCTTTGAGACATAACCACAGAGATTTCGGGTCGTCTCTCCACTCAGAAGTACGTTTCTTATACATCTTTAGACATCTGACAGGACACCAAGCACAAGAATTTGGGTCATGTCTAGTTAAACTTGGCAAATTGATCGGCTGTCCTGGATATTTAAGTGACTGATTCTTTGCCAGGAAACAAAGACGTGGAAGTAATCTTAAACCTTCACCCGTGACGACAAAACGGTCTTGTTCGGCAGAAAGCGCATGAATCTCGCTTCTCCTTCTCGCCGACGCTGCTGCAACCAAGAAAACTGATTTAATAGTTAACAGTTTAATGTCAATAGATCTAATCGGTTCAAAGGGAGCATGCCCTAAAACCTGTAGAACAAGAGATAGATTCCATGATGGGATAGGAATTGGCTGTCTAGGTCGCAGATTGCTCATTCCTTTGATAACTTCATTCAAGGTGTCATTCTCCACTCCCCCAATGGTGAGACTAGGAATGACAGAAGCTAATGCAGACTTATATGCTGCTAGGGTAGAAGGTACAAGTTTGTCAACTTCGTATAAATGACAGATAAAATCTGCTACGTGTTGAACAGATGCAGAAAAGGGATCAATATCTCTTCTCTCACACCACTGTGCAAATTTGTTGATTCTATAATTATATGTTTTTGTGGTCGAAACTCTTCTGGCCGAAGCAACAAACTTCGCTGCTTGCTCAGAAAAGCCACCCTCAATTGCACGCTGCTTGACAACATCCATGCAGTCAATTTGAACATTTCTGGTCTGTCGTGAAGGTACAGACCCTTGTTCTGAGAGATTACATCTCTTGTGTCTGGAAGAGGGATTGGACTGCAGACCAGAAGGTCCAGCAGATCCGTAAACCATGATCGGCCTGGCCAATAAGGAGCGATCAGTAGTACTTGGCACATCCCCTCTCTTATCTTTGCCAGAACTTTCGGGATGAGAATTGTTGGAGGATACGCATACGCGTACATTCCCTTCCAACTTATCGCCAGTGCGTCTACTGCTAGAGCTAACGGGTCCGGGATCGGTGACACGTACGTGACCATCTTTGCGTTTTTCTTCATTGCAAATAGGTCGACATTTGGCTTGCCCCATTGTTTGAATAGAACCTCCGCTACCACTTGGTTGAGCTGCCATTCCGTCGGACGACAAACCGTCCTTCGACTGAGAGCATCCGCTAAGATGTTCAATCTTCCTGGAATGTGTGCTGCCCGAAGAATAATATTCCTCTCTTGGCACCACAGCAGAAGGTTCCAAACCATCATACACAACTCCGGTGATCTTGTCCCGCCCTGGCGGTTCAAATAAGACACCACTGTTGAGTTGTCTGTCCTTACTAGGACAATTTTGTCTTGAACTAGACTCTCGAACTTCTGCAGTGCTAATACCACCGCTAATAGCTCGAGCACATTGATATGTTTCTGCGCATTGGTCCGATCCCATTCCCCTGACACTGACTGATTGTCCAATACCGCTCCCCAACCTGTCAATGATGCATCCGTGAATATGGACATCTGAGGTTGAGGAGGTTGTAGAGGAACACCTCGCAGGAGATTCTGTTCCGACAACCACCACTGAAGGTGGAATATCAATGGTTCTTTTACTGGTATTCTCAGAGATAACGGATCTGTTCTCTGTGACCAGAACGACATCAAATACATCTGAATCGGCCTGCGCCTGAGCGCCGCATATGGCACCACCTTCTCCAGAGATACTAGTAAACCGAGTATTCTGAGAAATTGACGCGCCGTCAGATAGGCTCCTAGAGAAACTGACTCCAATACTGCAATCAGGCTTCTGACTCTGCTCTCCGCCGGAAAAGCTACGCCGTCCCTGAGATTGAAAAAAATTCCCAGATAAACAAACTCCTGGGATGGAGTCAGTTCTGATTTCTCTAGATTCACAATCCATCCTAGCTTCTTCAATAAGTCTAGGACTACCTTCAGATTGCTGCGCAGAGTGACTGGATTCCCCGCCTTTAGCAGCCAGTCGTCTATGTAAGTGTGAACAGCTATGTTTCTCCTGCGAAGTAAAGAAGTCATGGCGAGAACCACCTTGGTGAAGACCCTCGGAGCCGTGGTCAGGCCGAATGGAAGAGCATTGAATTCCCAAACATTGTCTTGGAATGCAAACCGCAGGTACTTCTGAAAGGGAATTGACATTGGAATATGAAAATAAGCATCCTTCAGATCTATTGATACCGCCCACATGCCTTTCCTGAGCCCTGTCATCACCGCTGCTACCGTCTCCATCTGAAACCTGGGAGAAAGAATAAATTTGTTCAACGGTTTGAGATTGAGAATTGGTCTCCACCCTCCGGTACGCTTCGGAACTAGGAACATAATCGAATAGAAGCCCAGTGATGACTGATCGGCGACCAGGTGAATCGCCTTCTTCTGACGAAGCGATTCTATCTCTGACTGAATGGCAACTAGACGGTCTAATTCCCTTGGAATAGGAGTCCATATTGGAGTCGAGGTTAACGGAACTAACGATTGATGGATGAGCCAGTCCGGATCGTAGCCGTTTCTTATCCACTGACAGACTAAATAGTCGCGCACGACCTGTTCCCATTGGCTTAGGAATAGCTGAAGTCTGCCTCCGACGGAAGGAATCTGCACACAGTTGTCGGTCGAGATTAGCCGACAAGACGCTACATCGCTTGGGTGAAGATTCTCGACTCCATTTGTTTCCAAAGCCGCCGGTATTGATTCCGCCGGAAACCCGTCAGGAACGAGCCCCACGGCCGCCCCGCGGCTTCTTGTGGTATGACGGTCCGGAACCGCCGCCACGACTATCCTTACGGTAGCCGCCACGACCCGAACCGCCACCCTTCCTGTCGTCCTCATACGGCCTCTTACTAGAGGGCTTGTATGTGGACGAACGGCCAGGCCCTTGTGCTCCGGATGGCCTATGGGCATCACGGGCAGAAGGACGGAAGGGCGATCTAGGACGCTGCCTCTGCTGCTCCTGTCTGTGTTGACGGTAGGACTGTTGCGGCTGAGTCCTCTTGGTCGACTTCCACGACTTGCCGACCACCTCTTGCTCCGCCACCATCGATGCAACTTTAGAAAGCGCTTGTCGTGCCGAGCCGCCGAACAAGCCTGGACCTATGAAAGGCGCAGAAGATAACGCTGCCCTCATCTCCGGTCCTGGTTCCACACAATCGAGAACCATTCTCCGTCGCTCTGCTAAAGTTCTTGTGATCACCCTGGCCAGGCAATCCTGAGACAGGCGCATGGTGTCCCGAACAACTCCGGGAGCAGCCTCTGGCACCTGTCCGCCTTCCGCCGTGCAGTCCAGCATACCCTGCAAGACGGTACACCCGTGCGACAGCGCAGCCATGGCTGCCCTAGCCGCATCCTCAATGAGCGTGAGCTCATTAAACGGGTCTTTGTTGGTCTGAGAAACCAAGGGACGTGACCGCCCCTTGGCCTTCCCAGCCAACGGCCTATTCAGCGCCTCACGTTCCGCAACGGAAAGCCGTGGAACCCTGGCGTACTGATGATAGGCCTGCTCCGGAAAACGGACCCTACTCCTTATCCCCTTCGGGGCCTTGGGCAACGCATAGTCTGGCTGAACCAGACGATATGCCGCAACTTCCAACATGTCAGAAGTCTGCGTGTCCAAGGGGAGTGTAGGCATGGCCGAAGAGCCACTGGACAGAGCGCTAGCCGCACGCTCTGACATCCGCTCCATCGCCGGATCGCGCTGAGATCCTAGATCCGATGCCAACCCGAGACGATTGGTCATCCATCCAAGGACCTGCACCCATTCAGCTTCGGCGCAGAAAGCGGAATCGTCCATTAAAGAACTCCCGTTTTCATCCTCCCTCTCTCCCTTAGATGAGAGGGCCACCGACGATCCTTGCTGAACGCTACGATAAACGTCTCTGCCAGGACAGAGCGCATCCATAGCGCGACTACCAGCGGCACCAGTATCCAACGAATCGCCGGATACGGATTCTCCGCAGTCCATCGGCTCCAACACGGGATCCGGGACTACGACCGCCTCAATCACGGCTGGCACTGTCACTCCGATAGGAGCCGCGCCTAACGCCGTCGGGATAGCCGTCGGAACCGCAAACCACGGCTCCGCCGGCATATCCGGTTGCACAAATAACGGATGAAAAATGCCCGACGGAACGTCGACATCACCATCCGCCTGGCAAACCCGTACAAATCCCGAGGGAGACCCCTGGGACGTACTAGGCATTGCCGACATTGAAAGATCCGGCATGCCGGAGTCTTCCATCAACAGCAATTCTTCCTCCTCTACCGACGGCTCTTGAGCCGAGGACAGAGAAGGGTCAGGTGCATGACCCTCAGCAGAACTAGCCGGACCACCTAATGGTTGCCCTGCACCAGCTTGCCTCACCGGGCCCGTGGACTGTAATGAATCAAACATGGCCTTGAACTGGGCCGCCCATACGCCCAGTGCTGAATCCATCCTCTCATTCAGCCGACCTTCCAGTCCAACCAACGACGCTTGCTGCCGCTTCACTGCCTTATCCTTCTCTATACGCTCCAGCCTCGCCCGTCGATCCCTGTCAAACTCAGCCACCATTGCCGACGACCACTTGGCGCACACATCACACGGGCTTCCGACCTTACACTTCGCACACGCCACACAGTGATGACCAAGATACTTCCGTTTCATGAACCTGTTGCACTTCTGGCACAACGTGTCCGGGTTCTTCGGTTTCTGCGAACACAGAGAAGAATTAAAACGCTGCACATGACAAGTGATGACGAGCAATACGCACAATAGACTTGATAGTTAAGATTTCTTAAACACATTAACTTTCTCTTAAATTAATGATAACAAGTCTTAGGCAGGAAATATTTGAAACTTTTTTGAGTGAAAATTTTTTACAAAACACAACTCAGCCTTTAACTAACGTTAAATAACCAAGAAAACCTCGCCGATCACTACAAACACCCTCGACAATGAAGCGAGAGCTAAAATCGGCGATAACAGAGTGCCTGGATACACCAAGCCAATAACGACATATTACATGGGCGCCGCCATCTTGGCTAAGGGCGCATCCATCTTAGAGGAACCGAGTCGCAAGAGAAATTAACCGAGTACCCGAATTAAAACTAAAAGTTAACGGGTACAGAAGCGACTCCAACAATGGCTAACATTATAAAACAATGTGCCAATTTAAGGAAATTTCAAACAGTCATTATGGCACGAATGTATAAATTCTAGATTGATACAACCTGCCCCTGTGATGATTTCCCTAGTTCCTCCATTAGTCCAGCGATGGTTTTCACAAACACGCGCTAAAACTGCTTAATTTATCAATTAAATGACACTCTAAACACATGCGACTTGAAACAAGCGCAAAATAGACGAATCTGACTGTGATTGGGAATTGACTCGGTACCTGCGGCTATGGTATTCCCGGACACAGTATGGGCAGGACCAGGAGAGTGCGGAGTTTTAATTGTTTATTTTGAGCTAGACTAGATAATAGACATTATCATAATAGTACATCTGGTAAGTATTATTCGAAGTAAAAACAGCTTTCAGCAAGGCCATTTATAACAAAAACATTTACAACATTTAAAAGCAAACAGATATTGTAACAGATTTGAAACATTTTTTGTTAAATTTCAAATTGTCCGGATTATTTCAGAATTGTCTTCAGTTCACGACCAACATCGGGTAATCTTGGGTTCCTGGAAAATTGGTTCCAGTGCAGCAACAGGACCCAAACAATTTTTTTTCAAAATATTCAGCAGCATGTGTTTATTAGATAGTAAAGAGATCCAATTCATACAACAACCCTTAGTCCATCATCAATTAAGTGTTTGTGACAAACTTATCTACGTCATTCATGACGTAATTGATTATGACATCAGCCTACACATCACATAGTTGATTATGATATCATATGATTGATGGATAAACTGGAATCCTCCATTGATTAGATTTGTATCATGGCCATCTCTAATACAATCAATTGAGAGTACCGATCTGTCACTAATACAATCAACCGATCTGTCACTAATACAATCAACCGATCTGTCACTAATACAATCAACCGATCTGTCACTAATACAATCAACCGATCTGTCACTAATACAATCAACCGATCTGTCACTAATACAATCAGCCGATCTGTCACTAATACAATCAACCGATCTGTCACTAATACAATCAACCGATCTGTCACTAATACAATCAACCGATCTGTCACTAATACAATCAACCAATCTGTCACTAATACAATCAACCGATCTGTCACTAATACAATCAACCGATCTGTCACTAATACAATCAGCCGATCTGTCACTAATACAATCAGCCGATCTGTCATTCAAATATCTGGCATCATGTTCAATTCACCTTTCCAGAGTATCCACCCATCATATGACATCATAATCAACTACATGATGTGTAGAATGACATCATAATAGATGACATCATGAATGACTTAGATAAGTACGTCACGAACGCATATTTGAAGACGGTCTATGCGTTGTTGTACAAATTGTATGTCTTTACTATTTAATAAATATTCTGTTGAATATTTTAAAACTAATTTGACTGGGCACTGTTGCTGCCATAGGCAGCAACAGCACCCAGTCAAATTAGTTACAAAATATTCAACAGCTTCCCTGTGTAGTTTTCAGGAAACTGATAGTTAGGGCATTTGCAGATCGATCAATCCCACCACGGCGAGGTGTGGGGTGGAGCTTAGCTAGTGATGGGCAGGGCATAGCTAAAAATGGAAAAGTCCATTACATCACTGGATAGCCAACTTCACAATCAAATCACATAGATCTCTCACGAAAGTGGTAAAAGAAAGTTGTATATATTTGGTGAATTTAGAATTTAATAAACATTCTGTTGACTATTTTGAAAATAATTTGACTGGGAACTATTGCTGTCAACAACTGCCTGTCACATTAATTTCAGAATATTCAACAACTTACCCGTACAGTCACCTTAAAATTTAGATTCAGGGAATTCAGCCTTCAATAGTGGACGCATCACAGCTAAAACGGGTGGTGCATAGCTATAAATAGATCACCTCCTTTTATATAGTTTGATTTATTATTCCACTCCTACCTTCTTTTAAAGCACCAGTTGATGAACTATCAATACTACTTCCGGCTCCACTTTGATGTGACAAACTAATATTCCCGCTGCTATTATTCGATGATACATGAGATGCGTTCTCAACACAGATTTTAGCCTGGCCATCCTTCTTGTAATTACATGGAGCCTCAACGATTGGCTGAGCATGTATATAGCGAAGTCCCCAGAAGTAAAGTTCATTTACAACGGTTCCAGCCGCTGTGAAGTGGTCGGCACACTGGACAGACTGTAATATAAGAGAGAAAGTAGAGTGAAAGAAAACACACCAAGATCTAATACGGTTCACTGGACACTATACCCTGCGTGACGTATCAATTCTTTATCAACATTCAATGGAGGAATCCAGTTTTAGCGTGGCTTCAAATTTGGCCTTTCAGGTTGAAATTCCTTAATGGTTAAAGAGCTACACTACACTCTTTTGGGACCAGAAATCAATTAACACTTTAATCATCAAACTAGCCTTTTCAGTGGTCTTGAGCAATGCCCATTTGCAGTCCAGAGAATACTATTTTTGAAAATGTTATCACTGGAATGATCGACTTAATAAGCGAGGCAGTTATTTTAGTGGTAAATTTTCAAAAATAGTCTTCTCGTAGCCTGCAAATGGACAGTCACTAAGCAAAAATATTAATTTTCTTACCAAACCATTAACCCTTTAACACTTAAATTTGTTCAAGAAAATTTCAATTTTCTCATAGAAAATATCAATTTCCAGGTAAATTAAAAAAAAAATTCTTCTCTTAGTCTGCAAATCAACAGTCACTAAGCAAAAATATTAATTTTCTGACTTAAAATTCTAACTATTAAACGGTTTAGTTTTACTAGTACTATTATCTTGAACTCACATTTACAATGGAACCATGCAGCAGTTTCACTTCTATTGTAGTATTTGATGTTTTTGTATTTCCCGTGCCGAGTTGTCCTTCTGAGTTACGCCCGAACGTGTACACATGCCCTGGTTCAACGATGACAGCAGTGTGGTAAGCTCCCATAGAAACATCCACAACTCTATAACGTCCTAAAGCGCGAACTGGTGTTGGGACTTTTCTGCCTTCAACTTCAGCCTAAAAGGCGGAGTCAAACAGTTATAACTATTAACAAGAACGACAATCAGAGATTGCTAAACTATGCCTCCCCCCCCCCTCCCCCATTCAGCCAAACACAATCTCTCACACAAGATTGGTCATCATGACCTTGACATGTGACACCAAAATTGATAGGGTTCTTCGAAACACTAAGTACAAGCTCCCAGCCAAGATTAGTAATGATCCCTTCAATCGAGCTAGAGTTATCATCCGCAAACACAATATCACTTAATTAACTAGGTCGCAGTGACCTTGAGCGCTTAGCACAATGATCGATATGGTTCTTCGGACCACCAAGGACAAGCTCCCACTTCAGATTGGTAATGATCTTTTCAATAGAAATCGAGTTATCATCTGGAAACACAATATTATGTAAGTAATTATGTCACCTTGACCGTTGATGCCAAAATCGATAGGGCTCTTGGGACCACCAAGGATCCCTTCAATAGAACTCGAGTTATCATCCGGAAACACAATATTACGTAATTAATGAGGTCACCGTGACCTTGACCTTTTACCATTTGACACCAAAATCGATAAAGTTCTTCGGACCACCAAGGACAAGTTCCCACCCAAGATTGGTAATGATCCCTTTAATAGAACTCGAGTTATCATCTGGAAATGAAACCTGAACAGATGGACGGACACGGACAAAGCAGACGCTATATACCCAACATATATTTATGGGGGTGGGGGGGGGGGCATAACACGAGCTCCCAGAAATAACACAGATTACAGATTTTTTTTTTTTAAATCATGACCAAATTAGGGGAATCTTAATGTTCACATTCTTTCTTGTGTTAAAATTTGGGCCAAATCAGACAAGATATCCATATATAAACCCTTTAATGGTCAAATTTGGTCAGGAAAATCAAAATATTTCCGTATTGAATGTCTATTTGCAGGCCAAGAGAGGACTATATTTTGAAAATTGATCACTGGAATGACTGGCTGATTTATCGAGCCAGGCATTCCAGTGTTAAATTTTCAAAAATAGTCTTCCTTGGACTGCAAACGGACATTCCTCAAGACCACTGTAGAGGCCAGTTTTGGCCGCCTTGACCATTGAAGATTCAAGAATTTGATCTGATGCGGATACAGGTTGTTTTATCCAGATCACGACGACATTCTGAAAATCTTTTCTGAGTTCAAATCTTAGCCAAATTGGATCAGTAGGTTTTTAGAGACAGATGGACGGATGAAACCCCTTGCAGGTGGCGGATCGGTAGGACAGAGGGGCTTATGGATGGATGGATGGACAGACAGACACAATTACAAAGCACTTCTTCGCCTTAAGGGATGAGAGTAATAACAGCCATCATTTATGTATGGCATTCTATCAGATGGGCAGTTAGTATAAGATCTGAAAGTTTAAATGATGTAAGCCACCAGACAATAACTTCATTTGGAAATAATTCTGGATCTGCTGAATATTTAGATGACAATCTGACTGAAAGTTATTGGTGGCTTAGCCACCAACAACTTTCAATCAAATTGTTTTCAAAATCATCAGCTTATCCAGACTTAAACCCCATGAAAAATGTTGTCGGCTGAAATTCAGTACACAGACAGTTAAATTACACTAACCACAGCTAAGAACAACAACTAATTAATGGTGACATCGCAAAATAATACCTTTGTAAATATATTTTTCATCGCCATTAGAAATCCCTGCCTATTGTTGAGGCCCAATTTATTGTTTTCATTGTTGCCACATGCGTAAACACTGCCAACATCTGTCAGAAACATCGTACCATCGATACCACATCGTACATCGCGGACAATGACTGACGGATCTGAGAAATGCACTTCAGTAGGCTGACACCTGGAAAAAGAGATCAAATATATACAGACAAGTTTCGTGGCCAAAATGGCTTCTGCAGTGGTCTTGAGAAATGCCCATTTACTGACAAAGAGAAGAGGATACAAAAATGTATGGACTGGCTCGATAACTGAGCCAGTCATTCCAGTGATAAATTAAAAAAAAGAACCATCTCTTGGTCTGCAAATAGCCACTTTCTATGGGAAAATTGAAATTTTCTTGAACAAATTTATCTGTGAAGTTGTTAATCACTTTCAGGGATCGCTATGATCCCTGACAATATTTGCTAATGGAGGGCTCCAATCTGTCACTCAATTATTTGATGTCATAATCAAATTATGCCACTCGTTAGCTGAGTTCGCAATGAAAAAGACGTAAGTTCATCTCAAAGTTGATAAAGTTTGTCACAAATGTATATAACTTGTCTTTAGTGAATCTACAATTTAACACTTTAAGCCTTAAATTTGCTGAAGAAAATTTCAATTTCCTCAAAGAAAATGTCAATTTATAGACCAAGAAGACTATCTTTGAAAATTTACCGCTGAGATGACTATACTTCAAACTCTACCTCGGAACCGCCATTGTCCCAAGGTTCTATGGACTCCCCAAAATCCACAAGACCAACATTCCTCCGAGACCCATCATTGCCAGCATTAGATGCATCACATCTCAAGCCTCGAAATATCTCACACAGATCCTGAAATCACTAGTTGGCCACTCAGAGCACCACATCAAAAACAGCAAAGATTTCGCCACCAAAATCCAGTCTCTTGAAGTCCCGCCCACATGCAAACTAGTTTCTTTCGATGTTTCTTCACTCTTCACCAGCCTCCCAGTGGACAAGGCTCTTCCAGTCATCCAGAAAGTTCTGGACCTAGACCCTACATTGAAAGACCGGACCAGCCTCTCACCAACCCAGATTATCAGTCTCTTGAAGATCGTGTTAGACACCACCTATTTCATCCAGAATGGCTACTTCTACCACCAAATTCATGGAGTAGCTATGGGCTCCTCAGTGTCGCCAGTGATCACAAACCTTTATATGGAATCCTTCGAGCAACAAGCACTTAGCACAGCCACAGACCCCCACCCCCAAATTTCTGGTACTGGTATGTGGTTCACATGCCTGCACCACTACAACATCCAACCTTTCACTGATCACCTCAACAGTATCGACCAATGCATCCAATTCACTCTATTTCACCGCGCAGACTCCATCATCACAGAAACATCAGACAAAAAAGAAGAACATCATCACATTCGACAGTCTCTCCTAGCCAACGGTTACACTCCATGGATGAGAAAACCGCGCCCCCTCCCCCCCTCGTAATAAACAAACAAATGTCGAAAAACTCCCACTAGTCGGACTTCCGTACATCAAAGGCCTATCAGAGCACCTTGGCAGACTCTTCAGACAACACCACATTAAAACTTACCACAAGCCCGTCAACACCTTAAGATCACAATTAGTAAGGCCTAAAGATAGACTGACCACAGATGAACGCTCTGGAGTCATCTACAAGATCGAATGTGACTAATGTGAGGGTACATATATAGGCAAAACGAAAAGGCCTCTCAGCACCAGAGTCAAAGAACATCTTAAAATCAATTACAACTCAGCTGTGGCAGAGTGCACAGAATCCACTGGCCACGTCATCCCCGCCAGCAGTGCCTCGGTCATCAACATCGAGACCAACTTATTTAAACGGAAAGTTAGAGGCCATAGAAATCTACAAGCATCAACCAACCATGAACCGAGATGAGGGCTATCATATACCAGCAGTCTACAAGTCCATGCTGTCACATGACTCCACAAGAACTGATGAGAGTGATGTTGCCAGCAACCATCAGTTAGTGCTGAAGAAGTGACCGAGATGGTCACGAAAGCTACACTCAAACAATTTCTATATCCCGGAGAGGTAACTAATTTTTCCGTATTATAAAAAAAACTTGGCATGGTTTGTAATACACATATTCAGTAATGCACCAACCAACAAGTGTAACCAATCAAACACGGAATTTTTTTACAAAACTGCGGATAGTCTGATCTTGAAATTTAAAAAAAATGAAACTACTAATGATGCAGATAGAACTCTTGCATAGTATATAACTTTTCTCTAAAATTTTGTTGACATCTGGTGAGCCATTTTGAAAACAAACATGAAACAAGAGGTATCAGAAGATACCAATATCTCACATTTTTAAGTTACCGCAGGATCTGGCTGCTGCAGCACCTGGTCTGCCCAGGACTAAATATACTGCGACAAAAATATTGTCCAATCCATGTACATATATAGAATTAGATTGCCCATTTGATCCCTGGCCACTGCCCTCAGATTGACTCAAGGTCAAAATAACTTGGTGTACTGTAGTCTACTAACTACAAGCTTCAAAATGATATGTGACATGACCACATTTGATAAAACTTATTTTCCCCACCCCTGCTTTGGGGGCGATATCAAAATTCCAATGTGTCATGGACATCCCTGGCCATATGTGTAATCATACCGAAAGTTTCAGGTTTCTATGTGAAATGGTCTAGGAGGAGTTGCCTTACAATTGATTGATGCCCACTTTTGAGCCTGCCCCCTAACCCTCAGTTTGACCAAAGATCAAAATAATTCTTTGTCTTGTAGTCTACTCATCATTGGCTTCAAAATGATATGTGACATGACCACCTTTGGAAAAATTTCATTATTTACCCCACATCCCCCCCCCCCACCTCCCTGTACCCTGGGGGTCATACCAAAATTCCACAAGAGCTATTAGAAGATAGCAAATAGCTTACCTGTACTGTATATTAATTGTACATCACAAGATATGCTCTTTATCAACAAGATGGCCACCAAACCGTTTATTCGACAGTTTCGACAATTGCAAATTTGAGATCAGAATAGCCATAAACACATATAAAACCAATTTCAGCCTCAAAATCCATCAAAATAAAAAAATCCAATATGGTCGCCAAACATGCTATATTTTGATTGGCCCATGGGTGCCCAGGTTTTTTGACGGATCAACTTACCTTAAATTTCGGCCCAATCTCTTCAGCGGTTCTGGAGAAGTCGTTTTCGCTACAACTAAGTCAAACAAGATGGCCACTGAACCATTTGACCAATCAAGTTCCCTTGAACAAACTTGATTCAGCTCTTGCCCTACCTCATATTTCATCATATTTGCATCAATTCCATAAGCGGTTTCGGAGATTTTTAAAGATGTTTCTAAAAATCAGCCAAAATCCAAGATGGCAACCGGCCCAATTAGCCGATCGGTTTCGTTTGAACAAACTTGAATCGCTATACCCTAAGGATGCTTTCTGCCAAATATAATTGAAGTCAGCCCTGTATTTCTCGAGAAGAAAACATTTTAAATTTCCCATTGCTTTAGCATAGGAGCTTTTGGCAGGAATATGATCCAAGATGGCCGCCAAACCATTCATCCGACAGTTTTGAAAATTGCAAATTTGTGATCAGAATACCGCAAAACACATAGAAAACCAATTTCGGCCTCAAAATTCAACAAAATTAAAAAATCCAATATGGCCACCAAACACGCTATATTTTGATTGGCCCACGGTGCCCATGTTTTTTGATGGATCAATTTCTCTTGAACAAACTTTAATAGCCCTTAGGCCCTAATCATATCTGCCAAATTTTGGCCCGATCCATTCAGCGGTTCTGGAGAAGCTGTTTTCGCTACAACTAGGTCAAACAAGATGGCCACCGAACCATTTGACCAATCAAGTTCCCTTGAACAAACTTGGTTCAGCTCTTGCCCTAAATCATATATCATGAGGTTTGCATCAATCCCCCAAGCGCTTTCGGAGATTTTTAAAGACGTTTCTAAAAATCAGCCTAAATCCAAGATGGCCACCGGCCAAATTGGGCGATCGGCTTGGTTTGAGCAAACTTAAAACTTGATGCCCTAAGGATGCTTCCTGCCACATATAATTGAAATCAGTCCAGTGGTTCTTGAGAAGAAGTCGTTCAAAGGAAAAGTTGACGGATGACGAACGATGGACGGATGGTCGCAACGGTATAAGCTCACTTGGCCTTTCAGGCCAGGTGAGCTAAAAACATTAATCATAGGATTAACATTAAGCTGGACACAAAAATTGGTCAAAGTTAAAACTTGAAAAAAATAAAGAAAAATTTGGTGTCCAGGTTTTTTGATGGATCAACTTTCCTTGAACAAACTTCAATGGCTCTTACTTAGTCCCTAATCATATCTGCCAAATTTCGGCCCGATCCCTTCAGCGGTTCTGGAGAAGTTGTTTTCGCTACAACTAGGTCAACCAAGATGGCCACCCAACCATTTGACCAATCAAGTTCCCTTGAACAAACTTGGTTCAGCTCTTGCCCTAAATCATATTCCATCAGGTATGCATCAATCCCATAAGCGGTTTCGGAGCAGAAGATTTTTAGACGTTTCTAGAAATCGGCCAGAATCCAAGATGGCCACCGGCCCAATTGGACAATCGGCTTCGTTTGAACAAACTTGAATCTCTATGCCCTAAGGATGCTTCCTGCGAAATATAATTGAAATCGGACCAGTGGTTCTTGAGAAGTCGTTTAAAGGAAAAGTTGATGGATGACGGACGGACGACGGACAGTTGGCCACGGCATAAGCTCACTTGGCCTTTCAGGCCAGGTGGGCTAAAAATCCTTAACCAGAGCGGACACCAACGCAGATGACGACATTTTTCCACCCTCTCCCAAAATCTCTTTTTTCAACTTAGTGAAAATGCGAGATAAAAAACCGTAACCAAAACTGCACTGGCAAAATACATGAAAAAAGTCCAAGTCCAAAACCGTGAAAAAAATAGCTAAAATGCACCAAAATTAAATGTGTTGCTATGTAGATCACATCCCTGTATAGTACACATCACTTCTGTAAAGTTTCAATGAGATCGGATGAGCCACTGTTGAAAAATAAGTTGATTAAAAACCTTAACCAAAACCGCACAAATGACGGATGACGACGCCGACGCCAACGCCGCCACCGTTGCCGGCAGGAATTAGTGATCCCTACATATGTCTCGATTTCTGCTTCGCAGGCGAGACAAAAATTATATTAATTTATACGTAATGAAATCATCATATGCTAAGATTTATTTCGCTTCGTTACATCTAAGCACACAATTTAAGCCTCTAAAACTATAATTTAAATTTTTTTATTTTGAACCATTCTGCTGTGAATATGCACCTTTAAACATTTAATCACGTTGTACAAATTGTATGTCTTTACTATTTAGTAAACATTCTGTTGAATATTTTGAAACCAAATTTGACTGAGCGCTGTTGCTGTTGCCATAGTCAAATAAGTTTCACAATATTGAACAGCTAACCTGTATAGTTTTCTGGAAATTGAGTCAGGAAGTTCAGGGCTTGATCGAAGCATGGGTGGGGCTTAGCTAGAGATGAGCAGGAGCATAGTTAAAACTGGAAAGGCCCCCTTGGGCCTGGCATAGCTAGAGATGAATCCTTACATTAGGGTCTTTAAGTACTGTATGTATATAATTTCAAAGCTGTTGAAAAAGTACTCACAGATTGTCTTCATTGCCATGTCCGAGTCTTCCATCTGCTCCGCATCCCCATGTAAACACCTCACCACTGCTTCCAACTACAGCTACATGCTTAGGGCCACAGGAAAATGATATAACATCCACACTGGAAAGCGAGAATGAAGATGATACAATCACCACAATAAAATATGAAAGTAACAAGATTGTTAAATACACTACAATTGTGTGTACGCGTCACACATACAGTATGTGAGCCTCATGAAGAATATATGTGTTTCAAATAAAACCCATAGGCTGGAATTCAATAAGGCGGTTTAAACCTCGGTTTAGCCTAAAACTGGTAACAACTCACCACATAAACCGGGTGATAAGAGATGTATTACCAAGTTTATGCTTAAAAATCTGTATTCAGATACGAGGTTTAAACCAGGTAACAGCTAGACCAGGTTTAAGCGTGGTTTAACCATGTTTATTTTATCAGCATTCGTGTACCCAACTCGGGGATTTAATAGAAATTTGATATTTACATTCTAAACTAACAATATATATGGGACATGGCTTATTATTAAAATAAATTAATCACCCATGGACATAATAATGTGGCAATAAAATAAATCAGCGCTATTCTGATAATAAACAATGAGGTCACTTAAATACCTGTCGGACGTCAATCTCATTATGCATATGGGAGAATTCTGTCCCAAACTAACTCAGTGGCAGCCTGACTTGCCAAATTTAAAAGTACCCATTTTATACATAGCAATAGGAGTTAAACTACCCTAACCCAGGTTTAAATTGTTATGATATTTGTTCTGAGGTTTAGTACATAAACTACTTTCTTGAAATCGGTTTATATTGTTACCAGGTTTATTACTGGGTTTACTTTTTGATATTCTCATAACATTATGCTATAGCTTTCACAGGATCGATTTAAGTGCACAAACCTTTAGAAACGTGATATTAACATGTGTGTTAAACTATTTTTATATTAGACCATTGTTTTACGTCAGTCTAAATGCGGGTTTAAACCTAGTAATAGCTAAACCAGGTTTACCTCTTTAAACCAGGTCTAGCTAAACCGCCTTATTGAATTCCATGATATTCAATTTTTTAGTTCTACTTTTATATATGCAAAATAATATATATATATATATATTATATGAAATGTTGTTGAATATTTTAAAACTAATTTGGCTGCAAGCTTTCTTTAAAAATTTCTTTTTAAATCCATGTACTTAACAGATTACATATTAAATGGTTTTAATAAAATTGGGAAATTTTAATTCTTCAGTGTTCAAAGTGTTAAGCCTTCAAAAAACAATCATCATAAAACCTTTCAAAAACAAATACCCAATGGAAGAATCCAGTTTTAGCTATGCCCCAACAATCTCTAGCTAAGCGCCACTCACGCTTTGCCCGTGTTGGGATCAATTGACCCCTGATCTTCCTGACTATAAATTTCCAAAAAACAATACAGCTAAGCTGTTGAATATTTTGAAACTAATTTGATTGGGTGCTGTGGCAGCAACAGTGCCCAGTCAAATTAGTTTCAAAATATTCAACAGCATGTTTATTAAATAGTAAAGACATACAATTTGTACAACAACGCTTAGTCCGTCATCAATTAAGCGTTCATGATGAACTTATCATGACATCATTGATTATGATGTCATCTTACATGTCACTTAGTTGATTATGACGTTATATGATTGATGGATAAACTGGAAGGGTCCATTGCTAGCTAACAAATAATTAACATCTGAAATACCTGAGCAACGCTTCAATTAGCCTCGGTCTATGAATAGACGACCAATCACCATGTCCCAGACAACCATGTGACCCGTCACCACACGTCAACACGATGCCATTATCGGATCCAAACACGCTAAAGCCAGCACCAGAAGACACCCTGATTAAACAAAAAACCATTTACAAACAAACACTTAATAATGACATAGACTTGATCTGTAACTCAAGTAACTGGCCTTATAATTAACATGTCACCTGTTAGCTGGGGTTGCCTAACAACTAGGTAGCTAGTTTTAATAGCGTAGCTCTAGGGTCTAGAGTATTGACCTCTACTGCCACATTCAAATCCAAATGTTACAGGCTCAATCCCACACTCAGACAAGTGCATGTGTGGTGTCTGTGCCATGGGGGGACATAACAGAACTCACTAAAAGTGTATCGGGAGCTCAGTTGTGAATACGCTCGGATAGGAAAGTCAGTTTTCAGATATGTAGGTTCAGACCTAAAGCGTGCAGATGATGGCATCTCACAGTGACCGTTACCTGATGGCGGCTAAGGCTGAGCAGCATGGCTAGCGGTGTGGACTCACACTACGTTGCAGTCAACACTTCTGATCTCAGTGATGTCCCGATATGGTAAATGGTAATAGGATGGTGATTGGAGGTAATGGAAAATAATAAATAGTGTACTATCGTAATGATAAGTACCCGGGCACGTCGCTTAGAGATAGAGATGACAGCCTAGACGGTTCTCCTAGAAAGTAGGTTAAGATAAGCTATAAGTTGCATCATAATTGAATAGTATGCCTTGTCTAGGAAAAGCACATTGATATTAAAGGTGCATATTCAGAGCAGAATTCCTGAATTTTTTTTGCTGAAATTGTATATTTTAGAGGTTAAATTGTGTGCCTAAATGTAATGAAGCGAAATAAATCTTAACATATGATGATTTCATTCCGTAAAAATTAATATAAATTCTTTAGTTGTGAATTTCTCAACGTAAAATTTTTTTATTAATTTATATGGAATGAAAGCAGCATATGTTAAGATTTATTTTGTTTGCCTACATCCAGGCACATATTCTAAGCCTCTAAAAGTATACAATTTTAACAGTTTTATTGTCAGGCATTCTGCTGTGAATATGCAACTTTAAGGAGTAATGTTTTAAAGGGTTCCAGACAATATTTTAATAGATGTCCTGGAGCATATTACCATAAGATCCTTCCCGGTGAATTTTAGTTTAACAGTTTAGGAGATACTTTTTAAAGGATTTCCCCAAAATCCTCGGCTAATTCAAGATGGCCACCAAAAAATGGACAATTCAAAATTCTTAATAGAATTTTTGACGCCATTCCACATAGGATCCTTACTGCCAAATTTGAGAAAAAAACATCTGCTCATCGGTTTAGGAGATATGTTTTAAAAGAAAATCCTAGACGGCCACCTAAAAAATTGACCAATCAAAATTCTTGTTTCATATGTTGAATTCTACCATCAGACCAGTAGATAATTTTTTTTAACTTCATACTTGCAAGGGCAAACAAATCTGGATAAATTTGCCTCCGTATTCGTATTACTAAGCGGTATGCAGAAGCGGATTCAAATCAGTGCAGGCAAACACAAATTATTGTTTAGAAACGTATAATTTTTTTCAAATTTCATATTTCAAGGGCACAACTCTGGGTAATTTCTGGCCTCCGTATTCGCATTACTAAGCGGTATGCCAAAGTCGGTTGAAATCAGTGCAAGCAAACATAAGTTATTGTCAGGAAACCAATCAGTACAAACAGATGAACATACGTATGTACATATGTATATATATACGTACGAACGGACTCATGTACGAATAAACGTGCGCATTCCTATATCCTTCAAACTTCGTTTTTGAGGGGATAATAAGATATACGAACCTGCTGATGGATTTTCCTTTGAGGGACTCCACGATGACAGGTAGTGACCTGAACTCAATGTCACCATGACCAAGCTGCCCCTTGCTACCGTCTCCCCACGCATACACTTGCCTCTCCATGGAAACCACGATCACATGATCTGCACCTACAGATGCCTGAAGAGTGAAAGTCAGAAATATCCTTTAACTAAAGCCAAAACGCCTTCTGCAGTGGTCTTGCGAAATGTCCATTTGCAGACCAAGATAAGACTATTTTTGAAAATTTACCATTGGAATGACTGGCTCGATAACCGAGCCAGTCATTCCAGTGGTAAATTTTCAAAAATAGTCTTCTCTTGGTCTGCAAATGGAGATTTTCTAGGAAAAATTTGAAATTTTTAAAACAAATTTACGGGTTAAAGGGTTAAGCCATTTCAACCCTGAGTTTCAAAAGATCCCTATCCAGTAATGCCTTCCATTCAAATTATTTTGAGTAATATTTTCAAATGTTTCTGCATGAGTCCCATGAGTTTGGTATACTAGGACATATTCATAAGGCTGGAAAGAGTTAATAACAGATAACAATAATTACAGTTGATTCATAGATAAGAAATACATTCAACTTTACCTTCCTCAAATTTGTTCCAGAAAATTTCAATTTTCTCATTGAAATTCCCATTTGCACACCAAGTAGAGAATATTATTTTTGAAAATTTACCACTGAAATGACCGGCTCAGTTATCGAGCCAGTCATTCCAGTGATAAATTTTCAAAAATAGTATTCTCTTGGTCTGCAAACAGACATTTATCAAGACCACTATAAAAGCCATATTTCGCTGGCTTGAGTTCTAACGGGTGAAAAGTAGAATTTTTCATTTTTGATAAAAACTAGGATAGAATAATGAGGAAAAGTATGAACACAACAACATTTGAGGCGAGGTGAGTAACCCTTTAACTAAAGAACATGGGCTATTTTCCCAGTTTTTCATACAGGTATCACTTACTTACCTGTCTAATCTTAATCCTAGGTGGCAGATCTACAGGTGTGATCTTCAAAGTAGATGTCTCCAGGTAATACAGCACAGATCTGAACATAAAGTCATTCATTCCTTAATCATTGAATTTCCTCAAGAAAATTTAAATTTTCTTCTAGGAAAATGTTCATTTGTAGATCAAGAGAAGATAATTTTTGAAAATTTATCATTGAAATGACTGGCTCGGTTATCGAGCCAGTTATTCCAATCGTAAATTTTCAAAATTAGTCTTCACTTGGCATGAAAGTGTGTATTTCTCAAGGCCACTGCAGAAGAATTTTTCGATCGTCTTGGGTGTTAAAGCATTCATCACTAAATTAATGTGTAAATCTTTGTTATTGTTAAGGCTTTAGCAGTTGATACTCAATTTTAACGATTACCACAACAACAACAACATCGAACACAACAACAACCACAACAACAACAACCACAACAACATCGAACACAAATTGGAATTGTCATTTAGAAACAAAGCTTATATTTTTAGAAACGGTTAAGCTTAACCTTTGACATTTTTACGACAAAAATAATAGGCTCAATCGTAGAATAATGACTGCCCTAGCAATGGAGCTTCATTCGCATCCTTTAATACTTTAATGAGTAAGTTTTGTTTAAAAATTCCAAAATTTTCTCCTATACAATGTCAATTTGCAGTCAATGAGAAGACTATTAAAAAAACCCAACCCACCGCAATGCCTGGCTCAATAGATCTTTCCGCCGATCTCTAGCTAAGCCCCACACACACACCTCGCTTGTGTTGGGATTGATCGATCTCTGAACACCCTGAGTATCAATTTTCAAAAAACTACACAGGTAAGCTGTTGTAAGCTGTTGAGTATTTTGAAACTTATTTAACTGGGTGCTGTTGCTGCCTAAGGCAGCAACAGCGCCCAGTTAAATTAGTTTCAAAATATTCAACAGCATGTTTATTAAATAGCAAAGAATTACAAAGACATACAATTTATACAATGTGTCGGACTCTGAGATTTGATGACAGTCTAAATGGAACCCTTTGTGACGTAATGATTGTGACATCATCATACACAAACTGAGCTGATTATGACATCATACAAGGTCAGATGATGGATGGATACTCTGGAAAGGTGAATTATCGAGCCAGTCATTCCAGTGGTGAATTTTGCAAAATAGCCTCTTGGCCAGCATTTGTACATTCCTGAAGATACCTGCAGAGGCCGGTTTTGGCCGCCTTCGCCATGAAGGGTTAATCCTTTAGCCCTTTCATTGCCAAATCACTGAAAAAGTACATCCTTTACGATTTATTGTATATTTTTCAGAATATTTTGAAATTAATACAACCATTGGCACTGCTGCCTAAAGGCTATGATAGACGATCCAACATGTATGATTTGACAAAATTTGATGATGTTTGATTGTGTATCATAGCGTTTGACAAATCAAGAGTAAATGTCAGACAATGCTCAACTTTCGTTCGACATCATAAAACAGGTTTGATGAAACAGCCATTCATATACTGGAATTTGAATCACATGATTTTATTGGTATCACCGGCTGGTAACCGCAACCGGTGATACCTCATCCAACAGTGTCTGATGCTGTATGATTGTGTATAATGAACATGTATGACGTACAATGGTATAATCATACATGTTGGATCATCTATCATTGGCTTAACTCTTAGCACTCTGATGTCAAGATGTTAAATTTTCAAATTAAAATAAAAGATGAACTGGTGTTCATTTTTAAACAAATTTGGTGGAAGATGGTGCCGTCGTAGACAGCAACATTGTCCACCAAAATTGTTTTAAAATGTTCACCAGTTTCTTTGCTACTGGAACCGTAAAAACATAGAATATTGACATCAGAGTGGTAAGGGTTAACCCTTTCACTGATGAATTCCTTGTATCTATGGCAGCATCAAAAAAGCATCCGCTTTTGTTTCTACGAGAATTCTTAATACTTACCAGATGTACTATTATGATAATGTCTATTATCTAGTCTAGCTCAAAATAAACAATTAAAAACTCCGCACTCTTCTGGTCCTGCCCATACTGTGTCCGGGAATTACCATAGCCGCATGTACCGAGTCAATTCCCAGTCACAGTCAGATTCGTCTATTTTGCTGACTTCGAAAGTCGCATGTTTTTCTGAGCTCTAAATTGTGCAATTTTTAGCAAATTTAAGCGTGTTATTCGTGATTCATCACTGGCTTCATGGAAGGAAATGGAAAGTCATCACAAGGGCAGGTTGTATCAATTTAGAATTTATACATTCGTGCCGCAATGACTGATTAAAATTTCCTTAAATTGGCACATTATTTTAGAATGGTAACCATTGTTGGAGTCGCTCCGGTACTCATTAACTGTTTAATCTTGTCCGGGTACTCGGTTAATTTCTCTTGCGACTCGGTTCCTTCCAAGATGGATGCGCCCTTAGCCAAGATGGTGGTGTCCATGATTAATGTTTTGTTTTGGCTTGGCGTGTCTATGCACTCTGTTTTATGCCAATCTTTAGCTCTCGCTTCAATGACGAGGGTGTTTGTAGCACTCGGTGTTTATTTCTTGGCTATGTTAACGTTAGTTAATTACCAAGTCGTGTTTAAAAATTTTTCACTCAAAAAAGTTTCAAATATTTCCTGCCTAAAGACTTGATTATCATTAGTCTAAGAGAAAGTTAATGTTTCTAAGTAATTCTAAGTTACAATCAAGTCAATTGCGTGTGTTGCTCGTCATCGTATGTCATGTGAAGCGTTTTAATTCTTACTCTCTCAAGAACCAGGACACGCTGTGTCAGAAGTGTAATCGGAAACCCTTGGGACGTACTCATGGCATTATCATAATAGTACATCTGGTAAGTATTATTCGAAGTAGAAATAACTTTCAGTCAAATTAATTTCAGAATATTCAACAGAAAAAGTTTTAAATCGTAAGGATTATACTTTTTCAGGATTTGTCAGTGAAAGGGCTAAGGGATGTTAATTTCAAAATATTTAACAGCTTTCTGTTTAGTTGCCCTCAGATTGAGATGTGGGGAATTTATCCATGAAAGGATTTATGGTCAACATGGTCATGTACAACTTTGGCAGTGGTCTTGAGAAATGGCTATCTGAAGACAAAAATTTATCGATAACCCAGCCAGTCATTTAAATGGTAAATTTTTTAAAATGATGATCTCTTGGTCTGCAATTGGACATTTTCAATGGGTGAATTAAAATTTTCTTGACACATTTAACCATTTGATGGTTGAGTAGATGGCAAAGTATGTTATTTGATGAAAGGCATTCTGCTACATAGGTCATTGGATGGATGGGTGCATTTACACATTACACGAAGTAAAAATCACAGTCCCACAAACTAAGCAGAAAACTAGCGGACATGCTAACCAGAAAACTAACTACTGAAACTACACATGGTGAATCTATTAATAGTATTCCGCAATAAGGTATGGGGAAAACTAGTGGACATGTTAATTGCAGAAAATTAGTGGACATGGTAATTGCGGAAACTAGTGGACATGTTAATTGCAGAAAATTAGTGGACATGGTAATTGCGGAAACTAGTGGACATGTTAATTGCGGAAAACTAGTGGACATGTTAATTGTGGAAAACTAGTCGACATGTTAATTGCGGAAATCTAGTGGACAAGGTAATTGCGGAAAACTAGTGGACATGTTAATTGTGGAAAACTAGTGGACATGTTAATTGTGGAAATTTAGTGGACAAGGTAATTGCGGAAAACTAGTGGACATGGTAATTGCGGAAAACTAGTGGACATGTTAATTGCGGAAATCTAGTGGACAAGGTAATTGCGGAAAACTAGTGGACATGTTAATTGTGGAAAACTAGTGGACATGTTAATTGCGGAAAACTAATGGACATGTTAATTGTGGAAAACTAGTGGACATGTTAATTGCGGAAAACTAGTGGACATAGTAATTGCGGAAAACTAGTGGACAAGGTAATTGCGGAAAACTAACTTAATGTTGATTAAACCATTCATGGTATCCCAAGATAAACTCGCAGTATCTCAATTTTAAATCAAACATACGACGGTTAATGAATATATTGAAATTAAAAAAATTACTGGAAACCATGACTGCCTAATTTAAAATATATCCTTAAATATTCAGCCGAATGATTTTTACATTGAAAGGAACCACACGTAGTCATAACGGCTCTGCAGTAAACTAATGATTAACACATTAATTATCAAGCTGGATAAGATGATTTTCAAAAATTTACCATTGGAATGACTGGCTCGGTAACCAAGCGAGTCACTCCCGTGATAAGTTTTCAATAAAACATTCTCTTGGTCTGCAAATGAACATTCGCGAATGGCTTACCTTGCTTATTTCAAGGAGCAACACATATATGTTTTATGGCATACAGCTACAGAACAACTCATAAATATGTAAACATGATAGTTAGTACAACTTTGAATATGATGTAAGAAATGTACTGGTGAATATTTTGGGACTTAATTTGATTGGAAGTTATTGCCGCTTTAGGCAGCAATGACTTCCAATTAAATTAAGTCTAAAATAGTCAACAGTACATCTTATTGTCCCCACAAGTTTTGAAAAACAAGAGGCCCAAGGAGCCTGTATCGCTCACCTGGACCATAGGCATTTCAACTAGAATGGGCATTAACAATAAGTAGAACTCTAATGAGTTGAGCAGACTTGTAACAAGAAAACAGAGGCCATGTTTCTTTATGTATCAACTTCTATTGAACAAACTTTTATGCCCCTTAGTCATCAATATCATATCGCCCAAATTTCAGCCCAATCCGTTCAGCAGCTCTGAAGACAAATCCGCTTTCATGAAAACCAGTCCATCCAAGATGGCTGCACAAACATTTGGCCAGTTAAATTCCCTTGAGCAGACTTGGTTCAGCTCGTGCACTAAATGATATTTTATGAGTTTTGTATCAATTGCTCAAACAGTATCGGTGAAGATTTTTAAAGACATTTCTAAAAATCGACCCAAATCCACGATGGTCGCCGACCAAATTGGTCGATCAGTTTCGTTTGAACAAACTTGAATCTCTATGCCCTAAGAATGCTTCCTGCCAAATATAATTGAAATCGGCCCAGTAGTTCTCAAGAAGAAGACATTTTAAATTTCCCATTGCTTTAGTATGGGAGCTTTAGGCGGGAGAATGATCCAAGATTGCCACCAAACTGTTTATCTGATACATGTAGTTTCGGAAATTGCAAATTTGACATCAGAATACCCAAAAGGCCATATAAAACCAATGTCGGCCTCAAAATCTATCAAATAATAAAATCCAATATGGATGCCAAACATCCTATATTTTGATTGGCCGATGGCTGCCAGATCAACTTTCCTTGAACAAATGTTAATGGCCCTTAGTCCCTAATCATATCTGCTAAATTTCGGCACGATCCTTTTAGTGGTTCTGGAGAAGTCACTTTAGCTACAACTAGGTCAACCAAGATGGCCGCCGAACCATTTGGCCAATCAAGTTCCCTTGAACAAACCTGGTTCTTGGCCTAGATCCTATTTCATGAGCTTTGCATCAATCCCCAAAGCAGTTTCGGAGATTTTTAAAGATGTTTCTAAAAATTGGCCGAAATCCAAGATGGCCACCGGCCCAATTGGCCAATCAGCTTCATTTGAACAAACTTGAATCTCTATGCCCTAAGGATGCTTCCGGTCAACTATAATTGAAATCGGCCCAATAGTTCTCAAGAAGACATTTTAAATTTCCCATTGCTTTAGTATGGGAGCTTTTGGCGGGAAAATGATCCAAGATGGCCGTCAAACCGTTTATCCGACAGTTTCTAAAATCGCAAATTTGAGCTCAGAATACCCCCAAAAATATATAAAACCAATTTCGGCCTCAAAATCCATCAAATAAAAAATCCAATATGGCCGCCAAACACGCTATATTTTGACTGGCCCACGGAGGCCATGTTTTTTGACGGATCATCTTCCCTTGAACAAACTTTAATGGCCCTTAGTCCCTAATTATATATCGCAAATTTCGGCCTGATCCTTTCAGCGGTTCTGGTGAAGAATTCGTCTTTAAGAAAACTAGGTCATCCAAGATCGCCGCCGAACCATATAGTCAACCAAGTTCTCATGAACAAAGTTGGCTTACCTCTTGCCCTAGATGATATTTCATGAGTTTTGAATCGATTACCCAACCGGTTTCGAAGAAGTTTCTTAAAGATGTTTCTAAAAATTGGCCGAAATCCAAGATGGCCGCCAGTTTGAACAAATTTGGATCTCTATGACGTAAGGATGCTTCCTACCAAATATAATTGAAATCGGCCCAGTGGTTCTTGAGAAGTCGTTTTAAAGACAAAGTTGACGGACAGACGCCGGATGGTCACCACGGCATAAGCTCACTTGGCCGGACAGACGCCGGATGGTCGCCACGGCATAAGCTCACTTGGCCATTCTGGCCCGGTGAGCTAACAAGAGGCCCAAGGGGCCTGTGTCGCTCACCTGGAGCATTATGCATTTTTGTCACAATTGTTAGTGGGTGGGTTAGTAGTCTTCTAAATGAGTTTGTGGACATTTTTGCAAGTCCAATATGGCTGGCAAACACGCTACATTTTGATTGGTCCCCTTCTGCCATGTTTCTGATGTAGCACCTTCCCTTGAAAAAACTTTAATGGCACTCAGTTCCTAATCATATCTCTCAAATTTCGGCCCAATCGGCTCAGTGGTTCTGGAGTCATTTTGGCAAACTTAGGTTATCCAAGATGGCCACCAAACCATTTGGCCAATCAAGTTCCCTTGAAACAAACTTGGTGCAGCTCTTGCCCTAGATGATATTTCATGCGTTTTGAATTGATCCTCCAAGCGGTTTTGGAAATTTTTATAGACATTTTAAAGCGGCCAGTTTTTTTGACGGATCAACTTCTCTTGAACAAACTTTAATGGCCCTTAATCCTTAATCATATATCACAAATTTCGACTTGATCGCTTCAGCGGATCTGGGGAAGGAGTCGTTTTTGCGAAAACGAGGTCATCCAAGATGGCCGCTGAACCATTTAGTCAATCAAGTTCCCTTGAACAAACTTGGGTCAGCTTTTACCACAGATCATATTTCATGAGGTCTGAATTGATCCCTCAAACAGTTTTGGAGAAGATTTTTTAAGACAAATTGGCTGAAATTCAAGATGGCTGCCGGCCAAATTGGCCGATCGGCTTCGTTTGAACAAAATGGAATCTCTATGCCCTAAGGATGTTTCCTGAAAAATATAATTGAAATCGGCCCAGTAGTTCTCGAGAAGACATTTTAAATTTCCCATTGCTTTAGTATGGGAGCTTTTGGTGGGAAAATGATCCAAGATGGCCGCCAAACCATTTATCCGACAGTTTCAAAAATTGCAAAGTGCAAATCAGAATACCCAAAAACCTATATAAAAACAATTTCAGCCTCAAAGTCCATAAAATAAAAAAATCCAATATGGCCGCCAAACATGCTATATTTTGATTGGCCCATGGCGAACAAACTTTACTGGCCCTTAGTCCCTAATCATATCTGCCAAATTTCGGCCTGATCCATTCAGCGGTTCTGGAGAAGCCATTTTCGCTAAAACTAGGTCAACCAAGATGGCCACCGAACCATTTGACCAATCAAGTTCCCCTGAACAAACTTGCTTGAGCTCTTGCCCTGGATCATATTTCATGAGGTTTCCTTCAATCCCTCAAGCGGTTTCGGAGAAGATTTTTAGACGTTTCTAAAAATCGGCCAAAATCCAAGATGGCTGCCGGCCAAATTGGCTGATCGGATTCGTTTGAACAAACTTGGATCCCTATGCCCTAAGGATGCTTCCTGTCAAATATAATTGAAATCATCCCAACGGTTCTTGAGAAGTCGTTTTAAAGGAAAAGTTGACGGACGGACGGATGGACGATGGATGGATGATGGACACATGACGGACGGTCGCCACGACATAAGCTCACTTGGCCTTTCAGGCCAGGTAAGCTAAAAATGGAGGGGATATTGCAATCACCTTCGTCCTTCTGTCCACCCATCTAGCCATCCATCTGTCTGGCTATCTCCTCCAAGACCGTTTAGTTGGATTTAATCAAATTTATTATACAAGTTATCCATATGATTGCGGACTGCAAGACAACATTTACAGTAGGCTCCACTGCCAGCAGAGTGGGGTGGGGTCGTGGAAAATATAAAAGTTGGCGGAATTTAAACAAATTATGTTAGTTACCCATATGATTGCGGATTGCAAGGCGTGGTGTAGGATTAGGGTGGGCAGAATATTAAAGTTGGCGAAAGCCTGGGGGGGGGGTTGTCCATTTGCAGGTGAAAAGAAAACCATTTTTAATCTTTACCATCAGAATAATTTGCTCGAGCCAGTTAATTTAGGGGTATATTTTCAAAAAACTTGTCTCTTGGCATGCAAATGGACACTCCCTAAAGAAAGATTTTCTTGACAAATTTTGACCATTTAACCCGCTAAAACTTATATCAGTCAAAAACAGCTTCTGCAGTGGTCTTGAGAAATGTCCATTTGTAGACTAAGAGCAGAATTTTTTTTTATTTACCACTGGAATGACTGCCTCAGTCACCATAAATTAAAAGTCTTTTCTTGGTCTGCAAATTGACATTTTCTATGGAAAGATTGAAGTTTTCTTGAATAAATTTGAGTATTAAAGATTTAACCCTTTAACTCTTATCAGTCAAAAACGGTTTCTGCAATGGTCTTGAGAAATGTCCATTTGCAGACCAACAGAAGACTATTTTTGAAGATTTACCACTGGAATAAATGGCTCGATAACCGAGCCAGTCATTCCAGTGGTAAATTTTCAAAAATAGTCCTCTCTTGGTCTGCAAATGAACATTTTCTATGAGAAAATTGAAATTTTCTTGAACAAATTTAAGGCTTAAAGGGTTAATAACATACATCTGAGATGAAGCATACAATGACATACACATGGTATACAGATACAAATGCCATGATAACAATCATATCAAAACACTAAAAATAGATAACTAAAGAAGCGCTTGAATGGGTTTGTCTATTTGTGTTCGCTGTTCCTGGGGAACTAATTTTCCCCTTAACCCTTTAACCCTCAAATTTGTTCAAGAAAATTTTAATTTTCTCATAGAAAATGTCCATTTACAGACCAAGAGAGGACTATTTTTGAAAATTTACCCCTGGAATGACTGGCTCGGTTATCGAGCCAGTCATTCCAGTGGTAAATTGTCAGAAATAGCCTTCTCCTGGATCTGCAAACGGACATTTCTCAAAACCACTGATTTGAGTGTTAAAGGGTTAATGAACAGGCTTTTCATAGACGAACGTTCATTTGTGCCGCTATGTTGTATTTAGAACGGGATGACATTCTGTCAGATGTGATGCATTATGATGTTAGATTTATTACTATGTTTTAATAAATGAAGCGATCTCAAAAACCGTCAATAAGCGTACAAACATTGGGTGAACACTAACATAGTATTATGATTGCAAGAAAACATTGGTATGCATTATTTAAGTTTAATTGATAATTAACGAGTCTCAATTGATTCTGCGGCATATTTTGCCACCATTTTGGTTTTTACAGCGAGTCACCTATCAAAGGTGTTCGCCGCGCTACAAAACAATCACCATGAACAGCGAACTGACCATTCAGTAAGGTGAACGTATTCAAGTATTACATTATCTAGAAATTTACTGATTGAGCGATCTGACCAGTAACGGGATAATAATATGTCTAAATTAGATTTTCTTGAAAGCAGCTCATTTTGTGTTCCCATTGCTGTGTATAGCACATAGCATAGCACATTCGTCAAGCTAAAAGTAAACTGAAACTATTAGTATTTTACCCTCTAACACTCAGGCAGGCCAAAAACAACTTCAATAGTGGTCTTGAGAAATGTTCATTTACAGATCACGAGAACTATTTTTGAAAATTGTTCACTGGAATGACTGGCTCGATAGACATTCCAGTGTCAGTGATATATTTTCAAAAATAATCCTCTCTTGGTCTGCAAATTGACATTTTCTATGGAAAGATTGAAGTTTTCTTGAATAAATTTGAGTATTAAAGATTTAACCCTTTAACTCTTATATCAGTCAAAAATGCCTTCTGCAGTGGTCTTGAGAAATGTCCATTTGCAGACCAAGAGAAGACTATTTTTGAAGATTTACCACTGGAATAACTGGCTCGATAACCGAGCCAGTCATTCCAGTGGTAAATTTTCAAAAATAGTCCTCTCTTGGTCTGCAAATAGACATTTTCTATGAGGAAATAAAAAATTTCTTGAAGAAATTTGAGGGTTAAAGGGTCAACCAGCACTTAAACACGTAATAAAATCCTGACCATGTACCAGATGTCCAGGAGACCAGGTGTAAAACATTATACCACACACTCCTATAACAGAACTATGATGTCACTATATCAATATAATCTATGTACATGGCACAATTTATCTGGTATCCCATCTCAATTTGCTACACATATTTAGGCCACATTCTGCATCATGCATAGCTGTATCTGCTACGCAAAATTTTTATGCGATTGCAATTTAGCATTGATTTTTATAAGTTCTATCATTAACCCTTTCAGCGACTAATCCCTGAAAAAGTAAATTCTTTACAATGTATAGCATATTCTGTTGAATATTTTGAAATTAATATGACTGGAAGCCATTGCTGCCCAAGGCAGCAATGGCTTCCAGTCAAATTGATTTCAAATTATTCAACAGCTTTTCCTGTTTGTTTGCTCTGAGATTGAGACACAGGGAATTTAGCAGTGAAAGAGTTAATTGATACACATTATTTGCAGACAACTATGCAGTTTATAATTTGCATAGCAATTCATGCTATGCAAATATTAAATTCTAAATTATGCCGTGATGTACGAAACAACGACTATACAAAACAGATACATGAACAACAACAATTAAAAACATTTATCCATCAATGTTACCTTCGCTCCGTCACCTGAGGGCTGGGAATTTAAATAAAGTTTTACCCATTAGTTTAAATCACAGAAAATTCAATCACGAGTTTGTCAGTCTGTTATATTAACGCCAAATATTAATACCACAGTACATGTCAGAAACAACTTAGCAAGGTTTGCACAAATTATGTAAACCATTTTTTCGTTCGCGCAATGGTTACGCAAATATTTCTTTAGCGCAACCATTTTTGGCATTATGCAGTTTTCTTTACTTTTGTACATAAATATATGTAAAAAGGTCATGCAAGCCCAATTGGGTTAGTCAAAATAAATTTGTATAACCCAAATATGGGTTGTGCACATTTTCAATTTGTGCAGGCCTGCTTAACATGTTTTCAAAACATACTGTTGAATATTTGAGCATAATTGGATTGGAAGACATTGCTGCCTATCCAATTATGTTCAAAATATACAAAAGAACATTTCTTTCTAACCAACATGTTTCTGTTTTCATTCTGGAAACACATTAATTTACGTACGAGATGGACTGTATGATGTGATATTTCATTTTAATTCTTGAGCAAAAAGTGGCACAAAAACCAGGGCTGTTTAGTTGCACTATAAGACAGACTGGGTCCTGAGACTACTCATTTTTTTAAAGTGGAGTATGTGTAACAGTCTACTAACAGCCCAGCCAGTTGAATGCTGTTAACATGATCTGTGTGTGTGTGCGTGCGTGCATGCATGCATGCGTGTGTGCTGTGCATACGTGTGATAACTACGTATTATCCCTTGACTGGATTATTCCTTCATAGCCATTACGCCGACATCTTTCGGGCCTGAGTATCGATCATGCCTTCGGTATCCATATGGGTCGGTGCTAAGGAACTGAGCCCCAATCTAATGATCCAAATTTGGGTTTTCCACCTCTAAACCCTTTAACACTCATATCAGCCAAAAACAGCTTCTGTAGTGGTCTTTAGAAATGTCCATTTGCAGACCAAGCGAAGACTATTTTTGAAAATTTCCCACTAGAATGACTGGCTCGGTTATAACCGAGCCAGTCATTCCAGTGGTAAATTTTCAAAAATAGTCTTCTCTTGGTCTGCAAATGGACATTTTCTGGGAGAAAATCGAAATTTTCTTGAAGAAATTTGATGGCTAAAGGGTTAACAGAGCACACATAACAAAGAATATCTCAGATTTCACTTTTTTTATGAGACAATTGATGAATACCGTGGCAATACTCTTGTATGTCACTACGGTAAGCGGGAGAACAAACTTCAAGAAAATAAAATATCTTTAAAATATTCACCTGGTCTTTTTCTTCTTATTTCCGATGACCCCGTCCATGGATGACATCAGCTCATCCTCTACATCCGACTTCTCATCAAATGTACTCATCATCTGTGGATAACAAAGCCATCATAAATCTGTCTAGAATTTTGAAACGTTTTACAGCGAAGAAACTGACATGACAGCAAGATAATGGCTAACTCAGCAACTAAGACCTTGGAAAGAATGGCCACAGTATATATCTTTTTGTGCTAATATCATATCCTCTCACCACATGTTAGGAAATAAGGCGATGCAATTTCAAAATCATTATTTTCTTATTTTGTAACGCATGTTTTTTAAAATCATTTATTACAGCCCGTTAGGAGTAAAATTCATTCACAATCTGGCACACTGTTACCTCCACCAACCTCTAAGCAACAATTTTGATTGGTTAAATGTATGAATGATTACTGTATTCTGCGGTTGTAGTAGTAGAAACATCCTACAGCTGCATTCAGTCCTTCTTCGCTTTTACCCACTGTGTCTTGTCCTCAGCCGAAATCCTTAGCTTCTGCAGGTCCATTCTTGACTTGAGTGTACCGAGTCCTACTTTCTTGGTCACCTCGTAGCACGCTTAGCAGATTTATGCAATGACATCCTCTCCTGGCTTTGTATTTGCTGGCTCCGAGTAGGGTGAATTCCAAGGCTCTCTGTGCTGGTGTGTCTTCTGGCATCCTTAGCACATGGCCAAACATGGACCATCTTTGCTGAGCGACTTTTACAGACAGCGGCGGCGTATTACACATCTTGTATAGTGCATCGTTGGAAATTATGCTCTCTGGCCATCGGTGTCCATTGGTTAAATGCTTTATAAAATATCGATACATGTGTCTAGATAAGATACACTAATTAGCCTCTCAATAGCTTGTCATTTTTTTATAATCTTCTGTGTTCAATTCGATGAGGTACATGTACCTGGAGTAAGAGACCTTGTGTATTAACCACAGGTAAACAAAAGCACAAAATCTTTTACGATTTAACAAATATTCTGTTGAATATTTTGAAATTAATTTGAAAATAATTTCACTGGTAACAACAGGTTAACAGGTTCCTTTCAAATTAGTTTCAAACATATTTAACAGCGTACATGTAAAGTAACCTTGGAAATGGAGGATTTCAGTTTATCCATCAATCATATGATGTCATAATCAACAACACGACTTGTAGGATGATGTCATAATCAATTATGTCATGAATGACATAGATAAGTTCATCACGAACGCTAAATAGACGACGGATTAAGTGTTGTGGTACTAATTGTATGTCTTTATTATTTAATAAACATGCTTTTGGATATTTTGAAACTAATTTAACTGGGCGCTGTTGCTGCCATAGGCAGCAACAGCAACCAGTCAAATAAGGTTCAAATTATTCAACAGCTTACCTGTGTAGTTTTCTGGAAATTTATAGTCAGGGAGTGAGGAGATCAATTGATCTCAATACAGGTGAAGTGTGGGTGGAGCTTAGCTAAAGATGAGCGGATCATAGCTAAAATGGATTCCTCCATTCAGAGTTCAAAGTGAGACCTCTTGCACCTTATCTTGAGTGATCTTATTAATAGTTGTGATTGTATTCTCTCTCTATCTACATACCTCAGGTAGTTTTTCATAGAGAATATCATTTGCTGATGGTCTGTCTTCTGGCAGTCGCTTCAGAAAGTCCTCAATCAAACGCTTTAACGCAGCACTATAATTACCTTTCACAGGTGCAAACTGACCCTGAAATTATACAAAGGTGGAAAGATATTAACACTTTGGTGGTCAAGATTGGTCAAGCGAATCGAAACCTTTGCTTAGTGGATGTCCATTTAGAGGTTAAAAGACTATTTTTGGAAATTTACCACTGAATGACTGGTTAAATAACCGAGCCAGATATTCCAGTGGTAAATTGTCAAAAATAGTCTTCTTTTCACCGGTAAATAGTCATTCTTGAAAACCCCTACAGAGGCCTGTGTTGATTGGCTTGACCATTAAAGGGTTAAAAGGCTTAATTTAAAGGTCTACTTCTACACAAGAACAAAGACGTAGATCCGGGAACGGATGTAAATTAAATACAATTAAAATATTACCATTACAATCCTAGTATCCCTCCGGCAAGCAATCTGCTTCAGATCTGGACAATCGATTAATGCTGGCTCGATTTATCGTACATGTAGTCAACGGACCGATCCAGTTTTACCTTTTCCCTGTTCATCTCTAGGTAAGCTCCATCCACAGCTGGCTTGTGACTCCCTGACTATCAATTTCCCGAAAACTATACAGGCAAGCTATTGAATATTTTGATACTAATTTGACTGCGTGTTGCTGCGGCCAATCGCAGCAACAGTGTCCAGTCAAATTAGCTTCAAAATAATCAACAAAATATTTATTAAATAGTAAAAGACATGTATACAATTCGCACAATGTGTCAGACTATTAAGCATTTAAGACAGGCTAAATCGAGTCATTCATGCAGTTATTAATTATGACATCATCCTACACGTCACATAGTCGGTTATGACATCATATGATGGATAGATAAACCGCAAACGTCCATTAATCTTACACCAGTATGTTGTTACGGTAGTTATTATACCTTCATAATCTTATTAACAAGTGCGGGTAAGTTAGAGCCTTCAAACGTCTTCTGTAGGCAGCATATCTCATACAAGATGCAGCCCAGAGCCCAGATATCAGACTTCTCATCGTATGGTTTACCTTCACACTATAACACAACAGAAATGAAAGGAGTTTGAATCATTCACACTTTATTAGTTACTTACATATAGAGATATAACCCTTGCTTGCAGAACAACGAAAATCAAATGTCTCTGATAAATGCCTCAACCTCAATACCAACTACACCATAATTGGATCACTCATTATAACATTGACATGTGATCTTAAGTTGTTCAGGTTCCTTTTGATAACCAGATGGGTAAGCCTGGCGAGGAGACGTTCAGTAAAATATGTAATATCATCAGAATGCAAAATTTCCATAATTATATAATCGGGTCATTAATAAAGACTTTTGACATTTGGATGCTAACATTAAAAACATTGGTTACTCACTCACTCACTCTCCCACCCACTCCTGCCACCTCCCTCCCACCCACCCACCCACCCACTCACTCACTCACTCACTCACTCACTCACTCATTTATACACATGCATGTATGCATGCACCCACTCACAGATACACACACACACACACACACACACGTGCATACATGTATACCCAGACATGCATACAGTCAGCCCCTTGCACTCTTCTCATCATTACAATCTGCTATGAATTAATGTTGTTCTGATTAATTGATTTGATCAATGATTTATTGGTTTGTATGTTCAACCAACCGATCGATCACGACTTCAGAAATCGATTTTGGTTGTTTATAAATTGACTTTATGAATATATTTTAACTCGTCAAGCTACAAAACGAATACGTTTTGGAAAGTAATTTAAATTTAATTGTTACAACTATATAGTATTACTCCTTAGTCTTAAGACATTAATTCTTTCAGCACTGAAATAGTATGTTAATTTCAAAGCACCCATACCAATAACATGTTGAATATTTTGAAACTTATTTGGCAGGAAGCTGTTGCTGCCTAAGGCAACAACAGCTTCTAGGCAAATTAGTTTCAAAATATTCAACAGATTATTTCTTAAATTATTACGAATCTGTCATACCTGCGACTTGGTTTAAAAGGGGTAATTATCCTTGAGCATGCTATAATTACTGCATTCAAAATTGGTAAAAAATGAGAATCTGTTATGTTCAATCATTAAAATTGATCATCGGTTAGTATATAAAACTATATACAAAAATAATACCAATTCCCAACACTACTATAAAGACTCGTTCTATCACCCCTTTTACCATCTTACCATTTCAGGACTGATGTAGTACGGTGTTCCGAGCACAGTGTTTGCACCTTTATTTCCCGAGGACAATATCTTAGAAATTCCAAAATCACCCACCTTCACCACACCCTCTCGAGTTAGAAATATATTTGCGGTTTTTAAATCTCTGAAATAAATGTCAATGCTTAATAAATTTCAGCGAAATACAGAAAAAGCTCAGAAATAACAACATATTTCCAAAACAAAATAAAACATAACGTTGAATATTTTGAAAATTATTAGACTGGAAGCCTTCCAAGCCAATTATGCTCAAAATATTCAACAGAACACGAGCTGTACTTATTACAATAAATACTGTGCACGGATGTAAGAATGGGTCAGTGTCAAGTCATCTATGTTTTCACCCAACCCCATGACAGGGCTTTAATATGTCAGGGGCAAGGCAATGATACCTTAACCCACGATTGGTCAGGCGGGTGAAAACTAGTCTTGCCTGGGGTCTTGAGAAAAGTCAAAAAATTTGCAGGTAATAAGATTATTTCTGAAACCTCACCACTGAATGACTGGCTTGATAATTGTGCCAGTTATTCCAGTGGTAAATTTTCAAAAATATTCTGGCCTGCTGATGGACATTCACTAATCACAAATTTCAATTTTCTTGACAAATCTGGACCATTAAGGGTTAGTGAGATTTATAATATTACAGGAATTAAGGCAGAGCATGACTCCTGAAAGAATGGCATGAAGGGAATTTTCTCATACAATGGACCTTTCCACTTTAACCATCCCTCATATGACGACATAATCAACTATGTGACGTGTAGAATGACATTATAATCAATTCCAGCATGAATGAGTCGATTTAGTCCGTCTTAAGCGCTTACTAGTCTAACACATTGTACGAATTGTATGCCTTCACTATTTAATAAAGATTCTGTTGAATATTTTGAAAATAATTTGACTGGACGCTGTTGCTGCCTATATACATGCAGCTTACCTGTATAGTTTTCTGCAAATTGATAGTCAGGGAGTTTAGAAATCGATCGATCTCAAGACAAGCGACGTGTGGGTGGAGCCAAGCTAGACATGGGCGGTGCATACATGTAGCTAAAACTGGAAAAGTCCATTAGGATAGGATCAAGACGCCATTTATATTATTATTATTCCATTCCTACAGTAAGACTAAATTCAGCAGTTGTTCAGTTTTACTGTCTTCAGAAACATGACTCTTGTACTTTGAATTGTATATGATGGGCACCATGGCAACACACCCATCTATGGCATGTACATGTATGGCAACTGCAGCTGTACATATGTGGATATTTCAGGGGCATTAAGACAAGAGTAATTACCATCATGATAGCCATTTTCATGGTCAAGCCAGCCAAAATCATCCTTTTTAGTGGTCTTGAGAAATGTCCATTTGCAGGCCAAGAAGAATATTTTGAAATTTTACCACTGGAATGACTGGCTCGATAATCAAGCCAGTCACTCCCGTGGTAAATTAAAAAAAAAATTACATCTTGGCCTGCAATTAGACCACCACTAAGTAAACGATTTGATTTTCTTGACCAATTTTGCCCATTAAAAGGTTAATTGTCCTGGTTAGTTTTGATCCTTGTCTTGATAATGGTAAGCTGTTCTAACCTATGTAATATATTATGCTCATGTATATATCTGATTGCTGCCACAATTTGCTGAAACATGCACAGAATATCCCTCTCTTCTAAAGGCTTGTCTTGTTGCGACAGAAAATGTGCCAGTGTTCTGCAAAAGAAGAAGAAAATATAATCTTAGTCATAAAACCCCATTCCAATAGCGCATTTGAATACATTTGAATTACAGTTCCTAAATCAAAATAAGGAAAAAAATAACAAGAGTTATCAGCATCAGTGCCAAGTCAAATTAGTTTCAAAACATTCAATGGAATGGTTATTAAATAGTAAATCTATTGAAGACATACAATGGAGTTCTCCAGGTTCATAATGGGGTATTTTCTGTCAATTATGATTGTGACATCAACCTATATATGTGACATAATGGACTTTTCCAGAGTAATAACGTCACATTACATCATAATCAGCTAAGCGGGGTGTATGATGACATCATAATCATTATGTCATAAAGGATTCTATACGGCCAGTCTTTAACTCTTAAAAGTTTGACACGTTGTAAGAATTGTATGTCTCTACTATTTAATAAATATGCTGTTGAATATTTTGAAACTAATTTGACTGGGCGCTGTTGCTGCCATAGAAATTAGTTTCAAAATATTCAACAGCGTACCTGTACAGTTTTCTGGAAATTGATAGTCAGGAAGTTCAGAGATCGATCAATCCCAACACGAGCGAGGTGTGGGTGGAGCTTAGCTAGAGATGGGCGGGGCATAGCTAAAACCAGAAAGGGCCAGTGATTATGAGGTCAATACTTGAGTGCACGTGATTCATTAGATTTATCAATTCAATCGTTCATTCGGAAGTAATTTAATGCTCAACTCATAAGATGTTGCTTTTATAGCAACTAGGAACCGTTCCTACAGCCGAGGTTTTCATTCAACGACTTTTCAAGGATTTTCATGGCCGCAATTTAAACAAGATTTCAAGTGCCTGATACCAGGATGGACATGGGATGGGCAATGAAGAGGAAGGGTGGAGATGAGGAATCCACTGACCATACAACTAATGAATCTGAGATTCTGCTAACGCAAAAATCTTAATATTAGTATTAGATGTTTTGAGAAGGCAATTCCTTCATTTTGACTGATGATTCAGGACAACTCTTTTGTACTCAATGAAAATAATTCAACAGCTTTTCAATGCATTAAAGCAATTTTCAAGTACTTTTCAAGGGAATTAAAAAATTCGAGGCTTTTCAAGGCACATGTCAGAAGTCAACTGACAATGTTTTGTTGCGTATTTGGTCAGACATGCATGAAAATTTGATATGAAATGATAACTTATGTGAAATCCTCACTGCAGGCTATATATCAAAGTATTGTTCACTCCAGGCTGAACCCATTCACCTGTTAACACTCATATCACCCAAAAACGGATTCTGCAGTCTTCTTGAGAAATGTCCATTTGCAGACAAAGAGAAGACTATTTTTGAAAATTCATGACTGGAATGACTGGCTCGATAACCGAGCCAGTCATTCCAGTGATAAATTTTCAAAAACAGTCTTCTCTTGGTCTGCAAATGGACATTTTCTATGAAAAAATTGAAACTTTTCTTAAACAAATTTGAGGGTTAAGGAGTTAAGGGTCATGCCTCTACAGTGCTCTTGAAGAAGGTGATAGTTACAGACCAAGAGACTATTTTTGAAAATTTACCACTTGAATGACTGGCTCGATAACAGAGCGAGACATTCCAGTTGCAGAATTCTCAAAGATTATATTCTCTTGGCCGGTAAATGGATATTAAAAATATTAATTTTCTTTATCATTATCCGTTAAAATTGCTACCCAGAATAATCTCTAGCCCTATGCTTCAGACAAAGGATTGTACCATGTATGCTGGTGTACAGCTCAGAAATGACTTAAAACGCTTCCAAAACAATAAGAAACATAATAAGGAAAAATTAGTTACCTCTCCGGGATGTAGAAATTGTTTGAGTGTAGCTTTCGTGACCATCTCGGTCAGAGAAGAGGGCTACCGTATACCAGCAGTCTACCGGTCCATGCTGTCATGTGACTGCACAAGAACTGACCAGAGTGACGTTGCCAGCGACCGTCAGTTAGTGCTGAGGAGGTGACCGAGATGGTCACGAAAGCTACACTCAAACAATTTCTACATCCCGGAGAGGTAACTAATTTTTCCTTATTATGAATCATCCTGGGATCAGGACCAACTTTTTCGGAAATAATAAGAAACATGTTAGTTAGGATAATTTTGAACATGATGTAAGAAATGTTTTGTTCAATATTTTGAACATAATAACGGAATGCATTTGTTAGGCCACAGCAATTTAAATTTGTGTTTTTACAAACCTGCCTTACTTAACTTTTCCATATCCAGAAAAATAATTCTGGAATTTTAAGGCATTATTTTCATATTTTCTTTCCATCTAGCAATTCTCCGCAGCCAAATCCTTATCACTCGTGACTCCGCAGAATTTTCTGTAACTCTTTGTTTTCTGTAGTTTTGTTAACCCTTTAATGGTCAAGCCGCTCAAAAAATGGATTTGCTGTCGTCATGAGAAGTCTATTTGCTGGCCAAGGGAAAACTATTTTTCAAAATTTACCACTAGAATGAGGTAAATTTTCAAACATAGTCTTCTCTTGGCTTGAAAATGGACACTCACTGAGAAACCGTTTTGGATTTTCTTGACAATTAACATCATGAAAGGATTAATACAGTGCTGTAATAGCTTAAAACTTCAGAGATTGAAACTGTGCATTATTTTTATTTTTGTTCTCCATCTTCGATTTTGAGTTTTCGGTGGTAATTTTCGTAAAACAAAACATTAAATTGGTCTGGCTTTAGGCAGCAATGTTTTCCAATACAATCATGTTTAAACTATTCAACAGTACGCGTTGTGTTATTTCTGAGCAGTGCTGTATACTACTTACCCGCCATCAGCGTACTCCATTTCAATCATCAGCACGCCATCCTCTTCAAAGCTGTCATAGTAACTGATGATGTTAGGGTGGTCCAGCACAGCCAGAACTTTAATCTGTAGTATCAAAAAATATCTACGTAAGTCAGATATGAACGTAGATGATCTGGAAAAAGGTTCCATTTAATATCACTAAACCAAATAAAAAATTATCACATTGCACGAGCATTAGCGAGTGTAATGTGATAATTTTCGACGAGGTTGTTAATATTAAATGGGACTGAGTTTGAGATTTTATTTATCATATAAACTGATATTTTGACACATTTTCCAATAAGGTCAATCCCTGAAGCCCGTTTGAATGCACCAGTTTTCATTATTTGTTTTCTGTAACACACCACTTGCTATATGTAAGTGTTCTGACTAAGGCACTACAAAAAATAATGATAAACCAAACATCATTATTTCAGACATGAAATTACTTTTAAAATTTTTGCGTCTATCATACTAGGTAGTATAGATATATTACCAAATCTAAATCAACAACATGACATATCTCGTCTTGTTTACATTTTTGCCGTCATTGTTGCTAGCAAACATTTGCAGTATCAGGAGGCATGTAAGTAGTGTTGTTCTGATTAATCGATTTGATCGATGATAATTGGTTTGCTTGTTCAACCAACCGATCGATCATGATTTCAGAAATCAATTTTGGTTGTTTATAAATTGACTTTATTAATATATGTTAACCGGTCAAGCCAGAAAGCAAATATTTTTTAGAAAAGAATTTACTGGTAAATTTAATTGTCACAATTATATAGTATTACACCTTAGTCTAAGATATTAATTCTTTCAGCACTAAAATAATATGCTAATTGCAAAGCAACCATACCACTAACATGTTGAATATTTTGAAATTTATTTGACTGGAAGCTGTTGCTGCCTAAGGCAGCAACAGTTTCCAGTCAGATTAGTTTCAAAATATTCAACATATTATTTTTTTCATTATTAAGAATCAGTCATACCTGCGGCTTGGTTTGAAAGGGGTAATTATCCTTTGAACTTGCTACAATTACTGCATCCAAAATTGATAAAAAATGAGAACCTGTTACGATCAATCATTAATTGATCATCGGTTAGCATATAAAACCAATCATCGATCACAAAAATAGTACCAATTCCCAACACTGCATCTAAGATTATTATGCATTATTGAACCAATGAATAGCGTTCCTTGAAAATTGCATGTGTGTTAATATCGAGAAAAATTGAACGAGGCTGAAAGACTTGTATATAAGATAAAATGATTTCTCATATCAAATTAATTTGATCACATGAGTTTGTAAATTTTATTTTGAAACATAATTTAGTGATTTTCACATCAATAATTCACCACTTACAAGAATAGACAAGATACAACCCTTTAATGGTGAAGTCGGTCAAAACTGGTCTCTGCAGTGGTCCTAAGAAATGTCTATTCGCAGGCCAAGAGACGACCATTTTGAAAATTTACCATTGGAATGACTGGCTCGATAATCAAGCCAGTTATTCAAGTCATAAATTTTCAAAAAATAGTCTTGGCCTGCAAAATCAACATTTTCTAAGAGAAAATTGAAATTTTCTTTACAAAATTTGACCATGAAATGGTTAATGTTGCACTGAGATATAATTGCTTTAGTTCATTATAATTTAAACATTTCCCTAGCACAGTGGTGATTTACGGGCAAGTGTGTCAGTACAAATTATCCTCGATTCAACCAATATATTTATTATAATTATTTACTGACCTCATTTAGAGCAAGTTGTCGCTCGGAAGCATTAAGGTCATGCATGTTGATTTCCTTTAAGATTACTAACGAATCGTCATCTTTCTTCCGGTACAACACCGCTGCTCCATAGGCTCCTAATACAATGTAATAACAGAATGCATGCGTTAACAAGAGAATATTCAATAGAATGTGCCCTACTGGGAGCCAGCAAACACCAAGCCAGGAGAGGATGCATAAATCTATTAAGCGTGCTATGAGGTGACCTCAAGAAAGCAGGACTCATTAAGTCAAATCAAGAATGGACCTCAGGAAGGCTGACGACAAGACACAGTGGGCAAAAGTGAAGAAGAACTAACTGCAGCTGTAGGATGTTTCTACTACCACAGCCGCAGAATACCGTAATCACGCATACATACATGCATAAACAAGCATTCACGAGAATAGTGAGACTCATTTCTAGCTATGCTCCGCTCATTTCTAGTTAAAGTCCGCACACTTTTTTACGTGTGCTAGAATCAAGTTATATACTTTGAATCCTGAATTCAAAGAATCACAATTTCACGGTAATCATACAGATAAGATGTTAACTATTTTGAAACAGATTTGACTGGGTGCTGTTGTAGCAACAGCGCCCAGTCAAATTAGTTTCAAAATATTCAACAGAATGTGTATTAAATTGTAAATTTAACAAAGACAAACAGTTTGTACAAAGAGCACCTCCCACTCACCCTCGTATATCAAGACAGTCGTTCCAGTGGTAAAACTTTTAAAATAGTCTTCTCCTGGACGGTAAATGGAGATTCGTCAACACCATGCACTATAGAGGCCGGTTTTGGCAGTCTTGACCCATATATCATTAATATTCTAAAAATTATTGGAAAATGCCCATGTTTTTTGTAATTTTGTCAGGCGATTTCTCTACATTTTTTCATGTGACCTGTTAGTTCATTACATGACGTAATAGATGGTTTCAGTCTTAGCTATGCCCCGACCATCTCTAGCTAAGCTCCACCCACACCTCACTCATGTTGGGGGTCGATTGATCTCTAAACTCCCTATCAATTTCCAGAAAACTATGTACTCGGGTAAGCTGTTGAATATTTTGACTACTTTGAATATTTTGAAACTAATTTGACTGGGTGCTGTTGCTGCCTATGGCAGCACCCAGTCAAATTAGTTTCAAAATATTCGACAGAATGTTTATTAACCCTTTCATGCTGAAAACGGCCAAAACTGGACTCTGCAGTGTGTTTGAGGAATGTCAATTCGCAGGCCAAGAGAAGGCAATTTTTGAAAATTTACAACTGGAATGATTGGCTCGATAATCGAGTCAGTCATTCCAGTGGTAAATTTGTTTAAATGGTCTCTTGGCCTGCGAATGGGCATTCAATAAACAAATAGTTTTATTTTTTTTAATCAAATTTAGTCATTAGAGTTAAATAGTAAAGACATACAATTCATACATGTTGGACTATTAAGCATTTAAGACGCACTAAATCGAGTCATTCATGCTGTAATTATGACGTCACTCTACACGTCATGTAGTTGATTATGACGTCATATGATGGATGGATAAACTGGAAAGGTCCATTAACTAACTCCGCCTCAGGTCTAAGTTCACAACCCCTGGCCGGTTAACCTGCTTAGACATAACTGTAGTAATTCAAGTTAGTGTAGCTACGTAGGATAACCGTCTAAACTCGCTCCAAGAGTTTCCAGTAAAACCGGTTGAACCCTTTAACCCTAACATCAGTTAAAAATGGCTTCTGCAGTGGTCTTGAGAAATGTCCATTTGCAGACCAAGAGGACTATTTTTGAAGATTTACCACTGGAATAACTGGATCGATAACCGAGCCAGTCATTCCAATGGTAAATTTTCAAAAATAGTATTCTCTTGGTCAGCAAATGGACATTTTCCATGAGAATATTGAAATTTTGTATTCGAGGGTTAAAGGGTTAGTGTTTGAAATAATGAGATATTAGAGACTGTGAGTTTAATTTCAAAGCTACATTGTATCAAACAATTTCTACAAAATAATTAAATTTCTACCCAGTAACACAATAAAAATTCAACCCAGTCATACCATACCACAGGCGACAGGTATGAATACAAAGTTTCAATGTCCTACAGTACAGCTGAGAAACAAAGACAGAAACATGTTACTTACAGTACTACAACTCTGAATATGATGTAAGAAATGTTCTGCCATAGGCAGCAATGGCTTCCAATAAAATCAAGTCAGAAATATTCAACTGTATGTTTTTATTTTGTAAAGGTATTTCTGGGCTGTATTGTAAGTGCTACTACTGCTTAACTCTTAGCACTCTGATGTCAATATTCTAACTTTTTCTGTATCAGTAGCAAAGAAACTGGTGTACATTCTTCAACAATTTTGGTGGATGATGTTGCTGTCTATGACAGCACCATTGGCCACCAAATTTGTTGAAAAATGAACACCAGTTCCTCTTTTAATTTAATTTTAAAATCTTAAAGTTTAGCAATAGAGTTGTAATTTAATTTTAAAATCTTAAAGTTTGACATAACAGTTGTAAAGACAAGACTAAGAAAACTATTTTCGAAATTTTATCATTGAATTATCTGACTTGATAACCGAGCCAGTGATTCCAGTAGCAAACTCTCTAGGTCTGCAAATGTACATTTTCTATGAGAAAATTGAAATTTTCTTGAATAATTTTGAGGGTTTAAGTTCATTGATTCATATAATGGCCCAGCTAAAGAATATAGGTTTAAAGATATATCGTAATTTTATACAAACTCTTACCCTTTCCTACAGTCCTGATTTTCTCAAAACCTGCTAATGATTGCTGATAATGGCCGCTCCAACCACGAAGCTTATCCAGGTTGAAGTACAAAGATCCAACAAAACTGTGAAATGATTTTAAAAATGTTCAGACATAGTCACTATTGTCAACACATTCCAATTTAACCCTTTGGTTCAAACACTATTTATTTTTTGTTTCAGTGGGAGCACGCTAAGACTTATTACTTATTACTGTGTCTCCCACTCACATACGGTTGAAATACGTCAAATGACGGCATATAATATAATATAATAATATTAAATAATATATACGATTATAATAGCATAACAAGAATATAAATCAAATGAAACTAAGCTAAAACTTAAAAATTGAACCCTTTAATGGTCATACCGGCCAAAACTGACTTCTATTATCATCTTGTGGAATGTCCATTTATAGGCCAAGAGAACACAATTTTTGAAAATTTACCACACAAATGACTGTCTCGATAAGAGCCAATCATTCCAGTGAGACATTTTCAAAAAAATTGTATTCTCTTGGCCTGTAAATGGACATTCAACATGTAAATATTAAAATTTTAATAATTAAGATGTAAACACAGTTGGATTTTAACCAATGCAACACGCAACAGATGCGATGTTAGGCGGGTTAACCAACAATGTGCATAGAGGGATTCATTTCTAGCTATGCACCGCCTATTTCTAGCTGTACCCTGCTCATTTCTATCTATGCACCGCCCATTTCTATCTGTGCACCGCCTATTTCTAGCTATACCCTGCCCATTTCTAACTACGCACCACCCATTTCTAGCTAGATGTTGCCCATCTCTATCTGTTCACCGCCTATTTCTAGCTATACCCTGCTCATTTCTAACTATGAACCGCCAATTTCTTACTACGCACCACCCATTTCTAGCTATACCCTGCCCATTTCCATCTTTTCACAGCCTACTTCTAGCAATACCATGTCCATTTCTAACTATGCACTGCTCATTTCTAGCTATGTGCCACACATTTCTATCTATACGCCACCATTTCTACCTATACACCCCTCATTTCTATCTATACACACCCCACATTTCTATCTATACACCCCCCACATTTCTAGCTATACCCACCCATTTCTAGCTACGCATCACCCATTTCTAGATATACACCACCCATTTCTAGCTACATGTATGCACTGCCAATTTCTAGCCATGCGCTGCCCATTTCTAGTTACGCATCAACCATTTCTAGCTATACCCACCCATTTCTAGCTACACATTGCCGATCTTTTCTAGCTATGCACTGCCAATTTCTAGCCATACGTCGCCCATTTCTACCTATGCACCACCCATTTCTAGCTATGCCCTCCCATTTCTAGCTATGCACAACCCATTTCTAGCTTGTCTAGATACGGTGTTGAGATCGATTTATATACTTCAATTCAATCCCTGACTTCCCAGAGAAGACTATTTTTGAAAATGTACCACTGGAGTAGTAAAATTTAAAAAAAAATCTTCTCTTGGTCTGCAAATGGACATTGTCTATGAGAAAATTGAAATTTTCTTGAACCAATTCGAGGGTTAAAGGGTTAATTGATTATGATGACATATACTTGTGTGACAGATGGTATTCGTCTATTGTGATCCAACACTATTGTTTGAGTAGTTGAGGACTTACATGTTGGTATTTTTGCCTTCATGACCTGCATCACTGGTGTCTGATGGCACCTCACAACCTTCAATGTCACGAGAAAAACCAACTGGAAGCTGAAAAATACACACATTTTATTGACAACTGAGGAAGCCAGTTTTAGTTATGCCCTTCCCATCTTTAGCTAAGCTCCATCCATACGATCCCTATACTTCCTGATTACCAATTTTTTTAGAAAACTATACAGGTAAGCTGTTTAATATTTTGAAACTAATTTGATTGGGTGCTGTTGTTGCCTTTGGCAGCAACAACTTCCAGTCATTTTAGTTTCAAAATACTCAACACCATGTTTATTAAATAGTAAAAACACAATTCGTACAACAGTTCTTATTCTGTCATCAATCGAGCATTCGTGACGAACTTAGTTATGTCATACATGACGTAATTTATTATGACATCATCCTACATGTGACACAGTTAATTATAACATTATATGATTGATTGAGAAACTGGAATCCTCCATTGCTTATTAAAAACACTAATTTAACCCTTTAAAGGTCACGAGAATCTGGATCTTGCTCAGTGTACGTCCATTTACAAGACAAGAAATTAAAAATTTACCAATGGAATCCCTGGCTTGGTTACCATGACCGCCACCCCAGCAGTAAGTTTTCAAAAGTTTCTTTCATTATGCAGCAAATGAACATTTCTCAAAGATCTGTACAGAAGCCATTTTAGGTCACCTGACCATTCAAGGTTTAAACAGTAGGGATATGATGATAGTGAGAATTTTCATGAACTGAACCAATTCACGATATGCATGTCCGAACCACGAGCTGGTTCACGAACATTAGTAGTATGTTAATGGATGCAATAAATTACTCCATAAAGAAAATAAGATTTACAAAGCATGTGGATTTACAGGTTCAATAGTAGAAAAAACACAAATGACAAATGCTAGAAAACAATGGAAGATTAACAGTCAGACACGTTCATGGTTCTATTCGTAAATTACACTTAGAGGAAATTCAGCGATTGCTTCTCTATTAAGGTGTGTATGGTTCATGAACCACACGAATCCCATGCAAGTTACCCGAACAATGGATTGTCTTCCCCTGATTAAATATAGTTTTCAGAGATATATGGCATCATGCTAAAGACTTTCCCTCTAACGCTTTTCAACCCTGAAATCCCAAAATCTCTTTTCAAGGTACATGTACCCATACAATATTTTGAAGGTAATTTGACAGATTGTAAATGAGATTTCAAATTCTATTTCTTGGGGTCAAAGGGTCTTAAATCAATGTTGAGGGAACTCGGAGAACTATATAACAGCAGCAGAATAGTGCCTCTATTAAAGACCCTCAACTCTTTAGACCTTCCATGGTCTAGATTTTTCAAGACATTTTATGTAGTCAAATTAATTTCAAAATATTCAGCAGAATAAGTTTAATACCGTAAAGAATACACTTTTCAGGGGTTTGTCGGTGAAAGGGTTAAGAACTTGCTTACTGAATGTCCACTTGCAGAGAAAGAGAAGACCTTTTTCTAAATTTACCACTAGAACGACTGGCTCGATTATTGCTGGCATGACATGTCCATGTAATGTCTTGAAATACCTACTATCTTGTATTAGGCTTGTACAATTATTGCTTTGAGTGATCACGATCGGTTATTTAATAAGAATAATCGTGATTATTCTATTAATCAGTCTGGGTACAAACTATCCAGGCGCAACAACAAAGGCTTATCAGTGATGAAAGCTGTAATGATGATTAGAAATATCCATTTGAAAGAAAGAGATGGTTATTCTTCAAAATGCATCGCTGGAATGCCTGGCTCGATTCTCGAGCCAGTCATTCCAGTGATACATTTTCAAAAACAGTCTTCTCATGACCGCAAATGGACATAATTCGCTGATCAGAATGTCGATTTTCATGACTGATCACATTAAAGAGTAATTAAAGGTAGGTTTTGAAATATTTTATGCAACAGAATTATTCATGATTAATTTATTATTTAATTTTTAATCATATAGAGTCAAGATTTAAAAAAATAATAACAATTTTCAATTTAATCACATAATCGTGTAGGCCCAATGTAATGTCTTAAGACCTACTATCATGAATCACTTCCTTTATAGAAAGACGGTACTTCACTCCTACCTGGAGAAATGATTGAATCTCTCTGGTTATTGCTTGGCCTTCAGTCACTAGTGAAGCCATGGGAACGAGGAAGTCCAGTCTCGCATAAGGCAGTTTGGTATCTATGTAAGTCGTTGTTAGTGTTGTCAAAAAGACATGCAATGGCTGCCCTTCTTGAACAGAATCTTTGTTAAGGGACTGAAAAATAAGATTTACAATGGATAAAAAATTAGAATTGCAATTCTTTAATGGTCAAGATTTGTTGAGAAAATTTAAATTATTTACTTAAGTAGTGAATGTCCATTTGCAGGCCAAGAGAAGACAATTTTTAAAACTTTACTGCTGGAATGACTGGCTTGGTTATCAAGCCAGTCGTTTCAGTGGTAAAATTTGAATAACCGTGGTTATCAGCAAACATACATTCCCCAAGACAACTGCAATCTGTTAAGAAACTATATATTATTAAATACATTAAAAACAAGACCCTCACCTTCCAGTTTTTGTCACAATGCAATGATTTTTTAAATATCCCAGATTTTCTTTAATCATACCCAATGTTGTGTAATCCTAGTGTATGGTCACTCCCTTTCTGGTGTTAAAATTTGAGCAAAATCGGTCCAGTAGTTTCCAAGGTGTTCATAGATCCATAATTTTATCTGATACGAGTCCGGATTTAGTTTATCTTGGGTTTACCCGTCAGCATGGATGATGTCAATAGAGGATTCCAGTTTCTCAGTCAATCATATGACATCATAATCAACTACCTTACGCGTAGTATGTCATAATCAAATATGTCATGAATGATGTAGCTACATGTAAGTTCATCACGAACGCTTAATTGATGACGGACTAAGAGTTGTTGCACAAATTATATGTCTTTACTATTTAATAAACACGCTGTTGAATATATTGAAACTAATTTGACTGGGTGCTGTTGCTGCCACAGGCAGCAACAGTACCCAGTAAAATTACTTTCAGAATATTCAACAGCTTACCTGCATAGTTTTCTGGAAATTGAGATTCAGTTTATAGATTGATCAATCCAAACACGCGCGAAGCTTAACTAGATATGAGCGGGGCATAGCTAAGCACTGAATCCCCCACTAGTACTTTTGTAATATGTACCTTCTCATCTTTACCAGTCAGCAGTATACTGGAACCCGAACAGTTGGTTACTATGGCAATACTAGCTACTTTCCTTTTGCCGACATTCTCACCAACCACACCTGTGAGGGAAAGAATGAAAATAAAGATATATCTATTAAAACATTCAACCACAAAATCCCAGTATTTGAATCTTTATCTTAGTCCTCTTAGTGATAGTTATCCAATGAAAAATAAAAGGACAGACAGACACACATACCATGCACACATGCATGCACGAACACACACACACACACACACACACACACACACACACACACACACACACACACACACACACACACACACAGTGACACACACACACACACACAGTGACACACAAACACAACATGTGTACGCAGGCACACCATGCACACACACACACACACACACACAAAGGGTAAGATGAATGGACAGGATGAAAACCTAAAATAATAAGTTTGTCTCTAGCCCAATCAGCAACACACCCAAAGTACTTAAAGAAAACGCTAAGTTATCCAATAAAATTTATGTGATTAGAAATTATATAATCGAATAATTGTGAATAATTTCTACTGCATAAAATATTTCAATTCCAAGCTTTTAATTACTTTATAATGAGATCGGTCACGAAAACGGCATTTTGCTCAGTGAATGTATGTCGATTTACAGGCCGAGAAGATTATTTTTGAAAATGTATCACTTGAATAACTGGCTCGAGAATCGAGCCAGGCAATCAAGTGATACATTTTCAAAAATAGTCTACTTTTGGCCTGCAAATGGACTTTTCTAAACACCATTGCAGCTTTCATCACTGATATGCCTTTGTTGTTGTCTGGGTAATACAAGGCTGATTAACTGAGTAATCACGCTTATTCTTAAATAATCGTGATCACTCAAACCAATAATCAGTGATTCTCATAAGGGTCCATTTTAGGGCATATACTCCAAAAATTCAGCTTGGGATCCCCAAAAGTAATGGCAGTGGGTCCCATAGGCCCCTGAAAATCTTGTATGACTGTTAAATACTAAGTAGCTTTATAAGCTTTTGCATAAAAGTACCTACAAAATTTATCATGTGACAAACATAATTCTTATTTGTGAGTCCATGGTATCATCTAATTTTAGCATGGATGAGAAATACTGTTTGGGAACTCCAAATTTCAGTTTTGGGACCCCAGATTTCAGTGTGTGATGTCCCTGGGACCTCCAAAACTTAGATGCCATGAGAAACACTGCCAATAATCGCACAAGCGTATACTCACGTAGAACATCATCCAGGGTCATGCTGTCATATTTGTAAGGAATGTAGATCACGTTCTGAAGCAGACCGTTCTTTAACATGGACGTATTGCGGATTTTATTCGACACAATCAACATCCGAAAAGGCGGCGAATTCTTAGGCTCATTATTTTCTGATGATGCTCTGAGAAAAATAATTTAAATACATGTAATTTCAAATCAATTAAATTTAACCGTTTAATGGTCAAGAAGTCCAAAGCAGCATATGCAGTGCTCTTCAGGAATGTTCATTTTGCAGATCAAGAAGGATATTTTTGACAATTTATCACTAGAATGACTGGCTCGAGCACAGAGCCAATCATATCAGTGATAAAGTTTCAAAAATAGTCTTCTCTTGCCTTGCAAATTGGACATTTACTAAGTTAAATTTTTAATTTTGTTAACAAATCTGGACCAGTAGTGTTAAAAATTTCAAATTATTTTACTCGTATAACAAGAACGACAATGAGAGTGTTGAAATATATTAGCAGACCCAATTAGCACCCCACAATATAATTTCCTGTGATGGGTCAACATTATCTTGAATTTCTATTATCTTAACCCGTTAATGACTAAATTTCTTCGAAAAATTTAAATATTTACTTATTTAATGTCCATTTGCAAGCCAAGAAGACTATTTTTGAAAATTTACCCCTGTAATGACTGGCTCGGTTACCGAGCCAGTCATTTCAGTGGTAAAATTACAAAAATAGTATTCTCCTGGCCTGTAAATGGACATTACTCAAAACCACTACAGGCGCCGGTTTTGGCCGGTTTCGTCACGAAAGGGTTAAATACGATAAATGGTTATGTAACAGTCATCCAGACTCTGGTATGAGTCATGCGGATTAATACCTCTCCCTCGCCATGTCCCCAAAACATGTTAGTTTAGAAATTTGTTTTCGTAACTTGCCCACTTATCACATGATTTTCATGTGGATAATAATAAAAAAATTTCTAAATTTATATAATTTTTTTATGTCATACATGTATATTGACAAAAATGAGAGAAGACTATTTCTGAAAATTTAACACTTGAATAACAGGTTCAATTATTAGTTGTGGTAAATTTTCAAAAATACTCTTCTCTTGGTCTGCAAATGGACACTTCTCAAGTTTCTGACTGTCTTGAGAACTAGAGACTTGAAATATCAAATTGCTACTACATATAGCTGGTCAGTCACAAATTGCACTGGCTTTGGTCAATTGCGGTATCCAGGTTCTCAGTCAATCATATCACATCATAATCATGTACGTGATATGTAGGTAGGCTGACATTATAATCATGACTCGATTTAATCCGTCTTAAACGCTTAATAGTATGTCAGGTTGTCTTTACTATTTAATAAACATGCGGCTCAATATTTTGAAACTAATTTGACTGGGCGCTGGGGCTGCTTAGTTTCAAAATATTCAACAGCTTACCTGTATAGTTTTCTAGAAATTGATTGACCCCCCAACACAGGCAAATTGTGGGTGGAGCTTAGCTCGAGATGGACAGGGCATAGCTAAAACTTGATTCATCCATTTATCTCAATTGACACCCTAAGAGAATAATTTTAGAAATTTACCACTGGATTGACTGGCTCGGTTAGCGAGCTCGTGAACCCGTCACTCCAGTTGTAAATTTTCAAAGATAGTTTTCTCTCAGTCTGGAAATAGACACATCTCAAGACAACTTCGGACCGAGCCAGTCATTCCATTGGTAAATTTTCAAAAATAGTCTTCTCTTGCTCTGCAAATGGGCATTTTCTATGAGAAAATTGAAATTTTCTTGAATAAATTCAAGGGTTAAATGGCTACCATACCTAGGTGTGTCTGCATCACTGTCAACAAAAATTGTTAAAACACCAGGCTTTCCTTTTCCATCTTTCAAATTCTGCATAGATACCGCACAATGTTTCTTGTGTCGAAGAACATCATCATCTGACTGCGTACCACATACATTCTGCAACGAACTGCTCATCTTCCTAATGTCCTGGGCTCCACGAACATGGTTGGCACCTACTTTATTTCCATTGTCAGTCTTACTCCGATCTCTGCTATTCTGTCGAGGCTTGTCACCGTCTGAAGCAATCTGTTCAATCGCCAGCTGATCGTAGCTAGCACCACGTCGGTGCTGCTTAGAATTACGCCCATCCGTGTTAGTGCTCGTCATGATGGCATCATGGCTCAGCACGACAGCTTAACGAGAACAGAAACTGATTTGGTAGTCAGATCAAAACCTGAAAATGGAAATACAATTAAAGTAAAACCACCCTCTGCAGTCGTCTTGAGGAATGCCCATTTGCAGACCAAGAGAATACTATTTTTGAAAATGTGCTATTGGAATGCCTGGTTCGATAAATGAGCCACTAATTCCAGGGGTCAATTAAAAAAAAAGCCCTCTCTTGACCTGCAAATGGACATTCAATAAGCAAATATTTAAATTTTCTTGACCAAAATTGACCATTCAAGGGTTAAAAGAGCAATCTGAGATTGCAGACTCTTGTCATTCCATTTCGCTACCAGTTAAGAATTAATTTTGAATTTTCAGAGGGGTTTTTGCTTGAGTCATGACCAATGTGGTGGAATCATAGTGTATGGTCACAAGCTTCCTTGTGTTAAAATTGTAGGCATTTGAATCAGACCAGTACTATTCATAGATCCAAAATTTGAAGACATCTATGATCTACATCTTGAGAGCGGCTGAAGATACGCAAAAAACAATATGCATCATCATCATTTACGAGCCATAAGCCCTTGGCTTGTGAAGTTATTTGTTTGATTGGCGTCTATCGAGCCCCTGATTCCAGGTCCCATTCACGCCATATGTAAGCTGGTTTATATTTCAGTCGATTATAGGCAACTTCCCCAGTTTTTACACTGTATGATTACTGTATTCTGCGGCTGTAGTAGTAGAAACATCCTACAGCTGCAATCAGTCCTTCTTCGCTTTTGCCCACTGTGTCTTGTCCTCGGCCAACATCCTTAGCTTCCTCAGGTCCATTCTTGACTTCAGTGTACCTAATCCTGCTTTCTTGAGGTCACCTCATAGAACTCTTAGCAGATTTATACAATGGCATCCTCTCCTGGCTCTGTATTTGCTGGCTCCGAGTAGGGCGAATTCCTAGGCTCTCTGTGCTGGTGTGTCTTCTGGCAACCATAGCACATGGCCAAACATGGACTATCTTTGCGGGGCAACTTTTACAGACAGCGGTGGCGTATTACACATCTTGTATAGTGCATCATTGGAAATTATGCTCTCTGGCCATCGGTGTTTGCAGTGGCAGGTGTCAAGTTTGTTTAGAGCTGCCTTTGGAGATGCCCAGCTGTTACAGTTATACATCATCAAGGATATGCAGGTTGCATTGTATAAACATAGTCTTTTTACCAAGGGCATGTTTGATCCACGAATCCATAGCTTCCAGAAGGACTGGAAAGCTATGTTCCCCATGATGCAGCGTGCAGCAATGTCAGCAGTACTGCAAAGCAGTGAGCCCAGGATTTTACATTTCCTCCATGGTTCGCCGCCGCGGAGTGGATCATCATTTTCTTTAGTTTCATGCTTTGTAGATAGGTATATGTGGGTGAACTCTGTTTTGGATTCATTCATAAAGAGATTCTCAATTTTTAGTTTGCTTGCGGCTATTGGGAGAAGTTCATCAAGGGGTTTCTTTTCCTCATCTATAAAGTCCACATCGTCGGCATATTCCATCTCTAGCGGCATGCCCAGTATTGACACTGGGGCGGGGGGGGGGTTGGTCTTGTGGAGTTTCCCCACACGGATTTCAATGCAGCACCCAAGTAACAGGTGAAGAGCACAGGGGATAGACCATCTCCCTGTGGGGAGCCGATTGATGTCTCAAACTCTACAGACTTCACTGACTTGACTCACACTCTCAGCTTGGTGTCTGCAAGCAGTAGTCTCACTAGTCGTAGCTCATCTTCATTGCAACTGGCCTGGCATAGTAATGCCCATTTTGTGGAAATCCCAGTATTTACACATGACTACCGACACAAGCATGTGTTGAGCCCATACAATGTCTGCACAGTTGCGTCCACGTTTGAAGCCACTTTGACATGATCCGGTGAAGTCGTCGATCTTGTCTCGGATGCGGCATAGTGACATTGGATAGGATTTTCTGTATGCTGTTAAGGAGCACAATGGGCCGCAGATTGGCTGGGGGGGGGGGGGGGGGGCCAGGTGGCTTCTTGGGCTTGGGTAGCGCGATAAAGATGCCTTGGCCTACAGTGTCGATGGGAAGGTGGTGCATAAAAGCTGAATTGATTATGTGCGTGATCGGTTTTGAGATAATGTCACTTACATATTTGAATAGTTCATTGCTCATGCCATCAGGTCCAGATGCACGTCCATTTTTCAGGGCTTTAAGTGCCTTCTCAACCTCTGCTGTATTAATTGGTGTTAATAATGGCCTGGGGTCTCCTGAGAATGGGTGCAAGGGCTCATCATCGTGGTCAGTGAACTGTTCCTTGAATTGCCTCGGCTTTTCCCTGGTCAGTCCCGATAAAGTGCCCTTCAGAGTTGCGTACAGTTAGTGGTGGAGTGTAGTCAGCAACTCTCAGGGCTCAGACTGCCCGAAACATTTTGTGGCAGTCATCCGTGGCAGTGATTTCATCTGTTAGGGCGTCTGCTTGTTGGATAGCAAGATCTTTTAAGCGTTCGCTAATGTGGCACAGAATGTTATTGCATTCCTGGCGTAGTTTGGTGCGATCTTCACTTTGGCCACTTTGATAGATGCGCAGACGTAACGCTTTCTGTTCTGCTGACAGTTTTACTATGAGAGGGTCGTCAGTATACCTAGTTCTGTTGTTTTTAGAACACCTATGGTGCTACTAGCTGATGATTCCATAGATATCAGTATTTTGGTTAGGGCTTCGTTTGGATCAGAGCTGCCGTCGATGTTAGCTATCTGCTCCCCAAGGGCCTTTTTGTATGACATTTGAGTGTCAGTGTCGCTTATGAGCTTGGGTAAGTTGTAGGTGACTCTACCCTCTTGCCTGGTATAGCGTTTGTACATTAGGTACAGCTGGTTCACATGGAGGCATGTAATGACTGGCTTATGGTTAGAATTGAGGCCTGTGCCTCCATAGGAACGAGCATCCCGAAGTAGGGATTTTGCTCCTGTCTTGCATAGTATGAAATCTATTTGGTTGAAGACAGCTTTTGTAGCCTTAGAACCTTTAGTGGCTTTGCGACCAGCCATGTTGTCCGGTGGCGGCATGGGTGTTTGAAAGCCATATTTGTGGCAAATAGGCCAATGGAATGAAGGAAATTTAAATTTGCCTTTCTCCAAGATCTAACAATACTCACCATTCTGTTACTTCTGATATACAGCTGGCCCTGACAGCTGGCTCTAGGACTATAGACTTAGAAAGCTTTACCGACTCCTTGGAACCGGGTACTCGGCTCCAAACTGCCGAGTACCCGTCTACCATAGAGCTCATATTGTTTGCATAGCCACCAAACAAGAGAAATCCATGGCTTGCCTCCGTGGGGCTGGGAGGCTGGGTCCGTAACAGAATGGTGAGTATTGTTAGATCTCGGAGAAAGGGAAATTTAAATTTCCTTCATTCTCCTTCGATCAATACTCACCATTCTGTTACTTCTGATATAGACCAGATTTGGTCAGTAACCTGGTGGGAAGGGGCAAGCCATAAATGCCACGTTTGCCCCTTGGAGAAAGAGTTAGACGTAAAAACTTGACCAACGGAGACCTAAAAAGGACCGTCAAGTTAACGGAACCAAATCACATTCGCATCACTGCCCCCCCCCCCACCTTTTTTCTCCTAAGAAAAGGGAGAGAACTCACGAACATGCATCTCGCCTGAAAACACAAATATGCCAAGAGGGTTAACTGCTCTTTGCATATATTAGCCTGGGAATGAGCATGAATATATAAGATGAATGATCATGATATATAGACATAATACAAAACACTCTCAATCCTGAATTACCTCATATTTGGATTTCAGACCTGGAGCCTCCAACCATTCACTTGTCCGGCCATCAGTGACACAATCTGGTTGATATCCTCTCGCTCGACCATGTCTTCTTCTTAATTCTTTCTTACAAATGCCAAAAAAGGAAGAAGAGCAGTGTAGTCATAGAGCTATCGTCTCAAAATAGCTAAAGCGAGTGGAATGGCGAAGTCTGACACATCCCTCATATAGTAATCCGTGAAAGAGGACTCACAGTGCCATTGTGCAACAGCCATGATGTCCTTAAACGGAACACCATTGTAAAAGGGCGGAAGAGGCGGCTATTCCTCTAACATCGTGCCCTTGCGCATTGCACTTGGTGCCCAGTCGTAATCTCATGGGTAGTCTGAATGCATTCGACTACCCGACGAGAGATAGAATCCACGGATGCGGCGCCATATGGCTCCGTATGGCAGATCCACAGATGTCTATCATTCGACCGTAACGAGTCTGTCCGTTTTGTACTTAGTCAAAGCACGGACTGGGCACCAGACACTGGCATCACGATCAAACCTACTTAGTTTCGGTATAACGATCAGTTTGCCGGGATATCTCAAAGATTGAATCTTTGACATAAACTCTGCTCTTGGCAGTAGACGCAGACCCTCTCTGGAGACAATAATCGGTCCCTCTCTGCTGAAAGTGCATGGATCACACTGCGCCTTCTAGCTGAGGAAGCTGCCAATAGAAAGACTGCCTTTAGAGTCAAATGCTTTAGACTAGCCGAAGGCAACGGTTCGAAAGGGTGCTTGGCCAGTACATTAAGCGCTAAAGATAGACTCCAGGCTGGAATGACTACCGATTGTCTCGGTCGGTGATTGCTCATTCCCTTCACCATCACACTCAACTGGGCCACCTCTGGACTATCCCTGTTGGCTAGACAAGGGATAACTGATGCTGACTTGTATCCAGCAATTGTAACAGGAGCTAGTCCTGAAAAGAACAGCTCACAGAGAAAGTCTGCTATTTGCTGAATAGTGGAATGAAAGGTAACAATACCCCTCTCCTCACACCAGTCTGCAAATCCGTTAACCTTGTTGTTATATGACTTGAAGGTTGACCTCCCTCTCGCAGCTGCGATGAAATCTGCAGCATGTCGGGAAAAGCCCTCCGACGTGGAATGTTGTTTGACAACAACCACGCAGTCATTAACATTTTGGGACGCTCATGTAGGAAGCGTCCCTTGGCCTGGGAGATTATGTTCGGAATCTTGGGTAACTGCACTGGATTTTCCACCCGCAGACCTCGAAGATCCGTGAACCATGCCCTGCTGGGCCAAATGGTGCTATAGCAGGACCAGGCACGGTTCCTCCCTGATCTTCACCAATATCTTCGGTAGAAGAATGGTGGGTGGGTACGCGTAAGCGTGCATCCCTCTCCAGCTTAACGCCAGAGTGTCTGTATCGACGGCATTAGGATCTGTATCGGCGAGACATAAGACATGATTTGAGCATTTTCCCTTGTGGCGAACAAGTCCACGTTGGGTTTGCCCCAATGCTCGAAGATCCTGTGAAGAACTGGAGGGTTGAGAGACCATTCTGTCAGCAGAATTCTGTCTGCGAGACAAAGCATCCGCCAGAATGTTCAATCGCCCAGGAATATGAGCTGCTTTAAAAACAACCGAGTAATTCCTGCACCATTGAATCAAGTGCCACACTTAGATACATAGTGTGGGTGACTTGGTCTTGCCTTGGCGATTTCTGTATGATACTACTGTCGAGTTGTCCGACCGTATCAATATCGCCTTGCCCCTGACTTTTGGAAGAAACCTTTTCCAATGCCAGTTCCACTGCCATCATATCCAACAGATTGATATGCAGTTGGCTCTCTTGGAGAGTCCATGTGCCCGAGACCTGGTGTTCTCCCAGGTAGGGCCCCCATCCCTCCAGCGATGCATCCGTGTACACGGACAGCTGGGGGTGGGGTAGGTGCAGCGAAAACTCCTACTAGGAGATTCTGACGCTCTTTCCCACCATACAAGATGCGACATCATTGGCTCCAAAACTGGCACCAGTTTTGACAGGGGTTCTATTCTCTGTTTCCACAGAGACATCAGATACAACTGGATAGGTCTTCGCATCCGAGCAGTGTACGGGTAGACCATCATGCCCAGCATCTGAAGAAACCGCTTCGCCTGAATGTGGTTTCCCAATCGAAACTCTTGAGGATGGCTAACAGAGACACCACTCTGGGCTCTGATGATAAACTGATCATAATAACTTACTTGTTACATTAGAGACAACGCTTTCTCTTGTTAATCGGACGCTCGCTCATACTCGAATGCCCGCGTCTCTTCCGCTTGTATGCTTCTCACATGACATTCGTTCATGTACATCCAAGCCATGGATATGACCGAGTGTTGCCGAGAATGTCCGGGACTGAAGAGTACATTTGTAGCGTACCGTATTGCACACAATGTTTGTTAACTTAATTCAATGTTTAACACACTCCCAATTTGTATTTTTTATTTTTGTTTAGTTGCAAATAAACACGAACTACGCAAACTTATTTTCACAACCTATTTACATATCTACAGATGATGGAATTACTGATAGAAATACCCATTACGGAGTATTTCTAACAGTCGCGCACAGGATGCTCCTCGTTTCGTTAAACAGTCAGAAATCTGATGAGAAGCTTCCACCCATGCAATTTTGGAAATTTAATTTTTCTGCATCATTTGCTTAATTGCCGCAATGTCAATCCTTAGACGTTTTTCATGGACGACTTTGGTCGAATGTATATTATCATATAGTGACTTATTATCTATAAAACAGTCAATTGGAATGAGATTTTCTGTAGGTTTGCTATAGAGGATTTCACCGAGTGTATGTCCTATATAAAAGGCAGAGTCTAAGGCATCGACCATTGATAAAGTTTCTGCTGATAAAGAGCTTTTTACAACTCTGCGAATTTTACTTGATTTCCATGAAAGGACACAGCATGTTTGTTCTATACCGGTTAAGAAAATGATGTGACCACCTCCACTCGAAACACCATCACTAAGATTCGCATATGAGGCATCGCTATAAACTATTAGCCGCAAATCCTTCACATTTCCAAGACGAGGAAAAAGTATTTTGCAGTCACATGAAGACTTTAAGTTTGTAATCGTCTTATTAGCTCTAATAATGTCTTCAACTTTGGGATTTTTAGTAGACATAGATAGTTCTAGGAACTCATAACTAGCATCAGGTCTTGTTTGACTAGTTACCCAATTAATTTGGCCAATAGCACTACGCAATTTGGTAATCTCGTCTTTTTTTAAGGAATCTTGTTTTTGTATTGATCTGGCTGTACTTAGTGGAACTACTGATAGGTTATTTACATATGACTGCTGATCTAGTATGATGCCTCTATCAATGTGGTGGATTTCTAAGCCAATATATACTTAAAATGTCCCTTTTCCTGTTTACCAACTTGAAAGGTAGATCTAACTTTATCTATTACATTAGTTTCAAAATTATCAGTCCCAGACCAGATAAAGTCATCTACGTGCATAAGGAACAGACCAATTAAAGAATCTTTGTAATGCCAGAAGAATAAAGCTGGATCTATTTCAGATTGTACTGAATTGAGTTTCAATAATTCATCACGAACACTAAAATACCATGCCCTTGAAGCATCATTCAAGCCATACACACACTTTTTCAACTTCCATAGCACACATCAGCATCAACTTCCACAGGAGGTTTAAGATAAATTTCTCGACTTATGGGATTACTTTGCAAAAATGCTGCCTTTATATCAATAGTTCTACATTCCCAGGTAAAAGTTGATGACAATGCTAAGAATATTCTGAGTGTATCTTTGCTAGCTGTAGGAGAATCACTTTGAACGCTTTCATATTCCTCAAAGCCTCTGGCAACCAATCTAGCCGTAACATGTTTTTGATCGCTAACAATTTTATCTGTAATAACCCAACGTGTAGACAAAAATGGTTGACCTGTGTCTTTAACCTCTTCATACACATGAAAATCTTTCCAATTATCAAGTTCTATGTCTTTAGCTACTTTAACTTCATATTCGTTATGACAGCTACTAGCCTCGCTCACATCTTGATCTACAGGTAATTCAATGGATACACTATCATCTGAAACATTGCTAAATTCAGTAATTATTGACCACTCTTCAATATCATTCTGAAAATCTAACTCTCTTATAACATTATTTTTATCCTTAATATTAAAACAACGTTTATATTTTCTAGTGGCTTTACCTGCACGACTAATTATTTCTGCTTCTAACCAGTTATCACTACCCACTAGTAGATACTTAATTTTAGTTTTAACCTTAGGTCGTTTATTCTCAGACATGTTTTGACAATCAGTATTTTCAACAGTATTCTTACCAGGCATGCCTGACTCACCTACATCATTCTCATCTGACAGACTGCCATCACATTCATTATTTACATTGTCCTGTTGACTTGGATTAGCACAATGTTTGAATTCCTCCCCAACTCTTAAAAGTCTACAGGGATGCACTCTGACATAAACACTACCATGACGGACAAAAACTATTTTCCCATCTTGACCCAGTACTTTTCCTGGCCCTTTCCATTTATTATTAACCTTATAATACACATTGTCGCCCATTTCATATACAGTATCTGAAGGTCTAATTTGATATCTTAGTGCTCTGCGAATTCTATTAGAAGATTCTGCTTCAATGAAAGCTTTTCTCCTGGCATGAATTGCATTAATGTGCTTGGCAAAAAGGTCACTAACTGTGATACCGGCGAGTGCTGGTGGCTTGTCTATCAGTATGGATGGAAGATTGGGATTACAACCAAACACTAATTGATAAGGACTCCACCCATGAACCATTTGTAAAGAGTTTTTGGCATTGATAGCCCAGACTAAGGCAGTTTCAAGATCCAATTTGGGATCATCATTAAGAAGCTTTTTGAGACAATCATCCACAACAGCATGGTTTCTTTCACATTCACCGTTTTGCCAAGGACTTAATGCAGCAGTATTCCATACTTCTATATTTAAATTCTCAGCCATATCTCTGTACTTTTCATTAGCAAACTCCCCTCCGTTATCCGCCAAAAATTTTGCGGTGGGACCCAAACCACTACCTATCCAGAGTTTGAGAACAGTGTCCATTATAATTTCAGGTGTTTTTTTTCCAATTACAGCAGCCAGGCTAAATCTTGTAGCTAGATCGATAAGATGAAGAATATATGTGTTTGCATTTAAAACTTTAAGATCCATAGCCACTACCTCATTGAATTTTGTAGCTAAAGGCAAGCATACAACTGGTTTAGCAGGAGATTTCTTGAACTTTCTACATATTTCGCAATTCTCAGTTATTTGTTCAATTATTGATTTTGTTTCTACATCATCAATTCCCGCATCTTGCAATAGCAACATAAGACGACGAGTAGTTGGATGAGCAAATTGTTTATGAAGCTTTAGTAGAATGGAATGTTTTTGTTTTGAAGATTTATCATCCATATTGAACAGTACTTGAAATGAATCATCAACTGGCATGTTAGGCTCATCAAAAGGAATACAATAATGGCCGGAGGAAGTACATTGTAAGTCTATTTCCTGTCCAAAAATAGAAGCTCTATCATGTTCCAAATCTAAAATCACTTTGGCGCTTTCATTGATGGCTTGCCTAGCAATAATGGAATGTCGCTATCAACAATATCTGTAGTTACAGTACATTTTACACCCAAGATTTCACATGGAAATGTTACTTTTTCTTTAGATTTTAACCGTTCACCTCCTCCAAATCTGAACACAGTGTCACTTTTCTCTCTAACTACACGATCTAGCTTATCTGAACTAAGAGTATCTAAATAACAGTTCATCCAAATGTTTCCAGCAACTGTTGAACTGCAGGCGCTATCTAAGACAGCAGAGTTCATGGCTTCACTTACTAATACTGTCATTTCCTGAGCCATATTACCAGTAAACAAAACAGCCTCTTCATCCTTAATGTTATTTTTAGATTTCTCAATATTTTCATATGAATGAGGACAGTTTTTAGCAAAATGAAGAATTGATTCGCATATAACACATTTCATAGTTCTACCATCAGATCCTACTGGATTGAGAAGACGCATATTATTTACATCTGTTTCATATTGTTCTCTATATCCTCTACCACTGAAAGCTGCTCTTCTATTAGTTGAATATCTAGCATTATTTCTAGAAAAACGACTACGGCCACGAGTGTTGTATCGACCATAGCCATAGCCACGCATTATAATAGACTTCATTTTCCTCTGAGGTAGGTTTGTTCCAATTTAATAATTAATCCTGCATCAACTCCAATCGGCATTGACTGACTACCGAAAAATTTCTTTAATGACTGAGTCATTTGTTTAAGCAAGGTTGCAATATCGTTATAATTTACACCTGTTAATACTAATTGTCTATCTTTGTGATCTAAACCGGTTCCGTCCAATAATTTGAATGCCAAAACTGCTTCTGGTAAAGCCATGTTATGTTTCTTTGTTTTATTATACAGTTTTTCAAATTCAGTGACATAATTTTCCATGGACACTTCAGATGTTTTCTGGTATCTGTCAAAATTTGTATACGCTTCATATGCTGAGGAAAGTTCATCTTTTTTATAAATAGCATCCAAAAACGTAATTAGTGTATCTACTCCATTATCTGTATGTAGTTCATCAACCGAGAGCTCACTAAACACTTTATCACGAATTGAGTCACGCTCAGGCAAAGACAATGCTATCGCCGGGCCCTGTTTATTTTTAGCTAAGTCAGTTACAATTTGCCATACCTTAATTTCTTCAACCCACCGGCTGTAAGGCTTAAATCCATCAAAGATCGGCGGAGATTTATAATTTCCACTTGCCGCCATCTTGTTCGTTTTCACAACAACGTTCGACACTAACACGGAGTATACTATCACACAACCGAGAATCGCTAGATTTCGCTTTAAACTCATAAAATGTTCGCTATTACGCATCACAAACTTGTTTTTATTTGTAACCACGCTCTGCTACCATGATAAACTGATCATAGTAACTTACTTGTTACATTAGAGACAACGCTTTCTCTTGTTAATCGGACGCTCGCTCATACTCGAATGCCCGCTTCTCTTCCGCTTGTATGCTTCTCACATGACATTCGTTCATGTACATCCAAGCCACGGATATGACCGAGTGTTGCCGAGAATGTCCGGGACTGAAGAGTACATTTGTAGCGTACCGTATTGCACATAATGTTTGTTAACTTAATTCAATGTTTAACATCTGATGGGTAAAAAAACCTGCCCTCCTCGAGATCGAATCGCATCCTTAAATAAATGAAATGTTGAGTGGTGTGTCAACTCAGATTTCTCCTTGTTGACTATCTAGCCTAGATCTGAAAGCAACTTCAGAGTCAGAGCAGTATCCACCTCTAACCTGGCTGATGATCAGCCAATCGTCTATGTGGGTGTGAAGCGCCACGTTATCTTTTCTGAGAAACGCTGTCACCACAAGGACCACTCTGGTGAAAACCCCTTGGAGCTGTCGACAGGCCGAATGGGAGGTTTAAACTCCCATACTAGATTCTTAAACGCAACTCTCAGAAACCTGTGACAACTCCCGTTCATAGGAATGTGGGAACATGCATCTCTCAGATCGATCAATACACACCACACCCCCTTCCTCAATCCTGCCATTACCGACCTCGGAGTTTCCATCTGAAACCGCAGGTTAACCTTTGAGCAGCATGTAATGAAAAAATTAACAAGGCGACACAAATCATGGGGATGATCGAACGAACATTTGTCTAAGTAGCCCAAGATAGCTTCAACTGGCTGTACAAGGCACTTGTGAGATCACACCTTGAGTATGCGAATACAGTATGGCACCCGCTGAGGAAAACGACATAATCAGCATTGAACGTATACAGAGAAGGGCGACTAAACTAATCCTGGGGTTTAAGGACATGAGCTATGATGAGAGATTAAAGAAACTGAAGCTACCATCGTTGACATTCCGCAGGCTCAGAGGCGATATGATCGAGACGTATAAGTCACTACAAGTTGTTAACAGGGGTTAAACAGGTGTGTACGATCATGAAGTGTGCCCGCACATACCACTCAGGGAGTCCTGTGCCACCAGGGGACATAACCTTAAGATCTTCAAGCAAAGACCAGACTCAGACAGAACAGTTTCTGCATCTGGGCTGCTGAACCATGGAACAGTATACATGAGGAAGTTGTAAAAGTACGCTTGGACAGGCAATGGTCGAACCAGGAAATGATCTACAATTTTGAGGCACCTCTGGAGATAGCTGTTTCAAGACACAATGCAGCAGTTTTGCTAATGAGTATTGAAGCTGAGGATCTGGACTCATAGGCATAGCCATTCGTCCAGAAACAACAGATGGTGACCGTAACACACGGTTAGTAATTATAATTGTGTCTATGTTTACAAAAATCTATATCTTCTGAAATCCTGAGTACTTTGTTACATTGGGTATGATCTAGCTCATTATTAATTGCTTCAAAGATAGATCAAGTCCAGTCAAAATGATGTATTACATTAACTAATGAAGATAAGCAATATGTTAATGTTAGAGTAAATTTAACCGATGCGAAAACTGGTAACACAGTGGTTAAAAATATTTTTCGTACAATGAGCAGGTAAACCTAGTTACTTTCCAATAGCCGATCTCACAACCATTAACTTAGATAACCTATTTGACTTAGATAAACAATCTTATTAACGAAATTTTAAGCATGATCATGTGCTGTTTATCAATAGGAATTTCTTCTTGTAGTTTTGTACTTCCCTCCCAGTATATGGTAACCGCCCAGGTCAAGTTCGACTCCTAACCATAGTTCAAGTTCAAGTTCAAGTTCAAGATTATTTATTTTGATATAGAATATACATTTACAGTTTCACAACAGGTAGTCCACCAAAGGCAGAGCCTATGTGGCGGTGGACCCCTACATAAAACATATAACATATAACAACAACAATATAGGACATGAGAATACTGAATACATACGGTTAACATGTTATAGTCCTATATATACATATAGTTAACTGTCTCGCTGCCAAGCCTCTGCAGTCTACATTTTCCATGGAGCCTAACTCAGGGTATGCTGAGTACCTCTAAAACAATTTGACCGAACGTTGTCGGTGGCTAAGCCACAAGCAACTACCAGTCAAATTTTTTCTAAAATACTCAGCCAATCCAGAGTCATTGCCAATTGGAGTTATTGTCCGCTTCCAGCAGTCCAACAGTTAATAGACGTATGACAATTGACATTTTTACAGGGAAAGACATGACAGAGGGATGTGTGCTTATCTTGCTTAAGTTAATAATTCTATATTACATATTCTTATTATCAATGACAAAGTATTTTTTAGGCTGTGATGGTAGAATTAGTTGTTTAGTAGTTACCATTATTACAGATATTCTTATTCTTATTATTATTAATAATAATAATATTATTATTATTATTATTATTTGTTCTGGTGACTGGGTGCAAGTATGAGAATAGCATGCCATGATGGTGAGTGTTTTCCAGAGTCTAGTAGGTTTCTATAATCTTCTTTTTGATATTCTGCTTAAAGTGCTGTAGCTTTATGATGTCTGTGCGTGTGCTTGTGACTGTATTATTCCATAACTGAATTGCTTTGTATGAGGGTTTTTGTTGTGCTGCTTTTGTTTGGTGGTGTGTTGAATGGAGGTTATCTCATGTTCTTGTGTTGTGAGTATGCAATTGTGTATTGAGCATAAAAATGTTAGATAAGGATGAGGGTATGTTGCCATTGTGGAAGTCCCTTAAGATTGTGTATAGTTGGAGCCCTCCTATGTCCTCAAGTTTTAAGACCTTTTCTGATTTAAAGATATCCTGGCCACCTGCTGTTTGTGAACATAGTTTAATAGATTGCTTTTGCAGAGATTTTAGTTTTTTTAGTCTAGCTTGAGATGTATTAGTCCAGATAGCATTGCAGTAGGTGATGTGAGGAAGTATCATTGTGCAGTACGGGGTTTTAATAATATTAGGTGTTAGATAGGGTTTCAGTCTGCGAATGATGCCAATGCTTTTTGCTAGCCTGGTAGTAATAATTTCAATATGCTTCTCCCATGTTAAATTTTTGTCCAGATATACTCCTAAAAACTTAGCATATTGTGCTTCTTGAATTATCTGGTTGTCGATATAGAGGTTTGGGAGAGCTATTTCTTTTAGTTTCTTAGATTTTGTGAATAGTATATAATTAGTTTTTGATACATTTAAGGACAATTTGTTTACTTTAAACCAGTCTATTAATTTTGCCATTTCATTATTGACATTTTTGTATAGAATTTCTATATCCTTGTGGCTGCAGAAAGCATTTGTGTCGTCTGCAAAAAGTATTAGTGAGAGATGTTTGCAGACTTTGGGTATGTCATTCATATATAGGAGAAACAGCAGGGGCTCAAGAACTGAACCTTGGGGAACACCACAAACTATATTTTTGTATTCAGAGATAGCCCCATTGAATTGTACACACTGTTCCCTGTTTGACAGGTAACTCTGTATCCAGTTCAATGCAGTACCTCTTATTCCATAGTATGCAAGCTTTTGCAGTAAAATTGTATGATCAATTGTATCGAAGGCTTTGGAAAGATCCAAGAATACACCTAGCGTATGTTCATTATTCTCAAGGGCGGTTGATAACTTTTCTATCATATCCACAATGGCAAGCATAGTAGAGTGTTTTTCTCTGAAACCATATTGAGAAGGATATATGATTGAGTTTTTGTTTAGATATTTAGTAATTCTACTAAAATACAGCTTTTCTAAGAGTTTTGAGAAAAGTGGAAGTACCGAGACTGGCCGATAATTAGTAAAGTCAGATACATCTTTAGCTTTGTATATGGGTGTCACACGTGCAACCTTTACTCTTGATGGAAATACTCCCTGTGTAAGTGAGAGATTACAGATGTGGTCCAATGGTGTTAGTATTTCTGTTACACAGTGTTTAAAAATTTTCCATTTGAAATTATCGATTCCAGCACTTTTAGCTGTGTTAATTTGCATTAGTATTTTGTAGATTTCGTGAGTATCTGTTGGATTTAGGAAAATAGAGTGTTGATAACTACCTGTTAGAAAGTCCGTTATATGTATGTTCGAGCTGGGTTTAATTTTTTGTGATAAATTAGGACCAATGTTAGTAAAATACTCATTAAATTTGTCTGCTATTCCTTTTTTTGTCGTTAATGACTCTATTATTAGACTCTAGTATTAGCTATAGCTAACTAGAATACCAGTCGAACTTCAAATAGTTAACTACCCAGTCAACTATAGTCAACCGAGCACCCGACCTCCGTTCAGATGGTTAGTCCGATATTTGCGTAAATTTCAAAATGGCTGACACCGATCGCTTGCCACGAATAAATGCATATAAAAGTGTAAATATTTCACTAAATAACTTAGGTTTGATGAAATTATGCTTTCCCATTGTATGTCGATGTTCCCAAGCAAATATTCCTTCCCACTTTATGCCAGATGGGCGCTTTTTGACGTCTTAGCGGACCAAAATAACCCATTTTCGTAGCTCATTAAAACAGACGACAGAAAGGGTTAATGGAGACTGGTACCCGGTTCCAATTTTCTGCAATAGTAATTGAATAGGGAACCTGGTACCAGTGAACTATAGTCGACTAAAATCAAGTTCGACTTGGCATAGCAACTGCGCATGATCAGTAAACCATGAAACTGACTATGGCTAGCGAGTCGAACTTGACCCTAGATTGACGTGGTCTACTGTACGTCTACCTCTACCTCTAAAGGAAGGATAATTGACACGTCCTCTTCAGGATACAAATCAACATGTTGCATGTACAGATCAGGAAGCTTGAACTTAAAAAAAAAAATATATATATACACAGTGATGCCCTGTCAATTATGTAGCGGCGGTGGACTTCTAGCTCTGCCTTGAAGGTGTCAAGGTCAGGAGCAAGATCAACTTTTGTGGCAGGTTATTCCACATTGTTATTGTTTGTGGCAGGAAGCTATGTTGGTATACCATTTTATTTGCTCTTGTCTGCTGGAATCGGTGTTGGTGAGCCTTGTCATCCTGGATATACTGCAATTGGGTCATCATCATCATCATCATCATCATAATGGATCTCAGGATACAAGCCTCTGGCTTTCTATGTACCGGTAGTGGTAGTAGTTATACAAATCTGTTCTGACTTCCGGCGTGGCGGAACAGGGCCCAATTCCGCACACTGTACAAGATTTTTTACTATTCTACATGTGTATTTACATATCTACAATTATTTACTATAATACTAATATGAAAATAGGTGTTTCCTATAAGCGAATACAGACACCATTTATTGCTTAAATAAATAGGACAAATTTGTATAGGGGTTGATATGTCCTAAATACTTATGCCCATGTATAGTACATTTGAAGCTAATTTTTAATCATGTGTGGCAGGAATTCTGGTAAATCCAGTCCATGATATTCACAACAATGCATCTGCCCATTGTCAGTGATATCCGCTAGCATTATTGCATCTTTTACCGGGGCCTGCACCATTAAATAGTTGCGCCAGTCCAATCACGTTATAAAATTGACGTATCATTGTGCTCCTTGCTAGTTGGGGAAATACAAACAAGTTCATAGCAACTATGACATCATAATGAAATGTCATCCGCTAGAATTATTAGATCGCGTTTATCCAGACATAAGCTACAAAAACGGGAATTAATGCATGTCTGCAAGTTAAAACATGAATGTACATTCCATCCGGGTGCGAATCGTGTGGTACTTGGCCTTAAATTTCCTGCTATCGGTGCCAAATACATACTGAATTGACAACAACGACTTTCCGCAGCCATGAGTGTTAAAAATAATACGAGACAGTCAACCAAACCTCATATTGCATAAATTTACAAGCCCCATAAATAGGAATAAATTAAGCTTTTATCAGGTCGGTGTCAGACTATTTAAACGTTTAACATTCTATAGCAAAAGTATGCTATTTCGTGATAACAATACCATACACATTTTTGACATTGAAAATGCGCAGTAGGTTGCCCTAAAACAACTATGGGAACATACGCATATTGAGGAAACATATCCCATAATGCAACGGGGGCCCATGAAGAAACCACAAAAGCTATATCATAAGACGAAACCAGAACCAAAAAAATCTCGCGACCGGAAACGAAACTTTCTCAGTCGCATAGTATATGTATTTTAGCTTGGTTCCCTGTCTCACTTTCTGTTGATTCTTCCCTCATTACACCTACGTACATGTTATCTATATATGCTCACTTCGTTCGCTATTATATTTTTAATGGTTTTTGTATTGCACATAATATTTGCATTGCACATAATTTCCTACAAGGACTGTACGTGATAGAATATCTGCAATTTGGGGCTGTTCTAATTTATGTAGTTTAGAATGTATTTTCCTAAAAAGTTGGCTTGCATTTTTTACACTTTCTGATGTGCATGTCTATTGGTTGTTACTCTGTTGTAGTATTACTCATAGTGGCGGCAAAGAATTAAAAGAGAGATAGTCATCCCAGGCCAAAGATGTACATTATTTCACGAAAGTGTTGGTCAAGTTGCAGTTTGAAGATCTCCAGTGTGTTTGCATTTTCAGTAGTTGCTGGCAGGGAATTCCAGTGTGTGACAATCCTGTTAGAGAAAAAGTTCTTACGTATGTCTTTGTTAGCATGATGTTTATGTAATTTCAAGTTATGGCCACGTGTGGATTCCATATGTGATTTCTGTAACAGCTTTTCCAGCATCAATATTATAGTAGTCATGTATAATTTTAAATGTCTCTATTAAATCTCCTCTGAAACGTTTGTATTTGAGAGATATCAGGTTTAGAGCTTTTAGCCGGTCTCTGTAGCTGAGTCCTTTTAACTGCGGGACAAGTTTGGTTGCTTTGCGTTGGACACTTTCTATTTTTCTTGACAGGCGTAGTTGGTAAGGTGACCATACACCATTACAGTATTCTAGTATTGATCTTATTAGTGTTTTAAATAGAGTAGTTAAAATGATCCCATCTATATATGGGAATGACCACTTAATCACCACTAGTATTCTGTTGGCTTTGTTAACCACTGTGTTGATGTGGGCATCGAAATTTAGCTTGGTGTCAATAAGTACACAATGTTTTTTCATTGTCCGTAACCGAAATTTGAGGATGGATCTCATCGTCAGTCATAAAATACTGCGTCTTAGGGTTATTACTACCGAGATGTAATACATGGATCTCTGTGGAATTGAACCTTAGTTGCCAGTCTAGTGACCATTTACAAGATTTTTGTTTATGTTGTTTTGAAGGTTAGCACTAGTTGCCTTTTCAATCAGTTTGGTGTCATCGACAAAGATCTTGCAGCAACAATCTGTTCAGTCTGGCAGGTCATTGATAAATATCAGGAACAGCACTGGCCGAGTACACTCCCTTGGGGGACCCCACTTACTACATCTTTCCATGCTGATTTGGCATTGTTTAGTTGTACCATGTCATTAGTTTTGGATATGTCAGTGATCGCGTAGCATTCTACCTGGCGATACCAATGCGAAAATGCACCACCACTAAGTGTCACATAATCAACGCATATGATCCAACTACCGAAAACGCCAAGGACAATCCAGCAATATTAGATTCCTTTTATCCAGAACTGAGCTCCACCATTGCAATCCCAGCTAGATGGCAACTGTTCGTGTGTTGAGACTCCAAGCTGGGTAAACTCGGAATTGCAGACAACAGTTCACGACATGGCATATGCATGAGATCATATGGAGAGGGCACATGCAACAGCAATGGAGATGCACTGATGAAATTTCTTAGTTCCAATGGTCTATTTGCCACAAATCCGGCTTTCAAACACCCCTGCCATCAGTGGACAACATGGACCGGACACATTGCTGATCGCAAAGCCCCAAAAGGTTCGACGACTACAACAGCTGTCTTCAACCAAATAGACATCATATTATCCAAGACAGAAGCAAAACCCCTACTTCGGTATGCTCATTCCTATGGAGGCACAGACCTCAATTCTGACCATAAGCCAGCCATTACATGCCTCCAGACGAACCATCTCTACCTAATGTATAAACGCAATAGCAGGCAAGAGGGTAGAGCCACCTACAACCTACACACGCTCATCAGCGGCACTGACACTCAAATGCCATATAAAATGGCCCTCGTGGAGCAGATAGCTAACATCGATGATAGCTCCAATCCAAACGAAGCCCTAACCAAAATACTGAAATATATGGAATCATCAGCTACCAGTACCTATGGTGTTTTAAAAACAAGCAAACTAGATATACTGACGACCCTCTAGTAGCAAAACTGCCAGCAGAGCAGAAAGCTTTACGTCTGCACATCTATCAGTGTTGCATTGAAATCTGTATGGGAAAATTCCACAAGACCAAACACCCCAGTGTCAATACTGGGTATGCCGCTAGAGATAGCATATGCCGACGATGTGGATTTCATAGACGAGGAAAAGAAACCCATTGACGAACCTCTCCCAACAGCTGCAAGCAAACTAAAAATTGAGAATCTCTTTATTTATGAATCCAAAACAGAGATCTACAAAGCATGAAATCAAAGAAAATAATGATCCACTTCGTGTCGGCGAACCATGGAGGAAAAGTAAAATCCTAGGCTCACTGCTTCGCAGTGTTGCTGACATTGCTACATGCTGCATCATGGGAAACATAGCTTTCCAGTCCTTCTGGAAGCTATGGATTCGTGGATCGAAGATGTTCTTGATAAAAAGTCTACGTTTATGCAATGCAACATGCGTATCCTTGATGTTGTATAACTGTAACAGCTAGACAGCTCCAAAGGCAGCTCTTGACAAACTCGATGCCTGCCACTGCAAACACCTACGCACCATCACTGGACACCGATGGCCAGACAGCATAATTTCCAATGATGCACTATACAAGATGTGTAATAAGTCATCGCTGTCTGTAAAAGTCACCCAGCTGAGATGGCCGATATTTGGGCATGTGCTAACTGCTAAGGATGCCAGAAGTCACACCAGCACAGAGAGCCTTGGAATTCGTCCTACTCGGAGCCAATAAATGCAAAGCCAGGAGAGGATGTCATTGCATAAATCTGCCAAGCGTGCTATGAGGTGACCTCAAGAAAGCAGGACTCGGTACACTCAAGTCAAGAATGTACCCGAGGAAGCTAAGGATTTTGGCTGAGGACAAGACACAGTGGGCAAAAGCGAAGAAGGCCTGATTGCAGCTGTTGGACATTTCTACTACTATAGCTGCAGATTACAGTGATCATACATATACTTGAGTAGTGTAGAATTCTTAGCTGTTAGAAACTTTGTAAAGTAGCACCAGGGAGTGATGTTCACATCATTTTAGTAGCGTGTCACATCCGAGTTCCTTCACCATCTGCACTGGCAGTCCTGGCACCTGGATCATCTCGTTTGTGTGGCCGGTTTAAAACAAATCCTGCTTCCCTTTTCTGGACTACTTCTAGTTTCTTTGAATGTGTTGCATGATGGGGATTCCAGACTGGACAGCTGTATTCAAGGATAGGTCGAACCATTGTGGTATATATTTGAACGTATTTACACACTACTTACACACAGTTTTTGCTAGATAGTATTTCAGCTACTTACCGACAGTAGTGATGACAGCTGTGACATAGTGTCTTAGAGGCTACCTGTATTGCCACTCAGTGAGGTAGATTGTGCACATATCTGCACCACTCACCTTATAGCTAGACATCTTATACGCTTCAGCTTTGGCATTGAGGAAACACGTATGGCATGAAACTGTATGATGATGATGCATAAGACGGTACATGGCATATTTTTCATTATCTCTACTGACTATATTGGGATCTTGAGCAGGCAACGACAGCTCACAAATTACTAGCACATTGTGCTCTAAGCGCTACACAGGAACGATGTCATGTTTTTCTTTTCTTCTTTCTCTCGTGGATTTGGTGCACCACTAGGTAATATGTTAAGTTAGGCACACCTTTGAGCATCCTCCCATAATACATTCTCTCCCTCCCTCCCTCCCTCTCTCCTTCCTTCCTCTCCCCCACTCGTCTCTCCCCCTCCCCCTCTCTCTCTCTTTCTCTCTCTCTCTCTCACTCTCTCTCACTCTCTCTCTCTCTCTCTCTCTCTCTCTTCCTCTCTCTCTCCACCATCTACTATAACATCATCTTTCCAGAGGGAGAGACGCCTAGCTCAAAGAACTGCAGATATCATTATATGATACACATTCTCCATTCTTACTGGTGTAGTCCTTCCCAAATCGAATCGTGTGTCAGTAAAAATCTGCCATAGTTTTCGTTAAGCATGCAGTGATGCTATGTTTACTTTATGGGTTGAATCTCATGACACAAACACAACAAAAAAGACAACAGCATATAAATCAACTAGAATGATTTCATAACTGTAAGCTCTGTAAAATTCAGTAACTGCCTATTAGAACTGTTAGATGAATTAACCTAATTGACTTAAGCCTTTTCACTCTTGTGGCGCATTTGGGTCCTGGCATATCCGTGGCGTGGCATGTACAGTTACAATACCAGTAATAAAATGATAGGGACAATATATATATACAAGTGGAATCGATATTCTCGTGTACCAATATCCACACCAATATCATGTGTTGCATAGTTCAGTAGGAGATAGATTTCATAAACTGATTTACCGAATTAACATGGTTCCAACAGATAATGTGTTCATAAGAGATGAACGTTTTACGTGTAGACTGTAACATAGCTTTTGTGAAAGTTGTTCTAATGTTTCTAGATCGGTATTTGATAGTTTGCTAGCATTCGGGATAGCCTACATATAGTGTTCCCAGTTGACTCTGATGTCTTGCTGTCGCAGTTGTTTTCTTATCTTTACTAGATGTGACTGTCTAACATACTCTAGCTCTGGGCAATCTATAAGAAAATACTCTAGGTCTTCTCTGTCATGGCTGCATAGTGGACATTTGACTTATCCTCCCCTATTTCTGGTTGGGCCCTCAAAGAGTTGATATCTTTATTTGAGTAATCTTACTTTGACTGCAGCTTTGTAGACTAAGTTTTTATCTGTTTTGTAGCTTCCGCATGCTATGTGTGATGTACCGATCTTATAGGTATCCATGTTCAGGTATTTTAGTGTACTCTTATTAGCAGTTTCATTCTTTAATCTATTTTCCCAGTAGTTGTTTACACTCTACATAACCATCTTCTTCTATGTTGACTTAGCAGGGACGTTTTCTGGAAGGGAGCATGCCAATCGCAGTTCATATTGCAGAATAATTTCCTTTAGGTTTACAGTCCAGCTACTGGATGATGGCAATTTCAGACAATTGCCTTTCTAGAATTTTTTTATCAACAGAATTCTGACAATGTAGCATTTGTATGAAAAAGGTATGTAGTCTTTCATGTAGCTCTCCCTCAAGTGGTAAGGCTCCCATGAGTATGCAGACAGCTGCGTTCACAACCGAAACTGGCAGGTCTTAGATATCTTTTAGTTGTGACCTATAGAGGTTCTCCAGCTTTTCAAGTTCAGGCCGTGTACACCTGTTCCCATGAGTGAATACGGTGTCTTTCTTGAGGTTCCAATTTTAGCCTCTATTCTCACCACTCCGAGATGTGTTTCTTCATTTGTTTTACCAAGCGGTTCAACATTGAGTAGAAAGGATGTTGGTTTTGTGCTTCTCATTGTCATATGTTTTGCTTTGCTACTGGTAAAAAGATAGCATTCATTGGCTGCCTCTATTTGTGCTTCAATTATAAGCAGCGGTATTGAAGTTGGAGAGGTAGCTGTAAGGGCAGGACCATCTGCACACATGATGGCATATGTAGATGGTACCAAATATGAATCCAGCTGGGTGGTCGTCATACTTTTTAGTAGTGTGTTGCTGCGGCTGTAAAAGAGATCAGCGAAGTATCCACACCATGTCTAATGCCTTGGCTCCCAATGGTTGTTTTAGATAGGTTGCCACACCACTTTACAACTTTTGTTAAATCTGTATACATGTTGTTAACAATGGACCTTTCCTGTTTTAGCTATGCCACGCCAATCTCTAGCTAAGCTCCACCCACACTTCGTTTGTGTTGGGATCGATCGATCTCTGAACACTCTGACTATCAATTTCCAAAAAATTTCACATTTAAGCTGTTGAATATTTTGAAACCAATCTGACTGGGTGCTGTTGCTGCCTAAGGCATGTTTATTAAATAGTAATGATATGCTATATATGTGTGTAACAATATGAGCGTACACACACACACACACACACACACACACACACTCTCTCTCTCTCTCTCTCTCTCTCTCTCTCGCTCACTCGCAGGCAGGCAGGCAGGCAGGCAGGCAGGCAGGCAGGCAGGCACCCACCCGCCCGCCCGCCCGCCCGCCCGTCCCGCCCGCCCGCACGCACGCACGCACGCACGCACGCACGCATGCACACGATTGTATATGTTATTAAGATTCAAAGTAGAGTTTAAGGTCCTATCACACACCAAACCCACGCATGCTCACATAACCGCACACGCTCACTCTCACATTGCTCATGTACCCTTGCTCACACACATTCACGCTTGCTCACACACACAGCCCCACGCCTGCCACTCGCATCCATACAGTCAGATAACATATCTGTGTAGCAATTTAAATTTAAATTCAATATGCTGTTTGTTTTTTGTCTTTTTTGGCTTCTGCAATAGTCTTAATTATGATAAAAGTAGCATTTGTAGATGAGCAGTTTTCAATAAAGTCCATTTGCAATTTACTGTTGCTATGAGTCAGTATTGGTCTTTTTGTGATCTCCTTTTCAACAACTTTCCCTAGCAGTGAACCTACAATCATACACCCATAGTTATCTGCTGATCGCATACATTTTCCCTTCTTTGGGATTTGAATAATTAAACCTATCTTTATCTTCCAGTACTGAGAATATCATTGATTATCATAGTCTGAATGTTGACAATCTCACGAGAAGCATATATATATATATATATATATATATATAGCTGATGTGGAGGAAATCATGCTCAACATTAGATATTTTAATTCACCTTTCCAGGGTATCCATCCATCATATGACGTAATCAGCTAAGCTGCGTATAGGATGAGGTCATCAATTATTACGTCATGGATAATTCTATATGGCCCATCTTTAACTCTTAATAGTCTGACACATTGTACGAGTTGTATGTCTCTACTATTTAATAAACATGCTGTTGAATATTTTAAAACTAATTTGACCGGATGCTGTTGCTGCCATCGTCCAGTCAAATTAGTTCCAAAATATTCAATAGCTTACCTCTATAGTTTTCTGGAAATTGATAGTCAGAGAGTTTAGAGATTGATCGATCCCAACATGAGCGAGGTTTGGGCGAAGCTTAGTTAGAGAGAGGCGGGGCATAGCTAACAATGGAAAGGTCCATTCAGTAGATGTATTCATTTCTGAATCAAAGGTAGTGCTCTTTATTGGAGTTGCAAGTTTCTCAAAGTAGTCTACTTGTCATTCATTTGATGCTGGATTATCTGTGAAGTTTATAGAGGCGTCATGTGCTGGCTTTTCATCATCATCATCATCATCATCATCATCATCATCATCATTTTACGGGGTATAAGCCCTTGGCTTGTTATTGCCTCTGGAGTTGTGTTGGTATTGTATTACTAGTGCTTGTACTTTGTTTAGTTACAATTGTTTATTTGTTTGGTTGGCATTATTCATTGACATTAATCAGGACCCTGGTTGACTTTGGGAGGTGCTGTGGGGCAGATGGTTTATCCCCGCATCAGCTTTGGGGTGCCACCTACGCTCATGGTTACACCCTTCTGCGCCTAGCATTTGGGTATATTTCTAGAATCTTATTATTATATATCTATTAGTTGGTTATGTCATGATCGTATATTATGTCATTTAGGTGCATATCTAGTTTTGATTTAAACACGCTGAGCGTGGGTGCCTCGACCACAACAGAAGGGAGTGAGTTCCATGTGTTAATAATTCAGTTTGGGAAAAAATCCCTACGAATTTCTTTTCTGCTGCGTTTAGTGTTGAGCTTGAATGTTTGACCTCTAGTACATGTGTTACCTGATCAGTCAAAGAATGTGTTTTTGTCAATGTTGTAATCATCATGGATAAATTTGTATGTTTCGATTAAGTTTCCTCTAAGCCTTCTGTATTTTAGTGACATGAGATTTAAAGCCTTTAACCTGTCTGTGTAGCAGTAGTTTCTCAAATGGGGAACAAGTTTAGTGGCTCTGCGCTGAACCCTTTCGATTATACAAGATTGTCTTTTAAAACGAGGAGACCATATGCAGTTACAGTATTTCAAAATTGGTCGGACTACTGATTTGAATAACAAGGTAAGCGTGTTTTTATCTATGTAATTGAAGGTCCTGTTAATTAGACAAACTATGCTATTAGCCTTTGATACAGTTGCATTTATATGGGTATCAAAGGAAAGGTTTTCATCTGTGTGTACGCCAAGATCTTTTTCACTTGTGGACGGTATGACTGCCGTGTAGTGTCCGTCATATAATACTGGGTCCTAGGATTATTTGAATCAAAATGTATTACATGTGTTTTGTCTGTATTAAAGTGTTGCTGCCAAATCTGATACAAATTATATACATTATCTATATTATCCTGAAGGTTCACGGTGTTAGGGTTACCAAACAGTTTTGTATCATCTGCAAAGATCTTACAAGGGCAGGTTATGGAATCAGGTAAATCGTTTATATACAAAAGGAAAAGTGTAGGTTCCAAAACACTGCCTTGAGGCACACCACTGGTGATGGCTGTCCAGTCGGATGTTGCTTCGTTGATCTTTACAGTTTTCTGTCGGTTAGAAATGCTTCAGTCCAGTTAATTAGTTGCTCTCCTAGACCGTACATTCTCATTTTCTTTAGAAGTCTTTTGTGTGGTACTGTATCGAAAGCTTTGAAAAAATCTATGTATATTGCGTCTATGGGTTTGTTTTCATCTAGATTGGATGTTATGGTTTCCAGGTACTCCAGTAACTGTGTTTTGCATGATCTGTTATGTCTGAAGCCATGTTGACGGCTGGTGAAAAGGGTGTTTGTTTCCATGTGGTTCATTATTGCATCACGTACAAATGTCTCTAAAAGTTTGCAAAGTGAGCAAGTTAGACTGATGGGTCTGTAGTTGCTTGGATTACTTTTTGGGCCTTTCTTATAAATCTGACCGACATTAGCCATTTTCCAAATCTCAGGTATTACAGCTTCCTCTAAAGATTTGTTAAATAGCATGCTAAGGAGTACACTGATCTCTTTTGCTAGTTCAATCAAAATTCGTGTGGGTATGCCGTCTGGTCCATGACTTTCATTTGGGTTTAGTTTTTTTAGTTTGGCTTCAATATTCTCTGGGCTTATAGAAATGTCTGGTAAAACAGTGTTTGTGATATTGGGCATATTTTCTTGCATTGTATTTACGTTCTCTTCTGTAAATACGTTTGCAAAATAGATTTTCAAAACTTCTGCCTTTTCTATATCATTTGTACACACTTGATCGTTTGAATATTTAAGTTGGCCTACTGTTTCTTTGAGAGTTATTTTGCTTTTGACATATTTCCAAAAGGACTTGGGTTTTTTCTTGCATTCTGTTGCTATATTTCGTTCAAATGACCGTTTGGCTTGTTTGATACATGATGTAGAATTATTCCTTGCCATTTTATATTGGTTATAATCATCAGACCTCTTTGTTTTCTTGTATTTTTTGTACATTTTTTTTTTGCTTTAAGGGTGTGTGTGGCTCTGGAAGTAAGCCATAGGTGTTTCCGTTTGCTCGACTTTTTTGTTTTTGGGATGTGTTGATTTAGCATTGCGGTTAAGATGTTGTAAATAAGGTTCCATGCTTCTGGTGTACGAAGTTCCTGCAATGTTTGTCCAGTCAATATTGCTGACTTCCCTGCGCATGTCGTTGTACCTACTGTAGCTCACCGGGCGGTGTTGGGCCATTCCGATGTCTCATGTCGACTCACCGCGCCGTAAGTGCACGACGAGTGATGACGCTGGTCAGCATCCGGTCTCAGGGTGACGGACCCTGAACGAGACTGCCTTGCAGGAAACAAAAAACGGCCCCTAAGGCTGGTGGAACTCAAAAGTTCCGGTGGGGCCGTGCGACCATTGCCCCGAACATTAAACACAACGGTCTCATCTCAAGAGTTTGTGTCACCAGTATGCCTGTCCATAGCTATTTCGTGATCTATGGACTTACAAGATTTGATTTGGTGACCTAAAATTATAAGTCTATACAATGTGTTTACCTAAAATATGCTAGATAAAACTACAATAAGAGCATACGAAAATACAAGACATCGAGGCAGGTAGATGAACTTTTAAACCTGGGGCTCCTGGAGGTACCACACAGACTCGTAGGTCCGCAGAGGTATCTCCGCAAGGGAGGCTCCCGTACACGAGACATAGCTATTTAACTCAATATAAGTTATTATACCTCTAAGCTGAAAGGAAGAAGATTATCTCGGACGAAAAGTGATGTGCCTCACGTGGGCACTACTCCTAGTGCAAGTTTGGGTGAGGAGTATTATCCTGGCATGGATGGTCGTCTCTGAATCCTTGCGAAAGGCAAGTGCCTCGCGTGGGCCTCCGTCTCGGGAAGGTGTCGCCACGGCTTAAAGCGGGAGAAGATATAGTAGGCAAAAATGGGCCCACTCTAATATTTCAAACAAAAATGCTGTAGAAAGAAAATACCATACCTAGTGAGATTATGTCCATAGGGGTGCGTACTGTTTTACATGAAGATGGAACGGAAGATTCCCGATGGATTCCTTCGTCCCCGTCTTATGTAACTCCTAATATGCTGAGTTGGTAGTTGCTGCTTTATTTCTGCGGGCCTTCTGCTTTGCTTAATTCCTTTTAGTTGTTTTCAAAACAAGAATTAGTTTAGGCCACAACTGGCCGATAACTACCTAGTTGTGAGACACGGCTGTCATGGAGAACAGATGCCCAAGGACATCAATACTGCAGACAGGGCTCATACATGTTACTTAGCGAGATCTCCGAACTGGGTGAGAATCCGGACATTCCGCCTTGCAACCACATGAAACATTATAGGACATGGTTTACATTTCATGGAAGCATTGTTAGGCCATATCTCCTATTGTTATGGTGGTGGGTGGGGGGGGGGGGGGTAAGAGAGACGGCTGCACACCGTGAATGTCCTTCCCGTAAGGGCATGGCAGATCTAAATATCATGCCCAGACATTTAAACAGAATTCGGTGAGCATACGTATCTCGCCCGTCACCGGGTCCTATGGAACTAACCGTTTAACCTGACGTTAGGTTTATACACAAGTTGCCAATTTTGCACTGCGGTGCGGGAGGATTGTCAGTAAATATAATAATAATAATTAATACATATGTTTTCGCAGTGCTTTCCTACATTGGCTTAAAGTACTATCTACTAAGTGTCCGAAGATACAAGGGAATGTGATACCGCACCGTAGAATCCCCAATAGTTTCCTAGAGTCGGATCAGCCCATGGTGCGGCCAGGGACGTCCAAACAATTAAGAAGCCACAAGGCTAAGAAGAATATGAAGAAAAATCTTGGAGTTATGAGTCTTACTGAAGTGCGGGGCTAGATTATCGCACTGCCGGAAGAGAAAAATATATTACAGTATGTAATGAAGAAAGCGTCTCTAATCATTTTGAACCTATCCTATCGAGCTGAATAGAAAAGGTTTAGTCGGTAGCATGCCTGGATAAACAGAGTTATAGCACGGACAGCGACCTCAGTGAAAAATTGTTGGTGGCGGGAGAAAATGCTGCATATATAAATGTTACTGTATAGTGTTTCCTACGTGCACTGCATTCCTATATTTTCTATACTTAAGCAAAACAAGTTAACGGATGGCCACTGGCCATATACATACATAATCTAACCATAACAAGCAATACGGTGTCAAATGATTAAGATATATATAGTAATACAGGTTGACGTACCTATTATAGTGTGGTTAGCAACACATTGAGGAAAATGAAAATAACTATTTAACAAATACAGAAATTATAACTATCGGTCCTAAGACCATTACGGTTCATTTTAGTCATCGGAACCGTTAGTACGGATACAAGATAATTAACAAAACCTATATAGAGAAATAATCAAACGGTGAAGTATAGTTACTTGAATACTTGGTAGTCATTCCCAAGTTAGGCTACCGTGTCACTGAAATTGACACGTAGATCTGTAGTCGACGTGAGATGATGCACTCTCCGGAAGCTGCAAAGTTCCTGCAGGCTGGTTCCCACAAGCTGTTTAAGTATAAGCTCTCGATAACTTTCCGGAACCACCAAATGGTCATTAATGTACAAAACGTTATTTATTAGTTGACATTGTTCGAACCGTTGGCAATAATGTTTAGCCATGGGAGACATAGGTGTCACCGATTCCTTAGGAGGACGTACCCCCTCCTGAATCCTAGATCTGTAGTCGACGTGAGATGATGCGCTCTCCAGAAGCTGGAAAGTTCCCGCAGGCTGGTTCCCGCAAGCTGTTTTCCGCAAACAAGAGTTCCGCAAGAACACTCATGGCGGAAGTACATTGCTTGGTGCTGTAGGCCTAATAGAATGTCTAACGAGCAGTCAGTAAAAGATACGATAGTACTATGTAGTGAAGAAAGTTCCCATACACCGATGGTATGGATGGAAGGTGTAAACAACCCGTCACAAGCGGGAGTTGTCAGAGGCAAATGAAGATACAAAACAAAGCATCACGGTGCTGGGTACGTCAACCAGCTCTGAAGACGCACCGGGCAGAGTTCACTTGCTACAGTCGAAAGTCGAAAGAACCCACACGATTAGTGCAGCAGCGTTTGAAATACAACTTTTAGGCATGGCCGGCAGATCCGACGAGTCATCCACCAAAGAACATCCTGCCTCTACATCTGTAGATTCACATTATCGGGCCAAAAAGGCCTCACCACAAGTTTGTGTTCCGAATGTAGATGTAGTATTCGTGAACAGTTATCGAAAGTTCCAAATTACTCCCGCGGAAGGGGAGTTACAAAATTATGTTAGTGCGGTGGGTTGGAAACTGCATGCTACGGGATAAAACCCCGACTTATAGCGAAGAAAGCCGCGTGTCGCGCTTGATAATAGTTGGTACAGCTCCAACCTGTTCGGCCCCTGGCCGAGGATGCTCTCGATCACGGGATCGCTTCTCCTTTTATACTCTCCATAACGTCACAGGCGCAGGCTACATCCAATCATCGTTCGAGCAACAGCCAATCAGCACACAGCTAATAATAGCATCGTCGACATTCTAGAAGCTTTTCGTCCACGTGGTTATGACGTCAGGGCAATATTTTGAAGTAAATCAAGAAGAGTTTTTCCTGGATAACTCAGTCATTTCTCAACCAATTTTGAAATGGTTTACAGATTTAGAAAGCCCGTCTTGATTAATGTCAGATTTAACGGGAACAGACAATCACTAAGAATTACAGAGTACCAGCCTGCCCTGTAGGTGGGGCTTAGAATACACCTTCCGTATCCTCTGCGTGTCAAAAGAGGCGACTAAAGGAGGTAAGGGTGAGGTAACCCTGACAGAAACCTCGAGTGCTGAAGACGGAGGTGCCAGGACTGGCGCTATGATCACCGAACGAAAAGAAGAAGAAGACAGAGTACCAGCTCGGTACACTATAAGCGCCATCCTATCTAGGTCACAGCCATGTGCTCCATAGAAACAGCATCCTGACGCGCGCGTGCGCATAATGCGTTTTAACGAACTTAGTCATTTTTCGACACGCTCTCTCTCCCATAGGCCTATATACGCTTATAGCTCTACCCCGAGGGGCGTGTTCAGGAAACGAATCCGAACTACACTACCTTTATTCAGCAAAAGTTTGGGCAAATTTGATTCAGTTGAAACATTAAATATATAGGCGTGAATGTTTATTTGTAAGACATCGTTGTCGCTTTTTCCTAACAGGGCTAGATGCAATATGTCATTGATAATGTTTGTACTGTTTCCCAAAATGAGATCTAAGATATTTGATTTCTGGTTTATCATGTGTCTTGTTGGTTTTAATACAAACTGGTGGAGAAAATTGTTTCTTATGGTGTTAATAAAGTTGTCACTAACATGAGTGCATGAGAGACCAAAAGACCAGTTGATATCTGGGAAGTTAAAGTCTCCTGTAATAAAAATGTGGTCTGGTTTTAGTTTACTAGTGCTGTTTATTAGGGCTATGAGAATTAAATTATTGTCTCTATCACTGTTGGGACTCCTATAGATGCATCCTACTAAAACATTTTCTTTATTCTGAGTAGTCCATGTACACCAAACTGACTCCTTGAAAGAATCGCCACTTAGCGTCTCACAGGGTTGGGCATGTAGTAGTTTGTGGCTGTAGATGGCAACTCCCCTAGCTGGGTTATTATTAAGAAATAAATCATAGTTATCTAGTTGCAGTTCACTTAATTTGATGCTTGTGATGGGATCTTGGTAATTATGGAAAACTTCAGTGATGCATATAGCCGCTGGAGAGGTTTCATGGAATCTTGCTTCGAGTTCATTTCTTTTATTCAGCAGACTATCTGCATTGTTGTAGATGTATATGTTTGTAGGTAGAGTTTTCTGTGCAGTGGATGGTTTACCCGATAATATATATCTACTATTACTGCTCCTTCCAATATTGTCTTCTTTTTTTAGATTTTGATTTGACCGATGCATAGGTTTGTTCATATTTGTTTTGTGACGTTTAGAAGTAGCATTCCGTATTGTGTGTTTCATTTTTATTTATGCTGTTATACTCCAACAGTTCCGTTTCTGTAGAGTGTGGCAGTTCATCTGCTAAGGGTGCAAAACGGGTTACTGAGGATCCATTTACTGTGTTTTGGCATTTGCAGATGACTGGATTTTTTGTGAACCTTGGTAATACTATGAGTTGGTCGAAGGCTGAGTGTTTATCTGTGACTGGTAATTTACCTGATAGATCGTAGGATTGTAAATCTAGCACCTCCATATCCTTCCATTTCGAAAATCATGTAACAGGAAATAATTATGTAGTCATGGATGTTGCTGGATAAAAGATTAATTCCTGATTTGTTGGGGTGGACATTGTCCCAGAATAACTCACCGTATACTTGGCTCTCTTCGTTGGCAAATAAATAAGAGCGGTTAATGAATGTTACGGCGAGCCATGCAGCTAGGGATTCTAATCGAGTATTGAACTCACAGACCAGGTCATTTTCGTGTGGTTCGTTTGGGCGTGGAAGCAGGGATGATACAAATACCTGTGTTTCAGGGGACTGGCGCTGGATCATCTGTACGAGTGTTGTATAGTCCTCTATCATTCTATCAAGACTCTTACGGCCGATATCATTAGTACCTACGTGTACTACAATTCCATCGCATCCTTCGTTCTCTACCGATTTCTCGATTTGCTAAGTTATTTTGCTTATACGCACGCCGCTGAAAGACCTAATTTTGATGTTGGCATCATCGGATGACATGTATCGACCGCTCAGCTTTTTAAATGTTGAGCTTCCAATTAACAGTACATTAGTTTTGTGTGTAGTGTTGGAATATCCACTGGGCTGTTGGGGTGAAGGCAGGTTGCTTGGGTGACGTTGTTTGTGTGCAGCGGTGGGGTATTTGTATGAACTGAGGTTTTGAGGGTTATCTGACTAGTTTGTGTTTGCCGTTGGCTTTTCGTTTCTAAGTTTTCTAATAACATTAAACATTTTGTTCTCATCACCAGGGATGCGATCGATCTCAAAGAAAAAAAAAAGGAAATGGCTCAATGCGAGGTGTCAGTCCATCTTGACATAACAATTGTCATGAGTTTTTAAAGCTAATTAATCCTTAAATTGTCCGGCGAGTCAAAAATCCTATGCAATGGTCCTGAGAAATACCCATTTGCAGGACAAGAAGTCATTTCTTGAAAATTTACCACTGACATGACTGGCTCGGTTACCGAGCCAGTCATTCCAGTGGTAAATTTTCAAAATTTATCTCTTTTCCTGCAAATGGTCATTCAACTTTATAAAAACTTCACCAATCTTTAAGGGGGGGGGGGGGGGGGGGGGAGGGGGGGGGGGGAGGAGGACTACACTATTTCTGCAAGTATGATGCTTCTTGAAAATTTGGTAAACAAAATTATGGGATTTCTGGTTAGAAGGAAAATAAGATTTCCTATAAAGATAGGAACGATCTCATCCCTGCATCATGCAAGTTGTAATAATTTCGTTGTGGAAGCTATTTCGGTGTTCTACTAGCTGTCGTTGCATACTTCTTAGTTCTTTCTTAATCTTTTTTCGCTCAGTCCAGGTCACACCCTCTGTTGGACATCCCTGATCTTTCCATTTCCTATTAGCATGTTTAACTGCGTGAACACATTGTTTTAGTTGGTTAGTCCATCTGCAGTTTCCACGTTTTTTTGCTCAGAGATGGGCTAAGTTCATCTGCGGTTTTCTGAAGGATGCTGTTTGTTCTCTGAAGTATTATGTCTGCTTGTGGGTTTTGTACTGCTGAATTGATCATAGATTTCTGGTGGTGTGCAGTTACTTTCTGGTATTTATGTTTATCTATCTGGATTCAGACACATTCATACAGTGTGTGGTGCTTAGCTAGAAAAGGGGCGGGGCTTAAATCTAATTGGGTGCCGCAGAGCATAGCGAGAAATGGATTACTTAATCACTTGCGCATGCACGTACACACACACACACACACACACATATACGTGCGTGCACGCTCACACGCACGCATGCACACACTTGCACAAACACGCACACACCATCCTTGGGATAAGTCAAAACAGAAATTGAAAATATCTTTGTAGAGCTTTAATATTTACAATATATGAAATGTATTAAAACAATTGCCATATTTAACAATAGAAAAAGGAATAAGATATATAAATAGTATATATTAAAATATGAATTGCCTGTTTTAGCCACATTGGATTAGAATTATATTAATTATAATATAATAGTCTGCCTGCTGAAATCATGCGGACTACATTTTCTATGGGGTTTAAATCTGGAAATGCTGAATATTTTGAAAACAATTTGACTGAAAGTTGTTAGTGATTGGAGGTCCGGAGTCATTGCCCATTGAAATTATTGTCTGGTGGCATGCAGCAGTCAAACAGTTAATTTGCATAATTTATATTGCTCCAGCAAAATAATATAATTGCATGAAAACACTGATACATTGTCAGAATAATTCGGGACGTATTACACTTCGTATAAACAATATTAGTGTACAGGAAAGAAACGGTTAAATCGCTCAACATGGAAGAAATTGTGCTTCAATGTAAAGCAACCATACATACAAGTGCAATAAGAAATTACACACACTCGCCATAGCGTTTTTGTCACATTGTACAGATTTTTCGGACTTTCCCCCGATTTTGCAGATTTTTGTGTGTTTCTTTCACCCAACATTGTGAAATCCTAGTGTATGGTCACACTTGTGCTAAAATTTTAACACAATCTGACCAGTAGATTGAAGTTTCCGAGATATCCACAATTTGATCCGATCTGCATCCAGGTTCTTTTATGCCGGATCATGGAAGTCTGGAAACCCTCTTGCATGGCAAATTCATTCGTTGCGTTAACCCTTCAGCTCTCATCTCAGCCAAAAATGGCTTCAGCAGTGGTCTTGACAAATGTCCATCTGCAGACCAAATGAAGACTATTTTCGAAAATTTACCACTGGAATGACTGGCGCGATAACCGAGCCAGTCATTCCAGTAGTAAATTTACTAAAATAGTCTTCTCTTGGTCTGCAAATAGACATTTTCTATGAGAAAATTAAAATTATCTTGAACAAATTCAATGGTTAAAATTTGAGCCAAATCGGATCCGTAGTTTTTGGAGATACAGCTGCGGACAGACAGACACAGATAATTTCCGGTACATTTTTCATAAAATCTAAGATTTCCACCCGACAGACCTAATCGCAATACCCTCTTCACCTTATGGGATGAGGGTAATAAGTTAGTAAACATTTTGAATGTAATTTTTTACTGGAAGCTGCTGCTATTTTAAGCAGCAACATCCTCCAGTCAAATTAACTTCAGTAACTCAAAAAGTAAACACTTCTTAAATAACTTGTTATTGCCGAGGCCAGTTTTATGAAGTTATGCTTGGTATAATAAAATGTTTTTTGCATTGCCTGCTAAGTAAAAGTGAGACACAGGCGCCACATTTCCGATGATTATTGAGGCAATGACGTCAATGTCAAGATTTGCGCTTAACAAATCACTGTAGCTTATATTTTATGACTGGTTAAGTCTATCAGAACAAACCGCTTTCACTGATGAATTCCGTATATCTCATTTTAAACGCAACCATACATGAAAACTGATGAATATTTTTAACCATTTAGTGGTCGAAAATAGTTAAGAAAACTAAAATTTTCTCATAAAACATGTTCATTTGCAGACCAAGAGAAGACTAATTTTGAAAATTTACCACTGAAATGACTGGCTCGGTTATCGAGCCAGTCATTCCAGTGGTAAATTTTCAAAAATAGTCTTCTCTTGGCCTGCAAATGGACATTTCCCAGGACCACTGCAGAGGCCGGTCATGGCCTGCTTGACCATTAAAGAGTTAAATTAATGCAGTCAAATTAATTTTAAAATTTTCAACAAAATTTTATTTCGTAAAAAATATACCTTTTTAGGGATTTGTTGGTGAACGGGTTCACTTGGATACATAGTTGCCTATGCTGGTAGGCATCAGTGTGATGATAACGAGACCACAAGGTCAAAGGTAACTGAGCGCTGATGGTCATTGACTATGCCGAGACATTTAATTCCATACAAATTGTACTATACTAGAACTTTTCTAGATATTCACACTCAGCCTGACTCAGGGATTATCATAAGCATCCTTTTGAGGGTATATACACCCAAAATGCAACTTGGAACCCCCAAAAGTCATGGCAGTGGCTCTGATGGGGCCACTGAAAATCTTGTACGATTATTAAATATTAATTGGTTGTAGTTGTTTTTTTTGCACAAAAATACCCATACAACCTAGCATGGGGCACCCATAATTCATAGCGGTGAGTCCATTGTACCTTCTATTTTTAGCACGGATGAGAAAATCTACATTGGAACCCCAGATTTTCAGCTTAGGACCCCTGGATTTCAGCTTGGGAGCCCCACTTTCCAGAGTGTGGGGTAACGCGGACCTCCAATATTTAGATACCATGAGAAACACTGCTCACACACAGCTTTCTATGTAAGTACTGATTGTGACACTGGGCCCAGGGTGCGGAAATTAAATACAGTGCTTCACTATTTTAAATAAAATCATTCATATAAATTGTGGATTGAAAACTAATGTGTAACTGTGCAAGAAAGCTGTTGTATATTTGACAACAATGGACATTTCCAGTTTATCCATCCATCATATGACGTCATAAACAACTACATGACGCATAAGATGATGTCGCAATCAATTACAGCATGAATGACTCGATTTAGTCTGTCTTAAATGCTTAATAGTCTGACACGTGGTAGGAATTGTATGTCTTTGCTATTTAATAAACATGCTGTTGAATATTTTGAAACTAATTTGACTGGGCGCTGTCAACTATAGTCAACCGAGCACCCGACCTCGGTTCAGATGGTTAGTGCGATATTTGCGTAAATTTCAAAATGGTGGACACCGATCGCTTGCCACGAATAAATGCATATAACAGTGTAAATATTTCACTAAATAACTTAGGTTTGATGAAATTATGCTTTCCCATTGTATGTCAATGTTCCCAAGCCCATATTCCTTCCCACTTTATGCCATATGGACAGTTTTTGACGTCTTAGCGGACAAAAATAACCCATTTTCGTATGTCATCAAAACAGACGACAGAAAGGTTAATGGAGACTGGTACCCGGCTCCAAATTTTCTGCAATAGTAATTCAATAGGGAACCGGGTACCAACGAACTATAGTCGACTACGATCAAGTTCGACTGGGCATAGCAACTGCGCATGATCAGTAAACCATGAAACTGACTATAGTTAGTGAGTCGAACTTGACCCTAGAGACGAGCCAAGAATTACAACCCATAATGCCAGGCAGTTTAGAAAAATACTCTGCAAATGGACATTTTTGCCACGTTGAGAGCCAAATGGTTAAATAACAAATTGGTGCCCAATATACAGGAATAATGATATCCACGCACAAAACATACACAAATAATGCGGTCAAGTAATTCTGTATAAGTCTTGTAAAACTGATAAATAACAAGGATAAATCACTAAAGTATATACAAGTTTGAAAATATTAAATAAAATCATCAGAAATATGTGTAAAATAAAACCCAGACAAATCTATCTTAACCATTTAATGGTCAAATTTGCTCAAGAATATTTAAATATCTGCCTATTGAATGTCCATTTACAGGCCAAGAGAATACAAATTTATAAAATTTATTACTGGAATGATTGGCTCGATTCCAGTGGTAAATTTTCAAAAATTGTATTCTTTTGGCCTGTAAATGGACATTCAACAAGACCATAACAGAGGCCGGTTTTGGCCGGCATGATCATTCAAGGATTAAACGAATTTGTTAAACACACACTAAATAGGGGTCATTAACAAGTAGCTCAATAGAGCCATTTCTAGGCTCAAATTAAGCCCCCAATATTGAACAGAACATGTCTTACATCGTGCTCAAAATTGTATGAATTAACATGCTTATGTCTTTGTTTAGATGTTGGTGATGTAATAACAATGACCACAGACCCCCGTTGTGGGTTGGTCTGTAGTTTTATTAACGACCTAAACATACTTACTATTCAATCACTGACCCGGCCTCAGCCACCCCACATGGGAATGATTCGAGAACATTTTATTTATGGCCTGTACTGTATGACTGCCTGTCTCAAAGAACCACCATCTTTTGGCCATTAAAGGGATGTCATCTCTTGGGCATGTTTGACCCTATTTCATAATCATGTTTTTACTGAGGATCTTAAACGTGGTCCGATTTAATATCACTATTATCAACCGAGTTGTCACATTGCATGAGCCTAAACGAGTGAGTGGTGATACTTTTTGACGAGATTTATAATACTGACATTAAACACGTTAAATACGCACAGTTTCGACATGCTATTTACCATACAAGTGAAAATTTTGACATTTTCCAATAACGTTGATCACTGAAACCGCAGTTTACTCCTTCCATTAATGTATGATTGTCAAGGATGGCTAATCACACCCTGACAACGAACACATTGGACAGCTTACGCCAAAAAATATAGCACAAGTTTCTAATTTAAATTATGATAAAAGTTTGCACTAATCACTTTTCTATTTACATAACAAACAACACACATAAATATCTTATATACTATGGGATGTCACAAGTGGTATTGTTACGTCACAACATGCATCAGAGCATAACTTACAATGTGACATTTGCATAGCATGTATTGCTATGCAAACTAAATTGTATAGCTATCAGCAAAAATGCATAGCAATCAACCCTTTCACCAATAAATTCCTTATATCTCAATCTCAGGGCAAACAAATAGGAAAGCTGTTGAATATTTTGAAATTAATATGACTGGAAGCCATTGCTGCCTTAGGCAGCAATGGCTTCCAGACATATTAATTTCAAAATATTCAACAAAATATGGTATACATTGTAAAGAATGTACTTTTTCAGGGATTTGTTGTTAAAGGGTTAATGACAGAATTTTGAAAATCAAGGATAAATTGCAATCGCGTACAAATTTTGCATAGCAGATACATGCAGCTTAGCATGTTGCAGAATGTATAGCAACTGCTTAAATATGTGTAGCAAATCGAGATGCGATACCAGATAAATTATGCCCTGTGCATCATTAGCGTTCAACTTCGCCGTAGTGATATCCAATGCCGTGAGGAGGAACGCATTCTGATTGGCCAGTATAAAATGACTTTCCTACACTAACAACCAATGGCAATACTTTATTGCATTCATAACCAGGTTTTAACCCCTCATGTGTCAACCGCGCCTCAAAAGGCGACTTTTATTAATAAATTAAGCCTTTAATTTGTCAAGAGTTTTCAAGTAAATTGAAATTTTTGCCCAGTGAATGACCGTTTGCTGGCCAAGAGAAGACTTAAGTTTATAACTGGAATTTGGGAAAATCGTTTTTAAGCCGTTTTTTTAAAACCAGTTTGAGGATTAAAGGGTTAATGGTCAAGAAAATTTAAATTTTTGTTTAGTCAGAGAAGACTATTTTTGAAAATTTATCACTAGAATGACTGGCTCGGTAACCGAGCCAGTCATTCCAGTGATAAATTTTCAAAAATAGTCTTCTCTTGACCTGCAAATAGACAGTCGTCAAGACAACTGCAGAGGAAGTATTGGCCGGTTTTACCAATAAATAAACCACAAGAGGGGTTAAAGACTTTTGTTTATATGATAAATAGTATGCGAACTCCACAAGTGTGTAACTAGAGCACAGGACACGAGTTGTATACCGGTATGCATTTGTGAAATCTGTCCATTAGCCAATAGGTAATAAATATGTTTGATTTACATTCCAGCACATATGACAAAATCTATACCCTATGATACAACCACCACCATGATTTGGAGCTTAGTCTCAACGAAAATATAAATTCATCCACTTTTCACACATTAACCATAAAATTTTGTCAAGGAAATTAAAATTTTTCTCATAACATAATGTCCAATTGCCGATCGAGAGATTTACTTTCGAAAATTTATCACTGGAATGACTGACTCGATAATCGAGCCAGGTACTCCAGTGATAAATTTTCTAAAATAGTCTTCTCTTGGTCAGCAAATGCATAATTTTCCGGGCCATTGACTGTCCACTGCAGAAGCTGTTTTGGCCAGCTGCAGTGTCAAAATGTTAAAAATTAAAATTTTCAATTTCTTAACTCTTTCAAAACATTTTATGATTTTCAAACAATTTTTTACACCATTTAATGATTATTATTATTAATGACTGTTTTTGAAAATCAACCTCGTTTAAGACACCCGTATGTTGCTTTGTACATATTGGGGCACTTAGGTCTTCTTGTGACTAGCAATACCTTAGCTACAACAATGCCCATGTTTTCTACATTTTTCATAATTAAACTTTTAACTGACATGCAGTGCATGTCTACACAAGCTGGCAGGACATATTTATCACGTGAGCAAATGAGAGAATGTTACTCATCCGTGTCAGAGTCATCTTCGACAATTGTATGCTGAACATTGTCACACATTTCACCTCCCATACAAAGGCATGCTTCAGTGCAGAGTAGATTGTTAGCCTTGCATTGACAGAGATCTGCTCTTTTGCAGGCAGACCTTTGACATCTACATGATGTGAGTTCAATTAATCCAAATGGAGCAGGATCCTTTGACATTAGAACAGGCTTGAGTAGACCATCCACTATACTCCAGCCATGTCCATTTGGAGATGGAAGATTCTGAACGGCTTGCAATGAACGTCTCCAAACAAGAGCTTGAAAATTGGCCCTTTCGGTGTGATGCTTTAGACTATTCGATGTAGGTGGAAGATTTTCATTTCTTTGTCTCTTTTGACAAAAGAGCCAATAACGGGTTTCATCAGCTGTCTTTCCCACATCCCTGGTGGTATACAACTCACAGACAAATTTCTCACATAGAATTGCAGTATTCGGTGATAAGTCAACATGTTCGCCGAGTTGGGCTAAGCTAAGCTGATGACATTCAGATGACTTTAAGAGATTGAATGCTTTTCTCTTAGCGACTCCAAATAATGCACTAGTGCTATCACAACCTGTAAGAGAATGAAACCCAGGCAAAGACAGACAGATAGCTGGGCCCAGTACTTGAGCAACTGTATGTATTGGTATGTATCTCAATTTGTCCTTTGTGCCCATACGGAACCATAGTTCAGAACAGTGAAGCGAACGATACGTATATATACTAAGTACTGCCATGTCTGTATCAGGAGACTGTATAACAACACGCATGTGGTCTTTTGAAGCGTGTAGCGCGTGCAACATTATACGCGTATCTGCTTCCTCGTGATCTGATCGAAGTTCTTCCAAATACGACGAATTGTTCGCTGAAATGACAACAACATCCATTCCATCATTAAAGCCACCAGCAAGAATGACGCAATTGTCGGCAGATAGCATATTTGGACCAGTATAACGCCACCGCTTGCTGAGAAATGCAACCAGGTTACTTTTGTTGCTTGGATTGCTGATGTACTTGGCCCATTGCTTTGGAACGGGAGTATTTTCTCCAGCAATCTTTACTTCCAATGCTGTTGATGACCCACGTTTTAGCCGCTCTTCCGCTTTGAGAGATTCCAGTCTATCATATCTGTCAAAACCTATATCTACTCTGTTGCAGTCTTCTTGATTCAGTGGAACTGTAAAGATGTGCCAGTATTTATCAGCCAATTCTCCAAATGTAGACGTACCTCCAGTTTTAACCATTTGCACAATTGCCATGCCATCTACTACATAAGCTGTTGCGCCTGTCTTGTCAACAGGTGGAAGCCGTCCATCAACATTTACTTCCTTTTCTAGTTCACTTAACAAAACACTTTTCACATTCTTTCTTAGAGTCCCATCCGTATGTGACAATGATAGTGGAACAGCAGACAGTTCATACGTCATCACTAGTTTTAAATCAACATCTCTGGACCTTGCGGCAATAATTAATCGACCAAATAGTTCGCGGTCAGATCTCACATTGTGAATTTTTTCATCATTTGTTTTGAGTTTTTTCTTCTTTGCTAGGCTGGCAAATGTTTTAAGTTTTAAGTGTGGCAACGTGTCCCAAAAGCTTCTCGTGTTAGTGTCCAGCCGCTCCTGAACAAAATTGTCCATAATCTCCTTACCAATGTCACAGGCGGAAACAAGTCTCTTGGCGATTTCACTAGGCAATACCACGCCAGTTGCAATGTTTATAAGCGGAAGACACTCGCTGTCGTCGTTTTCCGCAATATTAAAGGGATTGGTCATTATATCTGATGAGAACATCGAAAGTATCTTCTGCACATCGGTTTCATCTCAGTTCATTCGATTAGTCCCCATTTCCTTATGTACTCCAAACATGTGACTATCTTGTAACCCACACATTTGCTTTGTGACCGTTGTTATGGCTGCCCTCTCGTGGCTAGTTAAAAACCACCTCTCCAGAGCTCCTGGCTTTTGTGTTATTCCAATAATACCACCTCGCTTTTTGGAATCCAAATTAATCGATTGCTCTAAGGCCATATCTGTCCACACTTGATTGAATGGATGGTCTGAGCGACTTACGGAATGATTTCCATTCAAGAATTGTTCATGTACATGGGGATGTGTACTTGGAAGCATCTTCATGTCCGCAAGATATATTGGCAGCCATCTTGCATAATTGGTTCTGTCCATGCTGTAGAAATATGGCGCCATAGCAGCAGTAGCAGATAGGTGTGCCTGCCAATCTCCAGTTCTCTCAGCTCTTATGAATCCAAGCAGCAGCTCTACCATATGAATATATGAGTTCCAAAATGCGAACAGGTGTGATTTCGAGCTTGACTCAACTTTAAAGGATTTGAACAGCTGTTGCAATTTATTCACGTACATACACACCTCTTTGAAATTTTCTTGCATTGCGTCTAAGTCGTCAATGCTGCTTCGGCACATCTTAATTTTCTCATCCAGACTCCAATTCTGTTGGAGTAATGTGGTCTTCATGTTGTCCATTTTGTTGAACCCATTTGGAAAAAGACTGCCATTGTAATCGCAGCAGCGCTTCCATAACCAATTTGTGAGCCCTCACTCCTCGATTATATGACTTCCCTTTAAGTAGAGCAGCAGCCGTGCTGCTACCATATGTGTTGGCCTCTATGAGGAGATCTTCTAAGCCAGAGTCATCAAACATCTTTCCAATAACAGCTAAGTAGTTTAGCGCAATGTGGAATCCCCCCCATTCTGATCACAGTGTCACTAAACTCTTCTTTATATCGCCACTGTATCTCCTTTGCCGTGACATATATGGCCAAGTCGAATGTAATGACCGAGTCATTCTGTCCTAGTGTTGTCATCATTCTTTGAACTTGTTTCATGACCGTATACACCGTTTTGAATTCAGTTGGTGATCCGGAAATCATTGGACAGTAACCGATTTGTGTAAAAGGTGCATTAGCACATGATACAAGTGCATTAAATCCACTCCAACTAGGGACTGTTTGTGTTTCTGTGGTCATCATGGGTACAAGATCATGCAAAATGTATGTTGGATATATGTTAGGTCGATATCCGTCTAAATATCATATATGGTGAATCTAATACGATATTACTTTGAGTTATGACACGATCATGCTTATATCGTTGTGCACTGTGGATACAGCCAAAGCCTAGACCCCCTATGCAAAGAAATCAGGATAACTAATTAGTGCTACCACAATTTGTTTGTACAACAGGGCTTAAAATGTGTGGGACATGTCCCCCAAGCCACAGCAAGTGTCAGACCTTCCGAATACTGGGTGTGCTACGTCACGATTCTGACCTAGCTTTAGCTCCTGGACTATAAGGATTGCTATGAACCCTGACTGTGATCACGAGTTCAAGACAATCATATATTTCTAAACACAGTAGGTGACCGCAATACAGATTTTAACTCTTTAATGGTCAAGCCGGTCAAAACCAGCCTCTGTTATGGCTATGTTATGTGGAATGTCCATTTACAGGCCAACAGAATAAAATTTGTGAAAATTTACCACTTAAATGACTGGCTCGATAACTGAGCCAGTCAATTCAGTGATACATTTAAAAAAATTGTATTCTCTTGGCTTGTAAATAGACATTCAATAGGAAGATATTTAAATTTTCTTGACCAAATTTGAGTATTAAAGGGTTAGGAGGAGCAACCAGAGATTGCAGACCGCCACCATCCCATTTTTGCCATATTTTTTCAGACTTTCTACATTGGTAGGATTTTTCCGCTTAAAGTTGTGGAAAACATGAGTCACACACTTTCCTGTGTTAAAAATTGAGCCAAATAGGACCAGTAGTTTCCGAAATAGCCACATATCCAGAATCGATCCAATCCGGATACAGGTTCTTGTATTGAGATCACGGCCATAGTCTAGAAATCATTATGTTAAAATTTTAGCCAAATCGGATCAGTAGTTTTTGAGATAGAGCTCCAGACACACTGACTCACTGACTGACAGACAGAGACAGACAGGAAGGAAGGCAGGCAGGCAGGCAGGCAGGCAGGCAAACAGACCCGATGGCAATACCCATTTTCCCTTATGGGGCGAGGGTAATTAATAACCCTTTCACCGATCATTCCCTGAAAAAGCATACTTTTAACAATATAAAATTTATTACCGGGTATGTTGAATATTTTGAAAGTAATTTGACTGGAAGACAGTGCTGCCGTAGTCAAATTAATATCAAAATATTCAACAGTTTTGCTGTGCAGTAACAATGATAATGAGATATGGGGAATTCATTGGCGAAAAGGGTAATGCACAAAATTTGATCAAGAAAATCAATATTGTCTCATAGAAAATGTCCATTTGCAGAACAAGAGATTATTTTTGAAAATTTACCACTGAAACCACTAGCTCGATTTTCGAGTCAGTTATTCCAGTGGTCAATTTCCAAAAATAGTTAACTTTCTTGTTTTGCAAATGGACATTTCTCCAGATCGCTGCAAAACTGTTTATCACCAACTTAAGCGTTAACCCTTAGCACTCTGATGTCAATATTCTAATCTTTTACCATGTCAATAGCAAAGAAATTGGTGTTCATTTTTCAACAATTTTGGTGGATGATGTTGCTGTCCAAATTTGTTGAAAAATGATCACCTGTTCATCCTTTAATTTAATTGAAAACTTAGACATCAGAGTGGTGAGTGTCAAAGAGTTAAAATGAATTAATTATACAAAACATGACAACATCTGAATGGCATTTCAATGATATGCAAAAAACCTTGATATACCTGTAAAAATATTTGTAAGCTTTATAAAAATGAAGAAATCCAGTTTTAGCTATGCTCCAACTATCTTTAGCTAAGCTCCACCTCTTGGTCTGCAAATTGACATATCTCAAGACCACTGCAAAATTTGTTAATTACTCTACCATAAATATTTTCATTGTATAAAATTAGACAAAAATTTCATATGACACATTAGCACAACAGATAAACAACCGTAAACAAGTGGTAATCTAATAAGGATACAAAAACAAATTTTACCCTTTCATGGCAATGCCAGCCAAGACTGACATCTGCAGTGCTCTTGTAGTGTTTATTTGTAGGCCAAGACTACTATTTTTGAAAATTTACCACTGGAATGACTAGCTCGATAACAGAGCCAGCCATTCCAGTGGCCAAAAAAATAAGTCTCTTGGTCTGCAGATGGACATTCAATAAGCAAATATAATTGATTTTCCTGACCAAATTGAGCCATTAACCCTTTAACAGCCAAAAAACGACTTCTACAGTAGTCTTGAGGAATGTCCATTTGCAGGCCAAGTGAAGATTATTTTTGAAAGCTTACCACTGAAATAAGTCATTCCAGTAGCAAATTTTCACAAATAGTCTTATCATCATCTGCAAATATCCATTCAATAAGTAACTATATTGATTTTCTTGACCAAATTTAGTCATTAACGGGTTCTATACATATCACATGACCTGATCTATGACTTCAGGTAATAAAATGCCAGGGTCAAATCGGGTACAGTTGTTTGACAGAAGGCCGCGCATGACACATGATGCAAACGCAAGCACATTTAGGTTTAACCCTATATTAGTCAAATTTAGATAGGAAAATTTAACTATCTCCCTATTGAATGTCCATTAACAGGCCAACACAAACAGTTTTTGAAAATTTATCACTGGAATGACTGGCTCGGTCATCGAGCCAGTCATTCCAGTGGTAAATTTTCAAAATATTGTATTCTGATGGCTTGTAAATGGGCATTCCACAAGACAATAACAGAGGGTGGTTTGGCCGGCATCGCCATAAAAGGGTTAATGTTATAAATTAATCTGAATCATTTAATGATCAAGCCGACCAAAAATGGTGTCGGCAGTCATCTTGAGAATGGCCCAGTCAAGTTAGTTTCAAAATATTCAACAGAATGTTTATTAAATAGTAGACACACAATTTGTACAACAACGCTTAGCCCATCACCAATTATGCGTTCGTGATGTACTTATCTACATCATTCATGACATCATTAATTATGACGTCATCCTACACATCACATTATGACGTCATATGATGGATGGATAAACGGGACAAGTCTATTGTCCATATGCAGACCAAGAGAGGACAACTTTTGACAATTTACCACTGTAGTCATGGTACAAAAAATGTAGTGACCGGTTTGATAATCGAACCAGTCATTCCAGTGGTAAATTATCAAAAATAGGCTTCTCTTGGCTTACAGATGGACATTTAATGGGCAAATATTTTGATTTTCTGTATCAAACTTAGCCAATGACGTGTTATTCCCTTAATGAGTGTTAGTCCCTTAATGAGTGTTATTCCCTTAATGAGTGTTAGTCCCTTAATGAGTGTTAGTCCCTTAATGAGTGTTAGTCCCTTAATGAGTGTTATTCCCTTAATGAGTGTTAGTCCCTTAATGAGTGTTATTCCCTTAATGAGTGTTAGTCCCTTAATGAGTGTTAGTCCCTTAATGAGTGTTATTCCCTTAATGATAAGGCCATCAAAAATAGCATTGGCAGTGATCTTGACTTGACAACTGCCCATATGCAGACCAAGAGCAGACTCCATTTGAAAATTTACCACTGGAATGACTGGCTCGATAACCGAGTCAGTCATTCCAGTGGTAAATTATCAAAAATAGTCTTCTCTTGGACTGTAAATGGACGAGAAAATTTAAATTTTCTTGACCAAACTTTATCATTCGAGCATTAATATTACAACCTTAGAATTCTGTTATCATTATTATGATGACCAGACACACCTAGCACAACCTTTAATCAGCAAAATAGTGTGTACATTTGTAAATAATTTCAATCATATACTAGTATAACACCCACATATGTATACTGTGAGAATTCACTAACGAGCCAGGTTACTCCCACCCCAATTCCCTCTCTACCCTGCTCCAAACAGGTTAGAATTATGGCTAGAGTTAATCACTTAAAATTGCCAATAAGGTACTAGGTACATTAGGCATACATGTAAATTAGGTAGTAGGGTTACGGCCAATATCATTCATATTTGTCAATAACGTATTGGGGTTAGAACTAATATTTACAGTCATATTTGTCAATGACTTTCAGTCATATGAATTTCAAATTATTTACCATTATAATTTCTGCATGTGGTTCAGATCCCAGGCTAAAACAATTAATAATTTAATCAGTATAAAAATATACATTCAAAAATTCATTCCTTTACCTGTAAAAATTCACTTTCACATATGATAAAAATATAAGAGGCTAAACAATCAGAAAATTAACAACTACACGTATTCGTTTCCTCCGCTGGATTTGTTTCTTTCGATCCTAGGTTAACGTTATTTGTGCCATTGGATTTGTCCGTGGATTCACCGCTTAATAGCTGCTTTTCCACTTGAAGTTTGAAAATATCTGAAATAAATTGTTATATTTTAATGTCTAAATTTAGGTTTAAAAATCTAAATATTTGCTTATTGAATGTCTATTCGCAGGTCATGAATAATACACATTCCTGCGGTCCATGGCAACCAAATTTTCACACACTGGTTGCCCTGGGGGATAACCTAGATGATTTATTATTTTCAGGGCCTGTATATGTAGTCATGGCGACTAATTATTTTATTTAGTCTTAATCCTTTAACCCTTAGCACTCTGGTGTCAAATATTAAAATTTTTCAAATTAAATTAAAAGATGAACTGGTGTTCATTTTTCAACAAATTTGGTGGGAGATGATGGTGCTGTCATAGACAGCAACATCTTCCCCCAAAATTGTTGAAAAATGTACACCAGTTTCTTTGATATTGACACAGTAAAAGATAGAATATTGACATCAGAGGGGTAAGGCTAAGACTTAAATTTTTTCAAGACGACAAGCGGAAAGGAGATGGAGGGAGACGCGGCTTGAGGTCCATCGTCAGATATATTGTAATGCGAGAAATACTGTTACTATGCTTGTTACTAGGGCAAAACGATTGTTTTTTTACTGACAAAATTGAGATGGACAAATCTAATCCAAAAGCCTTATATAATACTATGTCTGTGCTTATGGGGAAGAAAATTAGTACGTCGCTCCCTAGCAATGATGATCTTGCAGAGGTGGCTAGATCGTTTTCGGACTTTTTCGAAGATAAGATCGAGGTCATTCGGACTAAGTTGGATCAGTCTGTAGTGCTCTCCAATGTTCGCTACAACCAGCATACATTGACTCAAAACAAACTCGACCATTTCAAACGTTTCTCAGAGGATGAGGTCCTGAAGCTCGTGAAAGAATCAAAGCCAACGTATTGCACACTGGACCCTGTTCCTACGAAAATTGTCCTTGAATATATCGACATCCTACTCCCTACAATTACTCGGCTTGTCAATTCTAGCCTAGAGTCAGGTATCGTTCCAAAATGCTTCAAGCGCGCTTTGATCAACCTTTTGCTGAAAAAAGTAGGCCTGGATCCTGATAACCTAACAAATTACAGACCAGTATCAAATTTATCCTTTATGTCTAAACTGATTGAAAGGGCAGTATCAAATAGATTTTCTGATTACCTAACGATTAATAGGCTATATGAACCATTCCAGTCGGCATATAGGCATGGCCACAGTACCGAGACAGCCCTACTGCGTGTTGTTAATGACATTCGATGTGCTGTTGATACCGGTAATGTGTCTCTACTAATCCTGCTTGACCTTAGCGCAGCGGTTGACACTATCGATCATCACATCCTTCTGTCTCAGCTCACAAATGAAATTGGTGTAAACGGTGTCGCACTGAAATGGTTCCAGTCATACTTATCAGATAGGTATCAATCTGTGTATATTAATGGGACCCCTTCTTCATCAGTAGAACTAACATGTGGTGTCCCACAGGGCTCAATCCTAGGCCCTATACTTTTCACCCTGTATACTCGTCAATTAGGATCTGTTATTGAGGGTCATAATGTCCAACGGCACTTGTACGCAGATGATACACAGCTGATAAACAGTTTTGCTCCATCTGGCCCCATCGCAAATCTAGCCAGTAGACAAGTAACTGATTGTTGCCTTGACATAAAATCTTGGATGACAACGAATATGCTAATGCTTAACGATGAAAAAACTGAAGCTATTTTGGTAGGTCCAGCCACCAGGTGTTCCAAAACGGGATTAAGTAGCGTCCTTGTTGGAGTTAATAATATTCCATTGGCTACTGTTGTAAAAGATTTAGGCGTTCTCCTCGATTCCGAATTAAATATGGAAAGTCATGTAAATCATATTCGCAAGGTGTGCTTTATGCAGCTACGAAACATTGGTAACATTAGGAAGTATATCACTCGGGAAGCGGCAATACGGCTCGTGTTATCACTAGTGATGTCGAGACTCGATTATTGTAACGGTCTTCTCGCAGGTGCTTCCAAAATACTCATTAACAAGCTTCAGGCAGTTCAGAACACAGCTGCGCGAATTGTATCACTGAGAAATAAGTATGACCACATTACACCCATTCTTCAAGATTTACACTGGCTCCCACTAGAATACAGAATCCGTTTCAAAATCCTAAGTTTAGCATATCAATGTGTCTCCGAAACTGCACCAACGTACCTATCTGAATTGCTAGAGAGTTACACACCTACACGAACCCTCAGATCGTCTGAACAAAATCTCCTGTAGATTCCCAGAGTAAACACTAAAACCTATAGCCATAAAGCCTTTTCATTCGTGGCCGCCACTCAGTGGAATAATCTCCCAACTCATATTAAATCTGTCCCGACTTTATCCGCATTTAAAACTAACTTGAAAACATTCTTGTTTAAAGAAGCTTTCCCGTAAGCTGTATGCTAAATTTCTCTCTTATTGTCAGCGCTTAGAGCATGCAATCGCATGGATTTAGCGCATTACAAATGTACTATTATTATTATTATTATTATAGAAAATAAAGAACAACTCAGATTTTGGAATCACCAATCTGCATGATTAATCCCTATGGGTTCCAATGTGTGTAGTTGGTGTATCCAGCACTTCTCTTGTTCTTTCCTGATATAAGTTTTATCGATGTCCTCAGGATAGTGAGGGAGAACATGTATAATTTTATAGGACACGTTTTGTCCAGTATGGTTGGGTAAATTAAAATGTTTTGCAACGGGGGTATCTTTGTTTTTTAATATCCCTTAAATGTTCTTTCACTCGTACGTGGAACTCACGTTTTGTTTCCCCCACATACTGTTTGTGACAGTGTCTGAGTAAGTAAATAACATTGCGTGTATCGCAGTAAGTTTTGACCTTACATCTGTATTTTAGACCCGTGTGTGTGCTAGTGAATTCACGTTTGTTGTCCATATTCTTGCAGAAAAAACAATTCTTTCTTGTGCATGGATAAATTGGGTTTTGGAAAGTTTTTCCTTGGAGGCCTGATTTGGCGGGAAACTCAAATTTGGCGGTGACAAGTGTGTCTCTGAAAGTTGGATTTTTTCTGTAGCCAAACTTCTACATTTGGGTCTACTATCTAGTAGTTCTCAGTTCTTTTTTATGATTTTGCTGGCTTTATGGCTTTGCGTGTGAAAGTCCATTATGCATGGGATACATGTGTTTATCTCTGTGTTTTTGACTTTGGGTATTAGTAGATCAAGCCTTGAACATGTGCATGCTTTCTGATAGCTGTTTAGAAGAAGATCCGGGGGATAGTCTCTCCTTTGAGCCAATGAGTTCATGGGCGTGTTTGTGGAAATCTAACTCCTTGCTGCAGATTCTGCGTAATCTAAGGAATTGTCCATATGGGCTGGAGTTTTTAGTGGACTGCGGGTGTGCTGATTGGTAATCTAGGTAGCCGTGTGTGTCTGTATGTTTACAGTACAAATCGAAGCATCATGAGTGATCAGTATCAATATATACGTATGTGTCCAGGAAGCTAACCTTAGTTGTGGACTGTCCCGCTGTAAATTTGATAGAATGGTCAGATGTATTCATATAGTGGATGAATTCATCGAGTTTTTGTTGGCCAGATGTCCAGATCATGAACTTTCTCATAGAAAATGTCCATTTGCAGACCTAGAGAAGACTGTTTTGAAAATTTACCACTGGAATGACTGGCTCGGTTATCGCTAAGATCAGCGTCAGGTGTAAATCAGCCATTGAGTTCTACCAGAGGAGTGAAGATTTTAGTTACCTTGGGAATTCAAGTTTCAAAGTTTCAAATTGATTCAAAAACACATAAAAGGTTGGTAGAGCTTAGCTAGAAATGAGCAGGGCATAGCTAGAAATGAGCAGGGCATAGCTAGAAATGAGCAGGGCATAGCTAGAAATGAGCAGGGCATAGCTAGAAATGAGCAGGGCATAGCTAGAAATGCCACACTCTATTAAGCAGTCAAGATAATAGATGTTTAGTAAACTACCTTAAAGCTAACTACTCCAATGTTAAAATTTTAATTTTTCAAATTAAATTGAAGATGAACTGGTATTCATTTTTGAACAAATTTGGTGGAAAATATTGCTGCAACAGCATCGTCTACCAACATTTCGAAAAATATACACCAGATTCTATGCTAATGACACAGTAAAAGATATAATATTGACAACAGCATGGTAAGGGATAATAACTCCTTCACAGGAACTGACCCGATACAAGAAGTCTTCCTCATATGTCCATGTTATAACAATTCTAGTAAGCATTTTGAAAGTATTCTGACTTGAAACTAAACCAGCAATGGATTCCAGTCAAATGATTTTCAAAATATCAAACAGTTTTACCGTATGCCTGTCCTGAAATAGGGGTACACAAAGAGATTTCATTGGTGAAAGGGTAATGCCTATGTGATCTATAGATTACCGTACCTGGGGATTTTAAACATATTTAACCTATTTCAACGTCAGATTAAGTATGGTGGGCAGTAATTGGGGAGGCTCTGGGAGGTGTCACTCTCGCAGATGAGGGTCCTCCCCTGAGAAAATTTTAAACTAGAGAAGCCATTTAATGGCTTCTCAGAGCATCTAATTTCCAATTTTCTCAGGGAAGGATTCCCGATTCCCATCTATGGGAGGGCAACGCGCTGCCATTTACTGCATTCAGCATTAGATAAATAACATCCTTGGTTTGCTTCAACTGTTGTCATGAATTTTCAATAAAATTTGTACAAAAATATGACAATAATATTATCCCAATAATTCTCACTGATCATTCCTCATTATGCATTAGAATTGGGTCTTCACAGCACAAAACTAATTCTTAGTGGAGACCCACATAGAAATTTAGTTTTGATTTTGGTGGGCCCAGTCCTAAATCTGGCCCTAACCTATTTTTTAGGTTATTTACCATTTTTAAAATTTGGGACCTCCCTACATCTTACATATTCTTACCTACTAATAAGTTATTAAAAGCTGCTCCTACATTGGTTGATTCTAATGCTGATGTTTCAATAAAAGAGAACTTGCACTTTTCTGAAACAATAATGGGTATATAGTCATATTATAAAACATTTCAATGTGGACAAATATTTATATAGATATTTTTGAAATTAATAGAACTTCGGATCTAGAATTATACATGCCCATTCCTCATATGGCATTCCATGCTGACCAAAGATGACTGCTGCGGGGATATTGAAAATCTTCATTTGTAGACCAAAGGAAGACTATTTTTTTTTAAATATGCAACTGGAGTGGCTGGCTTGATAACTGACCTTTCCAGAGCATCCATCCATCATCTGACCTCGTATGTCATAATCAGCTCAGCGCATGTATGATGATGTCACAGTCATTTTGTCACAAAGGGTTCCATATAGACTGTCATCAAATCTCAAACAGGCCGACACATTGTATGTCTTTGTAATTCTTTGCTATTTAATAAACATACTGTTGAATATTTTGAAACTAATTTCACTGGGCAGCAACAGCACCCAGCCAAATTAGTTTCAAAATATTCAACAGCTTACCTGTTTTTTTTTTTTCTTTTGTAAATTGACAGTCAGGGTGTTCAGAGATCGATTGATCCCAACATGTGCGAGGTGTGGGTGGAGCTTTGCTAGAGATGGGCGGGGCATAACCAGTCCAATGAGTCTTCTGATTTAACCCTTTCACCCTCGAACTTGTTCAAGAGAATTTTCTCAGAAAATGTCCATTTGCAGACCAAGAGAAGACTACTTTTGAAAATCTACCACTGGAATGACTGGCTCAGTTATCGAGCCAGTCATTTCAGTGTTAAATTTTCAAAAATAGTTTTACTACCAAAGGTAGAATATGATTTCCAATCAGCATGATTGATGTCTATTGGATCCATACAATGTAGTTGATGGATCCAGAATTTGTCACGATCTTTGTGGAAAGTGGTTGCTTCCATGCTATCAGGGTCACGACGTAATACTTTGAACAACAAGTCTGTATTTGACATCTTTTCACAAAATGTTAAAAAATAATGTAGTCTTTTCTTGGTCTTCAAATGGACATTTCTCAAGAACATTGCAGAAGCCGTTTTGTCTGATATGAGAGTTAAAGGGTTACTATTCTTCTCTTGGTATGCAGGCCATATCCCAGCTATATGGCTGCTATTTTTCCCTGTTCTGTTAGTCATCATTGGTTGACAATGCTAGATGGATTACATACTATGTGTCGAGCCTTTTAATTTTTCTGCATATCACACGTGTGGCAGTGTCGCAAAATAAAGATTTATTAAAATAGTATACCCCGTGATAAATCAAATGTCTATTGAAAACTCTAACATTCTTCTAATTCTTGAAAAGGAGACAAATCACACAGAAATAAACTAAGTCCAAACCCTGCAAAAGTATAGAAAAAACTTTGAAATCATTTTAATTTCGCTGCATATTGAGTACAATGATGATATAGAATGATTCTGTAAAGTTCGGTTGGGATTGGATTAGCCCCTGATAAATTAAAAGGACAACGAAAAACTTTAACATTCTTGTAATTCTTGGTCCCCAATAAACTACCGTTTTTATTCGAGGAAAAGATGCTAGCTTGTATTAGTCACTTTTGGCCCAAACCATCCCCCAAAATCCTTATACTCATAGAAAGGATGCATAGAGAAATTGAAATCCGTTCTCTCAAATGGTTAAAACTCATATAGAACCTACCACGGACATCTACCGCAATTTCCATACACATGCTTACTGCCATACCACTATGTTTAATGTACGCCTAAAAATATCATAGTGGAAGTGAAATTATTAATGGGACCACCTAAATATCGTGTATCTTCAATAAAGATCATTTATTACATCAAAAATCAATGCTACTTTTGACATTAATTGTTGCCGAGAAAATACAGAAAAAAACCCCAAAAACAACCCCCATTAGGAATGTGGTAAGATCACCAGTTGTGTTTACTAGATGTCTTCTAATATCTGCCATTTTCTATTTTTACTGGCTTGTACGGGAGAATTTATCCAATCAGAACAGAGAAATAATATTTCTCTTCCGAAAAAATTAATAATGGAAGTGTTTTCTCTTATGTTGCACATTAATTTTGTAATGCCGATCAACATTAAATGATCCAAAACAGCATCAAGAATTCAGATAAAGCGCTTCTTATGTTGGCGAGCCGCCGACTCATTTGCGATTGAGGCGCCATGTTCTCGCGAGATCTTATACGCTAATGGGGGTTGTTTATCAAATGGGTACGGATTAGACCTAAAGTACAATACTTAGTTCCTATCGCGCAATGATAATATATAGTATTCAGAGTTCCGAGTCCAGAATATTTTATCCGAATACTCGCTCTAATTAAAAACAATCTTTTGCGATTGGAGGCGAATCACGTGATTTATATCTTTTCTGGACGCCATCTTATGTCAAATTCAGGATTAATTTTGATGTAATGATCTTTATTACTGTATACGCAATATTTAGGCGCTCCAATTTAATAATTTCACTTCCGCGATGATGTTTTGAGGTATACATTAAACATAGTCGTAAGGCGGCGAGAATTTGTACCATGCGAAAATGAGTTCAATTTTTGTGGTAGAATTTGTTTATTTTTTTAACGAAACTTGACAAAAAAAATGTGCTCAAAGAATGTACTCGATTATAGGATGCACCCCCTTCCTAGAACATGTAAAATGACAAAAAAACTGTGTCCTTTACTCGAATCAAAACCTTAAGTCCAAACCACGTAAAAATATGGAAACAATTTGACAATGATTTTCATTATGATGGAGTCAGCATGCAATGATGGAATAGAACAAATCTGTACATTTTTATTGTGATCGATTAAGCCCTTGATGAACTACATGTTCATTGAAAAACTTTAACATTTAACTAATTCTTGCAGCAAAATAAGCTACGTTTCAAAATATTCAACGGCTTACGTTACCTGTGTAGTTTTTGGGAAATTGAGATTCAGAGAGTGGTGATCGATCGATTCCACCACGGGCAAAGCGTGGCTAGAGCTTAGCTAGAAATGGGCGGGGCATAGCTAAAACTGTATTCCTCAAGTCAAAGTATGGTTTAGACAGACTCTGAGAATACATGTACCTGCAAAACTGTTTCCCTGGTCCAACGTGACTGCCCTTTGATGATGCAAATCTGTCTTGTTACCAACAAGCATAATTCGTGCATTTGGGTCTGCGTGTTCATGTATCTCAGACACCCATTTATTTAAATTGTCAAACGAGTCTGGCTTTGTGATGTCATAGATGACCAAAGCTCCGACAGCACCTCGGTAGTATCTGTAACAATGACATTATTATACATTAACCATTTAAGCATCAAATTTGCTCAAAAAAATTTCAATCTTCTTATAGAAAATGTCCGTTTACATACCAAGAGATTATTTGTGAAAATTTATTACTTGAATCCAAGATGGCCACCAGACAAATTGACTTCATTTGAACAAATGTGTATCGCTATGCCCTAAGGATGCTTTCTGCCAAATATACTTAAAATCGGCCCAGTGGATCTCGAGAAGACATTTTATATTTCCTATTGCTTTATGGGGGAGCTTTTGGCAGTGAAAAGATCTAAGATGGCCGCCAAACCATTTATCCGACAGTTTCGTCAAAAATTCCCTATTAACTTCCCTTAAACAAACTTTAACGCGCCTTTGTTCCTAATCATATCTCCCAAATTCCGTCCCAATCCGTTCAGAGGTTCTGGAGAAGTCTTTTTCGCAAAAACTAGGTCATCCAAGATGGTATCCAAATCATTTGGCCAATCAAGTTCCCATGAACAAACTTGGTTGAGTCTTTGTTGTAAAAGGTGTTTCATGAGTTTTGAGTTGATCTCACAATTGGTTTCCGAGAAGATTTTTAAAGACATTTCTAAATATCTGCCAAAATCCAAGACCAGCCAAATTGGTCAATCAGCTTCATTTGAAAAAACTTAGATCTCTATGCCGGAAGGATGCTTCCTGCCAAATATAACTGAAATCGGCCCAGTGGTTCCTGAGATGAATAAAAAGTTGACGGCCGCATGCCAGACGGTCATCACGACCCAAGCTCACATTCAGGCTAGGCAAGTTAATAAAATGTCCTGTTGAATATTTTGAACATAATTGGATTGGTAGACATTAAGTCGTGTTAAAAATTGTACTAACTAACATATTTCTGTTTTTATTTTGGAAACATGTTAACTTATTTCTGAGCTGTACACTATCCCAGTGTTTCTCATGGCATCTAAATTTTGGATGTCCCAGGACCCCCACACCTTGAAATCTGGGGCTCCCAGCTGAAATCTTGAGGTCCTAAAACTCAAATTTGGAGTTCCCAAGCAGTATTTCTCATCCATGCTAAAATTAGATGATACCATGGACTCACAAATATGCATTATATATGTGCCATGCTAGATTTAAGTATTTTTATGCAAAAGATTATATAAACTACTTAATATTTAACAAACATACAAGATTTTCAGGGGTCTCATGGGACCCACTGCCATTAACTTTTGGTGGTCCCAGGCTGAATTTTGGGGGTAAACCCTCAAAAGAACCCTTATGAGAATCACTGCACTATCCTTAGTCAGTCGTGTGTGTGCGTGCGTGTGTGCATGCGTGCATGTGTGCGTGCATGCATGGACTTACACACTGGTTATGGCTCGATACCTCTCCTGACCGGCAGTATCCCATATCTGTGTTCGGACTGTTTTCCCCTTAATTGTAATATTCCTGCGGTGAAGGATACAGTAATATATAATCATGAAGCATTTCTGGCTTACAACCATGATAACTGTTAACTGCCTGACTACTGAAAGCCACTAGACAATAAGTTCAATGGACAACAATAACTTTGGACCTGCTGAATATTTTGAAAAGAATTTGACTGAAAGTTGTTGGTGACTTAGCCACCCACAACTTTCAGTCAAATTCTTTTCAAAATACTCGGCATATCCAGAATTAAACCCCATGGAAAATGTAGTCTGCAGAAATTCAGCAGCCAGACAGTTAATGATATTACACGTTTTATCTTAAAAACTTCCGTTTTTGTCACTATGTATAAAGTCTTTGTGGATTTTCCAGATCTTTTTAGATCACATCAAAAGTTGTAAAATCCTAGCATATTGTCACACCCTTTCCTGTTGAGCCAAATCTGACCAGTAGCTCGGAGATATTCAGTGATCCAGAATTTAATCCTATCTGGATTCGGGTTCATTTATCCAAATCACAGTCAGAGTCTTGATATCCTCTTGCACACTCCCCCATTAGGGGGCGATGGTAATGGACCTTTCCTGTTTATCCATCAATCATATGATGTCATAATCAAATATGTGACATGTATGATGATGTCATAATCAATTACACCACGAATATCATAACTAGGTTCATCATAGGGTTGCACGATTATTCACTTTTCATAATCGCGATCATTTAAAAAAAATAATCGCGATCATACGATTAATCATGAACTAGACGGAAAACGGAAGGTACTGTATTTCGCTTAATTGTAGCCTATGTTCTAATAGAAGCCCACCCCCTAACTTTGACATATGAGCTCCAATGATTTCAAAATGACAAAACTCTGTATTAGAAGCCCACCCCCTAGCTCAGCAGATTGTATAGGAAAATTTGTAAGAATAGCGTGTATAATAATAACAATCGTGTCACAGGGTGTGTCTACTTCAGACTGATCTCTGCCCTGATACATTTCCGGCCCCTCTAGAAGTCAATACAGGCCTCGGATTTGTAAATCTCGACTACCTATTAGATTAATACTAATAGTAGGCCACGTATGTTCAAGATATAATAAAGTCTATTCCACACTTTTGTAGTCAAAATGCGCTTAAAACAGTCTTGGCGTGATTAAATAGGTTCCTTATTATTAATATATTTTAAGACCAAATTTATGTACCAAACAAGTACGGGAGAAAATGTGCATCAATTTTGTAATGCCGATCAACATTAAATGATCCAAATTGAATTATTATGAACGACAATATAGCCGGCTTCTTAAGTTGGCGAGCCAGCAGCTCTTTTGCAATGGGAGGCGGCGTGTTCTCACGAGATATTATACGCTAACGGGAGTTTATCAAACGGGTACCCATTATTCAGATCAGTATAATACTCGGTTCCTATCATGCAAAGATAATATATAGCAATTCCTGAGTTCCGAGTCCCCGATTCCAGAATATTTATATCCGAGTACTCGCTCTAAATTAAACTCTTCAATTGGATGCGAATCACGTGATTTGTATTTTTTTCGCGACACTTTTTTATATCAAATTGTGGATTAATTTTGATTTAATAAATGACCTTTAGTAAAGGATACGCAATATTTAGGTGCTCAAATCAAATAATTTCACCTCCCCGGTGATGTGTTGAGGTATACATTAAACATAGGCATAGGCGGTGAAATTTTTTACGGGAGAAAATGCGGTGAATTTCCGTGGTATCAGTTTTAGAACTTTTTTGGGGAAAACCGTTAGCGCCTAACTATTCAGAGAATGGGTAATGCGGGATAAGCATGTGTGATTACAACAACAATGACAAATAGCGACCAAGTGAACAATCTTTATTCATCTAAAACTAATCAGTTATTTATTTAGTTTATTTAATCATTCACACATTCGGCTGATAGCCGGATGTTTGTTTCCATGATTGGTAACGCGAGCAGAGTTTCACAAGCGTAAAAGTCTCTTGACAAAAATTTCAAAATGGCGATTATATGATTATTTCATTTTATAATCGTCCACGATCATTTTGAATTATATAATCGCGATTAATCGAATAATCGAAAAATCGTGCAACCCTAGTTCATCACACGCTATAATTAATGATGGACTAAGCATGGTTGTACGAATCACTTGCCTTTACTATTTAGCCCTTGCCACACTGATGTCAATATTCTATCTTTTACTGTGTCAATAGCAAAGAAACTGATGTACATTTTTCAACAATTTTGGTGAACGATGTTACCATCTACGACAGCACCATCTTCCACCAAATTTGTTGAAATATGAACACCAGTTCATCTATAAATTTAATTTGAAAATTAAAAATGTTGACATCAGAGTGGTAAGGGTTAATAAACATGCTGTTGAATATTTTGAAACTAATTTGACTGGGTGCTGGCGCTACCATAGGCTTCAAAATAAACAACAGCTTACCTGCATAGTTTTCTGGAAATTGATAGTGAGGGAGTTCAGGGATCAATCGATCCCAACACAGGCGAAGTGTGGGTGGAGCTTAGCTAGAGAGGGGTAGGGCATAGCTAAAACTGGAATCCTCCATTAATAAAATCAAAACTCATAAGTTCATGTACCAGCATATTTGCATGGTGATTCAAAGATCATGAGATATAGCTATACACAACCACGTTAACATAAAATCACCATAATCAGTTCACGGCAAACATATAGTAATGGTGTTGAATATTATGAAAAAATTTTCACTGGATTTTTCACACATTTTTTTTTATGAATGAAAAGAAATCAGTTTTCCAGAGGGTTTTTTTGGTTTGCTTCAACATATTGAACTACATGTAGGTACAGTATATTGCTAGCATGAATCAGGGTCGCCAGGCAGTCATACGACCACACCTCTTAAAGAACCACCATCTTGTGCCCCAGCACCCCCTCCTCAGAAGTGTTTGCTATACACATATTTGACTGCAGCTGTAAATCATTACATGTCATTGCGTAAGTAAATGATCAGGGTTTGTGAAGTTAATGAGAATAGCATTAATTGTTAAATCAACACTACATTAGTCAGATCATAACGTGTGCTGAAATATTATTACGATTTATAAAAGACATGGCTAGATATTTGGCAACAAGTAGGGCTGCAACGATTTATCATGTATCGTGATATCGCGATACAATAATCATCATGATACGCGATACACTTAACTGTGTATCGTGATACTTAGAAACACTAATAAAACAGTTTACCTCCAAGAACTTTGCTTTACCAGTTAGCTTTATATGATAGAAAACTTAACCCTTTCAATGACAAATCCCTGAAAAAGTAAATTCCTTTCAAGGTAAAGTGTATTTTGCTGAATATTTTGAAATTAATATGACTGGAAGCTATTGCTGCTAATAACTGCCTAAGGCAGCAATGGCTTCCAGTCATATTAATTTCAAAATATGTAGCAGCTTTCCTGTATCGTTGCCATGAAATTGAGATACAAGAAATGTATGGGTGAACGGGTTATTGTTAACATTTGCATTTTATTGGTACTTCTCCCCAAAACAGATTGTTCCCACTGTTGTGCTGTTAATTACGTACTTTGTTTATTTTAATAGGTTTTTTACGCATTGTTTGTTATGTATCGTGATACGTATCATATTGTGACACACAGATCGTGATACGTATCGTATCGTAATTTAGGGAATCGTTGCAGCCCTAGCAACAAGCCATTCTCAATCAGATTATATGCATAGCTTGGATCATTACATAATAGAATGACCATTAACCATTTAATGGATGAATCAAGTTTTAGCTATGCCCCGCCCATCTCTAGCTAAGCTCCACCCACACCTCATTCGTGTTGGGATCGATCGAGCCCTGAGCTCCTTCACTATCAATGTCCAGAAAACTATACATGTAAGCTGTTGATATATTGAAACTAATTTGACTGGGCGCTGTTGCTGCCAATGGCAGCAACAGCGCCAGTCATATTAGTTTCAAAATATTCAACAGCATGTTTATTAACTAGCAAAGACATACAATTCGTACAACAACGTTTAGTCAGTTATCAATTAAGCATTCGTTACATACTTATCTACGTTATTCATGATGTCATCTTACATGTCATACAGTTGATTATGACATCATATGATGGATAGATAAACTGGAAAGGTCCATTGTCAATGTGGCCAAAAATAGCATCTACAGTGGCTTTGAGGAATGTTTATTTGCAGGCCAAGAGAAGACCATCACAGGAAGTCTGGGACTTCATGATTAATGCTATTGGGAGTCAACGCAAGAAACATGGAGATGCCAGTGAAAATAAATACAAAGTCGCAACCTTCCTCCATGATTTTACCCACTACTAAGAAAACATCTGCTTTAAAAGACCACATTTTGATTACCAATTGGGCCATTATTGGTCAAGCTGACCATAAGGGACATTTTAAACAGGTGAGTAAAACAAGCCTTTGCAGCTTGGTCTTGAGAAATGTCCATTTGCAGTCCAAGAGAAAACTAAACTGATCACTGAAATGACTGGCTCATAAACTGAGCTACATGTAGTCATCTCTGTACTAAATTTTCAAAAATATGCTTCCACTTTCCTACAAATGGCCATTCCCTAAACAAAAATACAAATTTTCTTGATATATCTTGACCATCCAAGTGTTAATACAGGTTAGACATGTATGCATGTACTCTCACATCAAGATTGTATGGAGGAATCCAGTTATAGCAATGCCACACCCACCTTTAGTTAAACTCTGCCCACACTTCACCCATGTTGGGATCGATCCATCTATCAACACCATGACTATCAATTTTCAGAAAACTATATACTCAAGTAAGCTGTTGAATATTTTGAAACTATGGCAGCAACAGTGGCCAGTCGAATTAGCTTCAAAATATTCAACAGCATGCATGTTTATTAAATTGTAGACATACAATTCGTACAACGTGTCAGACTATTATGCGTCTAAGACGGACTAAATCATTTATGACGCAATTGATTATTATACATACTGATCATGCAGTTGATTATGACATCATATGATTGACTGAGAAACTGGAATCATCCATTACATCATGTGCCTGACAGGCCTGTTCAAATTGGCGCAACACATTTTTCGTTTGCGGAAAGGTTATGCAAATACTTCTTACACAACCCATTTTCCATTCCCGCAGTTCCTTTGGTGTTGTACATAAATACATGAAAAATGGTTGCGTAAAACAGAATGGATTACCTAAAACAGATATGCTTATCGCAAAAACGGGCTATGAACATATTGAATTTGGACAGGCCTGGACCAGGTATTTGACAATGAAAAAGGGTCAACATTAGCTAAGTCAATACATCATAGAAGCTACAATGACCAGTCCTGAATACATACCTTGTAGCAAACTCAACACCAATTGTACTCTTACTTTCCGTCGAGAATTCATTGCGTGTGAATCGAGACACAAGGTTTGTTTTGCCGACTCCCGAATCACCTACCAGGACAACTGTCAATGACAATATACTGATTATTAATCGCAATAAGATTTGCAAACAAATTCAAAATATTTGCATTATAGAATGTACATTTGCCTGCCAAAAGAAGAATGTTTTTTAAATTTACCACTAAAACGACTGGCTCAGTGATCTCTTGGCTTACAAATGGACACTTCTCAAAGCCATTGCCGGAGCTATCGTCACTGGCTTGACCATTTTAACCATTTAATGGTCAAGCTGGCCTAAACCATCCTCTGCTGTGGACTTGTTGAATGGCCATTTACAGGCCAAGGGAATACAATTTTTGAAGATATTCCACTGAAATGACTGGCTTAATAACCGAGCCAGTCATTCCCCTGGGAAATGGAAAAAAATTGTATTCTCTTGCCCCATAAATGGACATTCAATACGCATTTAATAAGCAGATATTAATATTTTCATGGACAAATTTGACCATTAAAGGGTTAAACTATTCATGAAACATACAAAAAATAAACATGAGGCCCAAAGAGTTATGGAGATGCACTTTGACAATTTCCGATAAATTCTTCATAAAATCTACGATTTTCAACCCCAAAAATTGATCAATCAAATTTCTGAATAACGGTAGATGTTCTTGAGCGTAGCACCATAGAATCATTCCAGCCAAATTTGGTTGAAATCCACCACAGATCTAAGGAAGAGATGCATTTTGACAATTTCCGATAAATTTTTCATAAAATCAAAGATTTTGAAACTCAAAAATCGATCAAACAAAATTCTGAATAGATGTGCTTGAGTGTAGCACTATAGGATCATTCCTAGTGCAATAGAATCATTCCAGCCAAATTTGGTTGAAATCCACCATTTGAACAGCTAAGGAGGAGATGCATGTTGACAATTTCTGGTAAATTTCCCCATAAAATCTAAGATTTTCAGTCAAAAAAATTGGCCAGTTACAATTCTGAACAGAATTTCTGGAGCTTAGTGCCATAGAACCCTTCCAGCAAAATTTGGTTAAGGCATGTATGGAGATGTGCCTTGACAATTTTCGTTAAATCGTTCATAAAATCTAAGAAATATCACCCAAGAAATTGACCAATCAAAAAGGCTGAATAGATAGTTTAGGAGCTTCCCAAAATATGGTCGTTCTAGAAAAATTTGTTTGAAATCTGTAAAGTAGCCAAGGAGATGTGTTTTCACAATTTCCGGAAAATTTTACAAAAAAAAAAGATTTTCACCAAAAAAATTAACCAATCAGAATTCTGTACATAAACATGGAGCCTACCACAATAAGATCCTTTAATCCAATTTGCTTGAAATCGGTCAAAGCTTTAAGGAGAAGATGCTATTTGACGGACAGATGACGGATGGACAGACGTCATTGCATAAGCTTACATGGCTCTTTGAGCCAGCTGCGCTAATAAATAATTTATATGGCACAGCATAATTAGAGAAAATTTAGGGTTATTTGCATTCCATAAATAGGAAGTCAAAGTAGGAGTTCTCTATATCGCTCCAGATATTATCATCAATACACATACATGTATCAGTGGTATGTCCGAAGAAATCTTGTTTGGTGTGATGGCATGTGTACACACATAACAGTGGTAATAAGTGTCAATGAAACAACGAATACTTTGAACCAACCTCAATTGACAACGTCATACAAAGAACACCCAACTTTAACTCTCAAGAGTAGCGTCTTCTGTCATACTTTTTAACGGGACCTCAGTTCTCCTACATCTCCTGGCAAACCGCTCAACCTAACACATGAGGTACTATTCACGAAGAGTGTCTAAGGTACACACCAGCCCAACTGCTTGCACCTATTTAGAAGACCAGACTATGTCGTATTCACGAAGATGCGCTTAAATAGTCATCTACTGTAGGTGAATACAGACTTAGACGTTTTGCTACTTACATCATATTTAAGCACGTTTTCGTACTTAAGTGCCCTTCGTGAATACAGGCCCAGCTCTCCTAACTTATTATGCCATACTGCTCTAGCAGACCTCACATCTAGCATAATTTCCATGTGTTAGGAAATAAACAAGAGGCCCACGAGCCTTAGCGCTCACCTGGACCAATAGCATTTGGACAGACACAATACTTTAAATTCAGCAGTAACAAGACATAAAACACAAAATTGGAATTCAGTACACACAATATTTAGTAAGAAATTAATGATGTCAAATTTCGTTCAAATCCAGCAAGTGGCTAAGGCGGAGATGCATTTTGACAATTTCCGGCTCATTTTTCATAAAATCTGATTTTCACCCAAATAATTGAGCCATCAAATTTCTGAATAGAAGTTCTGGAGCGTAGCGTCATAGAATCCTTCCAGGCAAATCTGAGTAAAATCTACCATGCAGCTTAACAGCCTAAGGAGATGCATTTTTAGGAATTTTACCACTGGATTGACTGGACACATTTCTAGCATAATATCCTAACACATGGTGAACATAAACTTTGTGCTGAAACTTACTTTTCCAAATGAAGTCATATTTATCTTCTTCACTCTCTGGCCGCCCTTCATCCATGACGATGAACAGCTGATGAACAACTCACACGTCACAAACAACACATGTGCTCAACTGCAAAAACAACACATTATAAACATGAGCCAGTCATTCCGGTAGCAAATTTTCAAAACTAGTCTTCTCTTGGCCAGCAAATGGACGTTTCTCATGACAATTGCAAAGCCATTTTGAGGGGCTTGACCATTAAAGGGGTGATAAATGCAGGAATACAGTTGTCGCCATACCCGGTCAATCTTTAGCTAAGCTCCACCCACACTTTGCCTGTGTTGGGATCGAGCAATCTTTCGATTCCTGACCATATATTTCCAGGTAACTATACAGGTAAGCTGTTGAATATTTTGAAACTAATTTGACTGGGTGCTGTTGCTGCCTATTCAAAATATTCAACAGAATGTTTATTAAATAGTAGACATACAATTCGTACTTGACAGATTATTACGCGTTTTTGATGGACTAAATCGTGTCATTCATGACGTAATTGATTATGTTCAACAGTATGTTTATTAAATGGAAAATACATGTACCGTATTCAACAGAATGTTTATTAAATAGTAAAGACACAATTTGTACACCAACGCTTAGTCCATTATTATTTAAAACCTTTATCACTTATGTCAGTCAAAAACGATTTCTGCATTGGTCTTGATTAATGTCCATTTACAGACCAAGAGAAGCCTATTTTTGAAAGTTTACCACTAAAAGTTGACTGGCTCGATAACTGAGCCAGTCATTCCAATGGTAAATTTTCAAAAATAGTTTTCTCTTGCTCTGCCAATGGACATTTTCAATGAACAAATTCGAGGGTTAGAGGGTTAAGTATTCGTGATGAACTTAGCTACGCCATTCATGGTGTAATTGAGTATGACGTAATCCTACACATCACATGGTGTAATTGATTATGACTGATGGATAAACTGGAATCATCCATTATATATAGCATTCAGACATTACTAATGATGCCGTAACATCAAGCCATCCTTATAAGATTTTTTGGTTGTCCAATCCTGACCCTGGTGGTTGGAGTAGGGTAAGTAGGTAGGGAAATCTTTTTTTTTATCTGCTGAAATATAACATTAAAAAATTGAATTTAACTTGAAACAGACACTATAAAGCAGTGATGAAGATTAGCAGGGCCCCAGTAGCCCAAGGCTACCAGATTTTAGACTGGGCACCCAAAATTTCAAACTCACCAGCCCAGATGGCTGGCTAAATTTTTCATCCATATTTTAAGATTGTGAACAGAAAATCATTTTATGTTTATCTGATAAAGACAATATTATTAAAATCGGGCCCTTGAAAAAATGTCTGGTTTTAGGGATCCGGGTAGCTACATGGTTAAAAAGCTAAAGCTTTATCACAACGATAAAGCACACTGTTTCTAAAGGTATCTGTGCCCATTTTGACGAAAGAAGTCAATTCAATCTCCCAATGAACTTAAATCATGAAAAATAAATTATTCACAGCAAACTACAAAACAAGATTTTGAGTCGGCAGGTTTTTTAGGAGAGGACGACTAAACTATTATTTAAGGATGGTGACATTAATCAGGATTTGAAATTACCTGTTAATGGTAGAGTGGCAAGAAAATTAACATTTTTAATTAGTTTGAACAGTCCTTTTGGAAGACTATTTTAGAAACTTTACCACTGGGATGACTGGATCCATTTCTAGGTAAGCTCTGCCCATGTTTTGTGTGTGCTAGGATCAATTTATACACTTTTAACCCTGAATTCCAAGAATACCATTATCACAGTAAACTAGATATAATATATACAGACCCGTGAGCTGTTAAATACTTTAAAACTAACTTGACTGGGAGATGTTGCGGCACACAGGAAGATCCCAGTCAAATTAGTTTTAAAAATATTCAACATGATGTTTATTAAATAGTAAAGGTAACTGATAGTAAAGCTTGATAACTGAGATTGTCATTTCAAAGGACAATTTTCAAAAACAATCCTCTCTTGTCGTGCCTAGAAATGGACATTGAATAAGCAGTTTTAAATTTTCTTGAAAAATCATGATAATTAAGGGACTGATTACATGTACACAATTGAAATCAAGTTTTTCTTTGCGACTCACAACCTGACAACTAGTAACTGAAAGAGTCAGTCTGTCTGTCTGTCATCTGGTCCAAGATTTTACCCTGCTGACAAAGCTGTCCACATTGCATATATTTTTAAAAGTATGTTGCTTTTATTAAGATGTATATTTAACACTTTAACCCTCGAATTTGTTAAAGAAAATTTCAATTTTCGTTGAGAAAATGTTCTCCAGAATACCAAGAGAAGACCATTTTTGAAAATTTACCACCAGAATGACTGGCTCGGCTATCCACTGCGAAAGCTGTTTTTTGCTGCTATGACTAATAAACGGTTACGTTAGACAATCTAATATCAGCTATTTTGTAGCAGCCATTCAGGATTTACCATATGCCAATGATACATTACTCTACCTGAGGAGGTAAAATAAAGGCCGTTATACATTTATCATGTTTATATATGTACAATGCATGTAAACTTGTAAGTACTACACACTACACGATCGTGTGTACACAGGGTGCAAACATTTTTACTGATATAACTGTCAAGAATAGCCAAAAGTAGTTTTACTAATTTATTATTGATAGCGTTATCAAACTTTAGGACAACACAATCATGTGTATAGTATTAGTTATTACATTAACTCTTTTAACACTCATATCAGCAAAAAACAGCTTCTGCAGTGACCTTGAGAAATGTCGATTTGCAGACCAAGAGAAGACTATTTTTGAAAATTTCTGACTGGAATGACTGGCTTGATAACCAAGCCAGTCATTCCAGTCATAAATTGAAAAAATAGTCTTCTCTTGGTCTGCAAATGGACATTTTCTATGAGAAATTGAAATTTCTTGAACAAATTCAAGGGTTAAAAATTTAAAATAAATGTTCACAAAAAATGTAACCTTTTCCTCCGTGTATGTTTAGTTGCAGGCCAAGATCAGGCAATCTTTTATTTATCACTGGAATGATTGACTTAATTATCAAGTAAGTCTTTCCAGTGATACATTTTCGAAAATAGCATTATCTTGGCCTGCAAATAGACATTCCTCAAGGCTACTTCAGACGCCGGTTTTGGCCGGTTTGACTATTAACCCTTTGACACTCAAACCAGCCAACAATGGCTTCTGCAGTGGGCTTGAGAAATGTCTGTTTGCAGACCAAGTGAATACTATTTTTTTAAATTTAACACTAGAATCACTGACTCGATAACCGAGCTAGTCATTCAAGTGGTAAACTTTTAAAAGTAGTATTTTCCTGGCTTGCAAATTGAAATTTTGCATGAAAACATTGAAATTTTCTTGAACAAATTTAAGTGTTAAAGGGTTAAGAATTACTCTATTTCAATAAGAGTTAGTCTTCCCCTGAAGTATCACTACACTTAGCCATGTCTGTCTGTCATGTATGTGTGTATGTGCATGCATGAATATTGCGTCAGTAAAGGTTAAAGGTCAAGGTTATTGAAAATGGCGAAAAACTGAAACAAGAGGCCCAAGGGGCCTGTATCGCTCCGCTGGACCATAGGTATTTCAATTAGAATGGTCATTAACAACAAGCACAACCTTAATGAGTTGAGCAGACTAATGCAACAAGAAAACAGAGGCCATGTTTCTTTAGGTATCAACTTCTCTTGAACAAATTTTATTGGCCCTTAGTCATCAATATCATATCTCCCAAATTTCGGCCCAATCGTTTTAAGGGGCTCTGGAGACGAAGTTCCTTTCATGAAAACCAGGCCATCCAAGATGGCCACCCAACCATTTGCCAAATCAAGTCCTCTTGAACAAACTTGGTTCGGCTTGTGCCCTAAATAATATTTTATGAGTTTTGAATCAATCGCTCAAACAGTTTTGGTGAAGATTTTTAAAGACATTTCTAAAAATCGACCAAAATCCATGATGGCCACTGGTCAAATTGGCCGATCGGCTTCGTTTGAACAAACGTAAATCTCCATGCCCTAAGGATGTTTCCTGCCAAATTATAATTGAAATTGGCCCAGTAGTTCTCGAGAAGACATTTTAAATTTCCCATTGCTTTAGTAGTATGGGAACTTTTTGCGGGGAAAATTATCCAAGATGGCCGGCAACCTGTTTATCCAACAGTTTCTAAAATTGCAAATTTGAGATCAGAATACCCAAAAACATATATAAAACCAATTTCAGCCTCAAAATCCATCAAATAAAAAAATCCAATATGGCCACTAAACACGCTATATTTTGGTTGACCCATGGCGGCCATGTTTTTTTCCAGATCAACTTCCCTTGAACAAACTTTAATAGCCCTTAGTCCCTAATCATATCTCCCAAATTTCGGCCCGATCCCTTCAGCGGTTCTGGAGTATTTTTTTGGAAAACTAGGTCATCCAAGATGGCTGTTGAAACCATTTGGTCAATCAAGTAACTTGGCTTACCGCTTTCCCTTTTTAATCGATTCCCCTAGCGGTTTCGGAGAAAATTTTTAAAGACATTTCCTAAAATCGGCTGAAATCCAAGACGGCCGCTGGCCAAATTGGCCAATAGGCTTCATTTGAACAAACTTGGATCCCTATGCCCTAAGGATGCTTCCTGCTAAATATAATTGAAATCGGCCCAGTGCTTCTTGAGAAGTTGTTTAAAGGAAAAGTTGCCAGATGCCGGACAGACACATGACGGACAGTCGCCACGGCATAAGCTCACTTGGCCTTTCAGGCCATGTGAGATAAAAATGGGCATTGTCACCTCCAACTTATTCCTCATATTTACCCACAGAAATGGGGGAAATGCATTCTGAGAGCATCTAGGTTTCAAAAATTTTCTGAACCACCACCCCCACTGGACCCGCCCCTGGGGTCACAATGGGTGCCGTCTTAAGCTGTGATCAGTTCAAGCTACGATGACCCGCGCTGCGCTAGAACTGTCGGCAACTGATTAGAAAATCTGAGCCCATGTCGCTTACGATTCGATTACTAGCAATTATCAGCAACTACTTGCACTGCCCGTTCCCAAGCTGTATGTGCGCTCATGTCAACTGGAAACGCAGCATGAATTAACAGGTCATGTATTTATTTTGAAACGACCTTTCATATTTGCAATATATGTTTGTTGTTCATTATCGCCTTAAAAATGTGTATATGCCTATTGTATCCCGTGTATCCAAGAAATCATTAGATAATCTGTTCTGCATCATGTCTCAAACACACACGTATGTGATAAAGAAAAAAAATGATACTTTCCTTTCCTATGGTAATTATGTATTTTCCTATTGCTACTTGCTTTAAATTGTAGGTCATGCCTTTTGCAAATACGTAGCCTAATAATAAATGGTGGTTGGGGTTAATAAAGTTATGCTCATGTATAAAATCTGTCAGCGAAAGCACAGGAATTAAAAATAAATAGAAAGAAATGTGTACAAGACGTTCCAGAACGTTCCACAAATTGTATATAGATTTTAAATTTTAAGAGTGGGCGCCCTGCTGAAAAACAACAGGGCAGTGAATTGACAAATAATGATATCAAGAGTTACCCATAGAATATGCCTCTCAAATTTAATCAAGCTATATTTCTTATTAACGGAGGAGTAGAGATTTTAAAATTTAAGGGTGTGGTGCCGTACTAATAACAAGCTGGGAAGTTAATTGAAAATCGGGCTCTCTTACGGATGTGGGTATATATCTCGAGAATAGTAGTTTGAAGTTTCAGCAAGATTGGAGGAAAACTATGTCGACAAAAGCCAAACCTTTAGTGATGTCATTTTATAGTAGCACCAGTTGATGTTACGTCATGTGATTGTGTCTTCTGATCCTTGATTGACAAACCTGATCCATGAATTATGAGACTATTAATAATAGCTTGAATTAAATAAACTGATGGCATTTTTTAAATGTGATTAACCCTTTAAATATGTAATCTTGTTTAATTTTCTCATTTGATGGCCATAAAAAGACGATTTTGGACAATTTACCACTGTAATGACTGACTCTGTTATCCATCAGTTTCTGTGTACTGATTGACTACAGCCGATAATTCAGTTGCTGACAATCGTAATTACGTTCATGTCGATAATAACTTGTCTGTGACTGACGCCAACCGATCGCAACTGATCATAGAAGTAGAACATGCTCTACTCAAGTGATTTGAGATTTTTTGGACGTCGATTGACGGCGATCGACATTAAAGTGATCGCAGGTACACGCTCAGGTCAAACCTGTCGGAGACTAAATCAGTCGCTGGGAGTTGACGATAGTTGCTGGAAAATCAAGCAGAGACTAGTTTAGTCGCAGCGCAAGCTCGACCTGACCGCAGCTTTAGATCAATAGGATTGCCGGTTGGATTAGACTGTTAGACTCCTAGCGGTAGGCTAACGATAACACCCTTCATTCAGAATATTTACAAATTTTATTAAATGTTAGAAATAAAATAACAAAATCGATCAGACTAGCTGATTAGATTGATAAAATAGATTGGAAATTTTTTAATCTTATACATTATAATAGCATAAGCAGTGTCCATTTTAGAATTATATATTTTATAGCAGGCCTATGTGATATAGAATGAAATATGTTATCTTCACGCCTTCAGAGGCGCTTTGGATTTACTGCAAATGCGGATTTAGCGTGTGTTCAACTGGCCAACTATAGATAAGTGACCTGATTATTTGCCAGTCGAAAACAGTGGATTCAACTGGACAGTAGTCACCAGTAGTTAACTATATTTGCCTAGTCGAACGTGTCTTTAGACCTATTTCCATCTTAGCCAATCAGACTTGAGCTTTGGGACTTCGCTTTTGCAAATCGCAATGTTTCATTTTACGACAGAAATTCGTTAAATGGTTGAATAAAACAGCGAGAATGGCATAAAATGCAACGTTAATGCTTGCTTTATATATCACATGTGGCTTTTAGATCACCCAATCCATGCTAGTGGTGATCAGTAATGTCATAGATGTTCCGCCTGTGTTATGATCCGTGACTTTTGTAAGGGTTGGTGTTTCGTGGCAATTATTACCAATTTGAAAAACATCTTATCCTGAAGCCCAATCACCTAGACGATATGTCGTGATACCGAAGAATTTTTCCAGATATCGTTACCGTCTACCAAAATCCAATATCTGCCAGCTCTAGTACCCATTATTAAGATCAGACCTAAAGTACAATACTCAGTTCCTATCGCGCAATAGTAATATATAGCAATTCCGATTCCACAATATTTATAAATAAAGTTCCTTTGAGATTGGAGGCGAATTGCAGGAAATGTCAATTTCCCTTTCTCCGAGATCTAACAATACTCACCATTCTGTTACTTCTGATATACAGCTGGCCCTGACAGCGGCTCTAGGATTATAGACTTAGAAAGCTTTACCGACTCCTGGGAACCGAGTACCCGGCTCCCCACTGCCGAGTACCCGTTTACCATAGAGCTCATATTGTTTGCATAGCCACCAAACAAGAGAAAACTATGGCTTGCCTCCGTGGGGCTGGGAGGCTGGGTCCGTAACAGAATGGTGAGTATTGTTAGATCTCGGAGAAAGGGAAATTGACATTTCCTGCATTCTCCTTCGATCAATACTCACCATTCTGTTACTTCTGATATACACCAGATTTGATCAGTAACCTGGTGGGAAGGGGCAAGCCATAAATGCTAATTTTGCCCCTTGGAGAAAGATTTTAGACTTCAAACTTGACTAACGGAGACCTAAAAGGACCGTCAAGTTCACGGAACCGAATCACATTCGCGTCACAGCCCCCCCCTTTTTCCTCCTAAGAAAAGGGAGAGAACTAACGAACATGTATCTCGCCTGAAACACCAATATGCCAAGAGGGTTAACTACTCCCTGCATATCGCTTGTATTAGCCTGGGAATGAGCATGAATATATAAGATGAATGAACATGATACATATACATAATACAAAAAACTCTCACTTGTTGAATTACCTTATGATAACAGGACTTCAGACGTACCGCCTACAACCATACACTGGTTCGGCCATCAGTGACACAATCTGGTTGACATCCTCTCGCTTGACCATGCCTGCTTTAGGTTCTTTTCTTACCAAAGTGAAAAAAAGGGGAAAAGCAGTGTGGTCACTAACTATCGTTTCAAAACAGCTAAAGCGAGTGGATTGGCTGAGTCTGACACATCCCTCATATAGTAATCCGTAAATGAGGACTCACAGTGCCATTGTGCAACGGCCATGATGTCCTCTAACGGAACACCATTGTAAAGGGCGGTCGAGGCGGCTATTCCTCTAACATCGTGTGCCCTTACGCCCTGCACCTGGTGCCCAGTCGCCATCTCATGAGTAGTCTGAATGCATTCGACCACCCACCGAGAGATAGTATCCATGGATGCGGCGCCATAAGGCTTTTTATGGCAGATCCACAGATGTCTATCGTTCGACCGTAACGAGTCAGTCCGTTTCTTGTACTTAGTCAAAGCACGGACCGGGCACCAGACACTGGCATCACGATCAAACCTGGTTAACTTCGGTATAATGATCGGTCTGCCGGGATATCTCAAAGATTGGTTCTTTGACATAAATTCTGCTCTTGGCAGAAGACGCAGACCTTCTCCAGAAACAATAAATCGGTTCCTCTCTGCCGAAAGCGCATGGATCTCACTGCGCCTTCTAGCTGAGGAAGCTGCCAATAGAAAGACCGCCTTTAGAGTCAAATGCTTTAGACTAGCCGAACGCAACGGTTCGAATGGGTGCTTGGCCAGTACATTAAGCACTAAAGATAGACTCCAGGCTGGAATGACTACCGGTTGTCTCGGGCGGAGATTGCTCATTCCCTTCAACATCACGTTTAACTGGGCCACCTCTGGACTATCCCTGTTGGCTAGACAAGGGATAACTGATGCCAAAGCTGACTTGTATCCAGCAATTGTGACGGGAGCTAGTCCTGTAAAGAACAGCTCACAGAGAAAGTCTGCTATTTGCTGAATAGTGGATTGAAAGGTATCAATACCCTTTTCTTCACACCAGTCTGCAAATCTGTTAACCTTGTTGTTATATGACTTGAAGGTTGACCTCCTTCTCGCAGCCGCGATGAAATCAGCAGCCTGTCGAGAAAAGCCTTCCGACGTGGAACGTTGTTTGACAACATCCACGCAGTCAATTTGAACATTTCGGGACGCTCGTGTAGGAAGCGTCCCTTGGCCTGGGAGATTATGTTCGGAATCTCGGGCAACTGCACAGGATTTTCCACCAGCAGATCTAGAAGATCCGTGAACCACGCCCTGCTCGGCCAATACGGCGCTATTAGCAGGACCAGACACGGTTCCTCCCTGACCTTCACCAATACCTTCGGTAGAAGAATGGTGGGCGGATACGCGTAAGCGTGCATCCCTCTCCAGCTTATCGCCAGAGCGTCTGTATCGACGGCATTTGGATCTGGAATCGGCGAGACATATGTCATGATTTGAGCATTTTCCTTTGTGGCGAACAAGTCCACGTTGGGTTTGCCCCAATGCTCGAAGATCCGTCGTAGAACTGGAGGGTTGAGGGACCATTCTGTTGGCAGGATTCTCTGTCTGCGAGACAAAGCATCCGCCAGAATGTTCAATCGGCCAGGAATATGAGCTGCTTTCAAAACAACCGAGTAATTCCTGCACCATTGAATCAAGTGCCACACCCTGATGCACAGGGTGGGCGACCTGGTCCCTCCTTGGCGATTTATATATGATACTACTGTCGAATTGTCCGACCGTATCAATATCACCTTGCCCCTGATCATCGGAAGGAACTCTTCCAACGCCAGTTCCACTGCCATCATTTCCAACAGATTGATATGCAGCTGACTCTCCGGGAGAGTCCATGTGCCCGAGACCTGGTGTTCTCCCAGGCAGGCACCCCACCCTTCCAGCGATGCATCCGTGTAAACGGACAGCTGGGGGTGGGGTAGGTGCAGCGAAACCCCTATTAGGAGATTCTGACGCTGTTTCCACCATAGAAGATGCGATATTATCGGCTCCAAAACTGGCACCAGTTTTGACAGGGGTTCTGTTCTCTGTTTCCACAGAGACATCAGAGACAACTGGATAGGTCTTCGCATTAGAGCAGCGTACGGGATAACCTGCTCCATGGAGACCATCATGCCCAGCATCTGAAGGAACCGCCTCGCCTGAATGTGGTTTCCCACTCGAAAACTCCCGAGGATGGCTAACAGAGACACCACTCTGGGCTCTGACGGGTAAACCCTGCCCTCCTCGAGGTCGAATCGCATCCCCAAATAAACGAAATGTTGAGTGGGTGTCAACTCGGATTTCTCCTCGTTGACTATCCAGCCTAGATCTGAAAGTAACTTCAGAGTCAGAGCAGTATCCACGTTCAACCTGGCTGCCGAGTCTGCCTTGAGCAGCCAGTCGTCTATGTAGGTGTGTAGCGCCACGTTCTCTTTTCTGAGAAACGCTGTCACCGCAAGGACCACTCTTGTGAAAACCCTCGGAGCTGTCGACAGGCCAAACGGGAGAACTGTAAACTCCCATACTTGATTCTGAAACGCAAATCTCAGAAACCTGTGCCAACTCCGATTGATCGGAATGTGGAAATATGCATCTTTCAGATCGATCGATACACACCACATTCCTTTCCTCAATCCCGCCATTACCGACCTCGGCGTTTCCATCTGGAACCGAGGCGTATGGATAAACCAATTTAATGGCCTGAGATTGAGTATGGGTCTCCATCCCCCCGTGCTCTTGGGGACAAGGAACATGTTTGAATAGAAGCCTGGAGTGTTCCGGTTTGCTGGTTTTATTGCTCCCTTCAGAAGCAAACCCGACACTTCCTTTTGAACGGCTTCTAACTTGTCTGGCTCCCTTGGTACGGGTGTCCAGACTGGTGCCAAAGACAGATTTTGTGGCGGAAAGTCCCACCACTCCGGCATGTAACCCTGGGATAACCATCCCAGGACCAGACTGTCTGACGTCACACCTCGCCAAGCCTCGACGAAACGCATGAGCCTTCCACCCACCATAGACGCCTCGACGTCTAACGGGGTTGTCCGGCTCGCAGTCCGCCCCCCCCCCCCCCTTTCTTAACGAGAGAGAGTGAGAACCATTTCGTTCTAGGCACGACGGGTATAACTGGCACCGCTGTTCCTGTCGCACAGGTGCGGTCCAGGCGGATATGAAGGGAGCTTGCGTACCCTCAGGTACGCTTCGGCCCCTTCTGTCCGCCCTTTGAGGCCTTACCCTTACCCTTCCCCTTGCCCTTACCACCTCTAGGGCGGTCCGGAGCAACATTGGGGAGGGTAGGCGCCTCTACAGCCTTCCTGGGTTTCTTCGCCGGCGGCGGCTCCGAAAACCCAGCCGAAACAGACGTCGCAATAGGCCTGGCTTTCGCCTTGCCCTTATGCTTTTTCTGTTTCTTTGAAGGCTGTACTGATAGCGGCTTACCCACAGCCCCTAGTGCGTGCGCTTGCCGCACTAGCTCTAGCTGTAGATTTACCGCTAACCGATTCTGCGCAATACTGGCGGTGTCCTCTAAGATGGCCCGCGCTTGGCCACCAAAGATGCTAGGCCCTGTCAGGGGCGTCCCAAGAAGACGCTCCTTGACTGCCGTAGCCGGACGCATATGGTCAATGACCATTTGCCTCCTGGACTTCGTCACACGCGCTTGCACCCTTGCCAATGCGTCCATTGACAGCACCAAGCCGTCATTAACACACGATAGCGCCACAGGTGGCACAGGGTGGCCTGCCCCCGCTTCAGCCCACACCGACTGAAGTAGACGATAGGAGTGATTGACAGCGCTCATGGCTGCCCTCACACCCTCATCGCATAGGGCCAGGACTTCTTCCTGGTGTACCTGGGCCTTATCCACTAGTGCCGGACCGGGACCACCCGAACCGGCACTCTGGACGCCCAGTACCCATCGGTCATCCTCCGTGACCGACGGGACTACACCATACCTGTCGTATTCACCCCGCGGAATACGGCACCTTGCCCGCACCTCCCTGGAGGCCGCAGGGAGCTGACCCTTGGTCATTAGTTGTTTACTATAAATAGCATCCAACAAATCAATGAACCGTGGATCCAGTCCCACTGACTGGATCCGGGCCGCGGGCAAAATCCCCGTCCTAATCGACGCAACCGACGGACGGGGCGCATCTTCATCGGCCGTGGCCGAAACCACAGACGGGTCAACTCTGGCTAGCCACGCCAGAGCATCAGACCAGTCTAACTCCGAAGAAGATACTCCCGCAAACACGTCACCCATTGACATGTTTACGGGTCTGCCAGCCATGGCCTCCCGGCCAGGAGCCACGGCTGACACGCCAGGCACTCCGCTACCACATGGTTCCGCCGCCACCCCATGAAACACTCCGGTCCATGGGGTAGGTCCGCACGGAAAACCGTACGGACCCGTAACCGTCGCGGAACCATAGCCGGCACCGGGCGCCAACGGCACCCCATGTCCGGCTGCCGGACCAGGCGAGATAGGTGAGTACCACGCCTGGCCCGGCACACCGGTTCCCCTGACGGCTGGTGACAAACCAAGCCGCGCGGAACCGGTGCACGGTAACGGATTGGCCTCAGCCGCAGGCGGAGCCGCTGACCTGGCTTGCGCCAAACCAGACAAATGGAGGCCGGTTCCGTCCAGGACGGAATCAACCTCCATATTCTCCACCTGCGGCTTCACGGGCCGCAGCAACCTCTCCTCCTCGGCCTCATCGTCTTCAGACTCCGAAGAGCCGTCACTAGACGAATAAACCGTGGAGCCGTCCTGGCGGACGGCTCCCACACCTGACGGACCGGCCACCGCTACTGGACCACCCGGAGGTGGCCGCAGAGAGACAGAACCCGTCTGGCCGAAGCCAGACGGACCCGCCAGGGGGCCGTACGAGACGGCCCCCTCGGTAACCAGTCCAGAATCCTGTCCGAAGACAGGATCCGTACCAGGCATGGGGAGAAACTGCCCCCCAACCTTTGGTAGCAGGGACGACACCAGCGTGGGCAGAACGCTATGCAGAAAACCCTGCATAGCCGGACCAAACCACGCCGGCGGTGCCATCTCCGCCACCTCCAGCTGGGGACGTGGAGCACCCCCACCGGCCGAACCGGGCGCTCCACGATTTCCTCTCGGACCGCCTGACCCCGCGTCAGACCCAGCCAAGTCCTTCTGGGCAAGGAACTTAACCATCGTTTCGACGGACCACACTGCACAAACATTACACCTATGATCTATATTACACAGGGCACACCTAAAACAGACATGGTCCTTGAACATTACACGGACAAACTTATGGCAGTCGTCACATGATGGCGGGGCTGGCTTGGCCTATAAAATAAGCACAAACCTACAATAAACAAGCGGAACGAGACACGGATGGAAGGCAGACAATTAATTTTCAAATATTTTGACTCATAAATTAACCGTAACCTCCCGCACCCCACCCCGCCACGTTACAACAACGATCGCATTGATTATGACGACAAGAACGCGGCGGGCACAACACACCCATAATAGATCCTACAGGATGTGTAACGGCTCCAGGAATCATATCGCATAGCATTCAGGGTATATTTACTAATCAATATAAATTATACTCCTAACGAACGCAGCACGATATGTGAAGAAAACAACAAAATGTATAACAACTGCTGTCTCACACGGTAAAACCGCAGACCACGCATCTACTCAAGAATTTTGAAACCACCGATCATTGCAAACCGATCGTGATTGCACGTAAACTTGATCATTCTAAAGTTTCCGGTACCATTTTTAGTACGCAGCACCCAGAACAAGATGCGCGAATAATGAAAAAATTTTTCTTCACATAAACATCCGAGCGACCGGGTGTGACGTCACCCGCTCGGATTCTACGGAGAACGACGTCAGCCGATATTCGTGTTAGAAATACCGTAGCAAACACCTATTTTCATATCTGCCGATCGCCTGTTGGTGTTTAAAGAAGGCGATCGTCTGCCATATATCGTTGCTAGCACACGTCCCAGATTCTATGGGGTTAGAAATTGGAACATGCGACACAACGAAATTTAGAGACCTAAGTCTTTTAACTATGGATATAAAGAACAATACAACCTGGTTATCTTGGGCGGTATTCTCCATAGTCCTTAGTTATCCTTTCAGAACACACAAACTATCACCGATTAAAGACTTAGATTCTTTTAAAAAACACTAAAATCCTTAATGCGAAAAGCATGTATTGCACTTGTTGCTATGCAAACAAGAATGAGCTCTATGGTAAACGGGTACTCGGCAGTGGGGAGCCGGGTACCCGGTTCCCAGGAGTCGGTAAAGCTTTCTAAGTCTATAATCCTAGAGCCGCTGTCAGGGCCAGCTGTATATCAGAAGTAACAGAATGGTGAGTATTGATCGAAGGAGAACACGTGATTTATATCTTTTCGCGACAACATTTGATGTTAAATTCAGGATTAATTTTGATGTAATAAATGATCTTTATTAAAGGATACGCAATATTTAGGCACTCCAATTTAATAATTTAACTTCCGCGATGATGTTTTTAAATCATACATTAAACATAGTCGTAAGGCAGCGAGAATCTGTACCGGGAAATTGAGTTCAATTTTCGTGGTATAATTTTCAGAAAACTTTTTGGGGAAAGCTCTCTAATAATAAGCCCAACCCCTTTCTCAAAGATGTTAGTTTGGAAATTGAACACATCTTGTCCAAATAGAGGCCTAGTCTTCAAATAGGCGGAATACGGTACCTATCTACCCTACTCCAACTACCAGGGTCGGGAGAGGACACACAAATTTTGTTTAAGGATGGCCTTACATGACAACTTGTCTTAACTGTCCATCTGCAGACTACATTTTCCATGGGGGATGTTTAACTATGCTGAATATTTTGAAAACCATTTGACTGAGTTATTCGTGGCTAATTCATCAACAACTTTCAGTCAAATTGTTTTCAAAATATTCAGCACATCCTGGGTTATTGCCAATTGAAATTATTGTCTGGTGCCTTGCAGCAGTCAGACAGTTAAAGAATCACCATCATCACTTAACTCTTTAAGCCTTAAATTTATTCAAGAAAATTTAAATTTTCTCCTAGAAAATGCCCATTAGCAGACCAAAAGAAGACAATTTTTTAATATTTACCACTGGAATGACTGGCTCGGTTATCGAGCCAGTCATTCCAGTGGTAAATTTCCAAAATAGTCTTCTTTTGGTCTGCAAATGGACATTTCTGAAGACTACTACAGAAGCCACTTTTTGGCGGTTTGAGTGGTAAAGGGTTAACACTCATATCAGCCTAAAACTGCTTCTACAGTGGTCTTGAGAAATGTCAATCTGCAGACCAAGAGAAGCCCCTTTTTGAAAATTTACCACTGGAATGACTGGCTCGGTTATCGAGCCAGTCATACCAGTAGTAAATTTTCAAAAATAGTCTCTTGCTCTGCAAATTGACATTTTCTATGAGAAAATTAAAATTTTCTTGGACAAATTCAAGGCTTAAAGGGTTAAATAGTTAAACTACGACGTTAATGGTTTAAACCTTTACTCATCAAATTTGTCCATAATTTCAGTTTTCTGATAGAAAATGGCGATTAATTTGCAGTCCAAGAGAATTAAAAAACTGTAACTGGAATCACATTTCTCGAGACCAAGTAGAATCTGTTTTTGGCTCGAGTGTTAAAGGGCTACATGAATGTGTATAAATAATATAAATAAAAAGAGCTACTGCATTGGATATATGTCATCAAGGCCAATTTAATTCTTTTATGGTCCGCAAGATTTGATTTCTTCGTCAGTGAAAGTCCATTTGCAGGACAAGATAAATGGACATATTATTTTTGGATTTTCCCTCTGGAATAACTGGATCTATTATCGAGCCAGTCATTCCAATGGGAACTTTTCAAAAATAATATTCTCTTAGCCTGCAAGCGGGACACAAGTTTCTGAATAACACTGCGGAAGCCATTTTTGGCTGGACTATCAATTGCTCAGATACAACATCCACAGGTCTAGCATATTATTAACCCTTTAGCTGTGTGTCTGTTGAGTTTCTATGTACAGACTACATTTTGCACGGGGTTTAACTCTGGATATCTTGAGTGTTTTGAAAACAATTTGACTGAAAGTTGTTGGTGGCTAAGCCACCAACAACTGTCAGTCAAATTGTTTTCAAAATATTCACCAAGTCCAGAGTTATTTCCAATTGTAATTATTGTCCGTGTCTTGCAGCAGTCAGACAGTTAATGATCAAGCTGGCTGAAACCCGCCTCTGCAGTTTCTTGAGGAATGTCTATTTGCAGGCCCAGTGAGTCCGGAGTTATTTTTGATCATATATATTATTTAAATTTACACTGGCTTGATAATGGACCATTTCAGTTTCCGCTATGCCCCACCCATCCCTACTTAAGCTCCACCCATGCTTCACCCATGTTGGGGTCGATTGATCCCCGAATGCCCTGACTATCAATTTCCAGAAAACTATATGCACAGGTAAGCTGTTTGAAACTAATTTGACTCAGTGTTGTTGCTGCCTATGGCAGCAACAGCGTCCAGTCAAATTAGCGTCAAAATATTCAACAGAATGTTTATTAGATAGTAAAGACATACAATTCGCACAATGCTTAGTCCACCTTCAAATATGCATCCGTGACGTACTTATCTACGTCATTGGCTATTACGTCATCCTACGTAGTGTAAAAAAAATCTTGGGGCGGAGCCTATTGTAAAGGTCACCTCGTAATCATAATATGCCGGGTAACTCATGTGCCATATTTGGTTGACTTCTGGCAACTTTGACATTCTGTCGACCGACACCCCCTGGGAAAAGCAAAATGTAAGCATCATTTTGCAATCCGCAATCATATAGGTCAAACACATAAAATCTGGCTGAATTTCACTAAAGTGTCTCGCAAACACAAACACTGATGGATGCGTTTTTATCAAAACGTGGTGTGGTAGTCGTGAGTGAAATTATGCAGATTCAGTGTTGTTCAGATATGGCTAGATCGTGTTAATGATTTCCATTAGATATGTCGCTGCGTTCCATGGCAACATGTTGCTGGATATAGCATGATGTGCCATAGAGTAGACATGGTAGAGACGACTTGGGTAGCGATCGAGAGAAATCAAAAACGATAACAATGATGATGGTGATGATATGATGGTGGTGGCGATGATGATGATGATGATGATGGTGGTGGTGATGAATGATGATGAAGCTGATAGTTGTGGTGGTGATGATGATGATGGTGTGATGATGATGATGATGGTGGTGATGATTGATGATGATGGGGTGGTGATGATGGCGATGATCAATGATGATGATGATGATGGTGGTGGGGGTGGTGATGATGACAGTGATTGATGATGATGACGATGATGATGGTGGGTGGTGTTGATGGTGATGATGATGATGATGAAGAGATGATGGTGGTGGTGGTGATGATGATGATTGAACGTGATTGATTGATGATGATGATGATGAGATCGGAGATGATGATGATGATGATATGACAGACTTAGTACTTTCTCAGCAGTTGCCTTGAGTCATCTACAAAATCATAACAATGAGTCAAGCAAACAACTTTCAAGATCAAAAAAATTACCTTCACTTCCGACACTTGTTACTGTTAGTTGTTAATAAACTTGTTACACAAACAATAATAACAGAGTCAACTATTATATGCTAATCACAATCTAATTCAACTCAAAGTTGTTACTAGAAACGACCATCAATCAAAATCGATCGTCAAGTGAATCCTAAATCATTTAAATGGAACACCTTTAAAGCTCACCTGTGCAATAATGTACTCGCAATCAATGCGGCTCTACATCGGGGGCGATTAACTGGTGACATATATTTTTTTATCCTTTGAAATCGTAGTATGTATTATTTTATCTGACGAAGTAAACGACTCGTTGCATCTTGAAATAGAAATTTACACAGCATATTAATGATAGGCTAGCATTTAAAATTATTATTTTTTGTTTGCTATGCATCCTATTGACCCTCATATTCTGGTTGTTCATTACATGTTTCTGTATATCCCCCGTTATACAGAGAGTTGCACCGCAAATGGTGATGGTTTCCTTTCTTGGTTAATGTTAACAATATATCGACTATTAAATTAAAAATACATATGTGTACATTTGTAGATTAAATTATTGTCATACATTATTTTTTAATTATTTTTATTTTTGTTCATGGTCTATATCGTCTTTCTCTACCCCTATGAATGAATAGGGGAGAGATTACAAGGCACATATTTTAAAGCGAATAAAATCATATTGAGATACTTGACTAAAATATACACTTACCCTACTCATATATTAGACACAAATAAACTGAAAATAAACGCTAAATACGCACAGTATTAGCCGCCGACGATCTTCCAGCGCTGATATTATTGCCAGGTTTTAAAATATAATTGTTGAGTTTACGTCACAAAACATGCATCTTAAATGCATTATTTATTTAAAACTAAATTATAAAAAATTATATTTTAATTATGCAGCTTTTTTCGTCATGGCGCGTAAAGCGGATTTCCTAAATAGGGGGAGAGATTGACGTATATTGAGAGTATAGGACCGGAATAGCCTACAATCTTAAAAGCATAAGCATGCCCTGAAAGGGTTTCTTTTGGGGTCCTAAACAGTAAAAAGGGTCTTGGAATATTTTTGGGGGAAAATGCGAAATTTAAGCAAATTTAGGGGGAGAGATTGACTAACAGTATAAGCACGACAGCGCTATCAAACACGTGTATTATTGCCGGATTTTTCAATGAATTTCATTGATAATATAGGGGTGCGTTCTCCAGCGCATTTCAACTAAATTACTTCAGAAAATCGTGTATTATTACCTGATTCATCAATGAGTTGTGTTGATTATTCAGTGGGAGCGTTCTCCAGCCAATTTTCATTAACTAACTTCAGAAAACGATCTTAAATAATTAAAAATTAAGGATTTTTTGGGCTAAGAATTACCAAATTTCGTCAATAATTTATTGATATATTGCCATTTTAAGAATCCGTTAGGGGGAGAGATTGATGAATAGTAAATAGCGCCATTAAATAATAATAATAATAATAATAATAATAATAATAATAATAATAATATGATCACATCTTTTTCCACATGGCGCGCTCACGGCGGACAATTCTGAATTACTAATTGTTCAAAAATTACTAATCTTGTTTATACGCTCCGTCTATTCTGGTCTAAAAAAAATATTGGCGTTATTTGGTGTTTTCTCTAGATTGAAAAACAGTATATAGGCTTACCATAAAAACGTGTACACTGTGCAAAACAATTATTTGATGGGGACTCATTATTTCACGGGAGAGGATTTTGTGTACTACAGTGCTATGCTGTCTGCGCGGGTATTATTTTCGCGGGGAATCATTTAAGCTAGGATTCCATTAACGCTTATGTGTATCCGAATTTTCTTTCGCTACAATTACAAATAGATATATGATTCCATATGGGCGTATGTGCATGCGAAAGCTGTCTTTATCCGAATTCGATCGCTACATGTAGTGATTTCATTCGGATACCGACAGAATTCGGATGCAGGATTCCTTGAAAATTAAATTATTATTGCGTCATTCATGGACGTTCCCCAATTAGAGATGCTATTATTTTGTACATGTGTTCCAAATAAAAGTTTAATTCATAATAAGTGCGCTGGAATGTGAACGTTTTGAAAATATTCATGCCTCTTTGATGCCAGCAATCCAGACCATAAAGACGCCAATTACAAACCCAGATCAGACACGTAGCTGGTGGTGGTGGGTGTGGGGTGGTAGTAGTAGTAGTAGTAGTAGTAGTAGTAGTAGTAGTAGTAGTAGTAGTAGTAGTAGTAGTAGTAGTAGTAGTAGTGGTAGACGACCACTTGATTAGCCGAGAATTTAATAAAATGACTGTTTTCGGACACATATACGCATACATACAAATGAATAACTCATTCGGAAAAGCATATGACACCGGACTACAACAATCCTTAAGCGTCACACCGTGGTGCATTATTTCATTTATTGCTGAACGTCGCTCACTTTTTTCAGTATGACAATATACGTAAAGCTGCGAAATTGTTCAATTGTATTTATTTGATGGATTGTAGATTTCCTGCTTCCGAGAAATATCCGGATTTTCTCAATGATCATAAAATCAAAACACAGATTTGCAATGAACATTTGCAAGTAATCACTAAAAGAGCGTGATTAGGCGACTTGAAAAGGTACAGTGCAATCTCTCCCCAGGGGGAGAGAAAGCTAGACGATAACGCCAATTTTCATACCTTGTGGTATAAATATAAACTTATTATTTATGTTTAATGTATATAATATATATGCATGTTCACTTTTTACCATATCTCATTAAGTTGTAGTGGTGTCCGGACAATAGAGTCCGGAAATTAGCAAAAGCAGCTGTGCTATTTCCAATGTGCATAAGATAAGATAAGATTGATTTGCAGAACGCAGGCTAAAAAGCCTCTATGTTCCGTTTTGTGTTAGGCTGCTATAGAGTTAGGCTGCTATGATAGTTAAATCTTAGTTCTTGGTTTGCCCAGTATGTGTCTAATCTATTCTTGAAGATGTTTACATTTTTCGATGTTACAATGTGATCAGATAGTGAATTCCAGGCATCGATTATTCTATTGGTATAGTAATGTTTTCTGAAATCATGTGAAAAGCGATGTTTCTTTAGTTTATATGTGTGTCCTCTTGCTATTGAATTGTTTAATGTGAAAAGATGTTTTGTTAGATGTGTGTCGTAATAACCATGTATGATTTTATATAATTCAATCATATCTCCCCGGTGTCGTCTGTATTTTAGAGTTGGAAGATTTAGTCTCTTTAGCCTGTCAGGGTAGCTCAGTCCCTTCAATGACGGAATCTGTCAGGTTGCCCTCCTTTGAACATTTTCGATAGTGTTGATATCTTTTTTTGTATGGGCACCAGACACTGTTAGCATATTCAAGGTGAGGGCGTACTAATGCTTTGTACAGCAAGGTGAAATTGTCATTATTTAGGTATGTGTAGGTTCTGCGAATTATTCCCATTGTCCTGTTGGCTTTATTTACCTGTTCCTGTATATGTTTTCGAAAGTTAAGTCGTCTGTCTATAAATATGCCTAGATCCTTTTCAAACTCAACAGATTCAAGTGGTATTGGGAGACCATCCTCTCCGTGTAGGTGATAGGATCTGTTTTCAACAGTTTGTTTGCTTTTTATTTCCAGAACTCTACATTTGTTTGGATGGAATTTTAGTAGCCATGTAGAAGCCCAGTCGGTCATGGAGTCAAGATCATCCTGTATTATTTTACTGTCTGTTTTGTCATGGATTTCTTTATAAATCTTTGTGTCATCTGCGAATAAGTAGATTTCAGAACTGACATTATCCGGTAGGTCATTTATATATATATATATAACAAACAGGATAGGGCCTATCACACTACCCTGTGGTACCCCACTGGATATATCTTGCCATGCAGAAAATTTGTTATTAATCCAGACTCTCTGTTTACGATTTTTTAAGAATTCCCTTATCCATTGGCACATTGTATCACTAAATCCATATGCCTTCAATTTGATCACGAGTCGTTCATGTGGGACCCTATTGAATGCCTTCATTAGGTCCATAAATACTACGTTTATTTCACTATTGTTGTCCAATATTTTTGTCCAGTGGTCTAAAACACTTAATAATTGCAGTGTTGTTGACCTCCCGGAAATAAAACCAAATTGTTTATTAGTGAGTAGATCATTTGATGTTATGTGCGTTAATATCTTATCCCGAATGAGCTTTTCCATGAGTTTGCAAACTACACTTGTAAGGCTTATTGGTCTGTAGTTGCCTGGGTCCTTTTTATCCCCCTTTTTAAAAGTTGGTGTAACGTTTGCAAGTTTCCAATGGGTAGGTACACATCCTGAGACAAATGATTTGTTGAATATGATGTTAAGTGGTTTATGTAGTACTTCTCTTAATTCATATATGAGGCGAGGATGTACCTCATCAGGTCCAGGTGATTTAGAAATGTTTATTGATTCCATAATTTTAAGTGTTTCGCTGAGGCTGAAGGTAGTGTCACTAGAGAGAGAGAGAGAGAGAGAGAGAGAGAGAGAGAGAGAGAGAGAGTTGTGTAGTTTCGCCTAGTAAGGTGTGGAAGCGTATTAGTATCTTCATCAATGAAAACAGTAGTATAGAAATTTGCTAATACACCCGCCTTGTCAATATCATTTTGTACTTTCAGGACTGTACCATTTGCTTCAACCTCAAGTTCAGGTATTCTGGAGGTGAGTTTTCTTGTACGGTTGACATGATACCAAAACTTTTTAGGATTCCTTTTTACACTTCTGGCTATATCATTTTCTTTTTCTCGTTTAGCATTTCTTGTGAGTTTCTTAAGTTTGTTTCACTGGTGTGTATATATAAGCCTGTCTTCGTCTGTTCTGGTTTTCATATAGTTCGTCCAACCTCTATTTTTAGCTTTTACTGGTTTAAGAATTTCTGATGTGATAGCTGCTTTCTTTTCCTTGTTGTGTGGCTTGTATCTGGGGATATGCGCTATTTCTGCTAACTTTATAGTTTGTTAGAAAAAGTGGAATACATGTCTTCAACATCTTTACCTTCTAATATTTTATCCCAGTCGAGATTTAGTTCATGTTTCATTGCCCCATAGTTCCCTTTGTCATAGTTTAATTTTTCTATTTCAGTTGTCACTGTCTCATTTGCACATTGGAGATTACATGTGATCACAACGTGGTCACTGCTTCCCAGAGGGCTATCGTATGCAATATCTGACACAAGATTTTCATCGTTGCAGAGAATTAGATCCAATGTGTGTGGGGTGTCAGTGCCTCTAACTCTAGTGGGGTTATCGATTTTTTGAAAAAGGAAACAATCTATTGTACATTCTAGGAATCCTTCAGTACTATCTGATCCTGTCCAGGAGTCCCTTTGGATGTTTGGAAAATTGAAATCTCCACAAATGAAAATGTGTGTGTATTGCTTTGTGTTATTTGTTACTTGGCGCAGGAGGTTGTTCATTAGGTTTATATTGTTCTCGTCACCAGTGGGGTTTCTGTATATAACACCAACTAGTAAAGTTTCATTATCTTTTAGGCGTATTTTAATAAAACAATGTTCCTTAAAATTACTTTGCACAATGCAGGTTCGATTTCTAGTCTGTTCTTGGTCTCCTTCACAGCTCATCTCCTGAGACTAGAGAATCCGGAGTCATCCACTGCTGGTAACAGTTAGTTAACTTAATATATCCAACAGATTACCACAACAGGTGTCAGGAGTATTTCTAGCGCCCATTATTTGATCACGCAACATTATTTTTTCGAATAATATCACGATTTTGCATCTGTTTTAAAACAAATGTATGTACAATCTCGGTAGGCATTCTGACTACTTTCCCTTTCCATGTGTTTACGTTTTAAAAGAAGGAAGACATTTGTAAGTATGTTTGTATTGTTCATGCTATAATTTCAGCACATTCGTCAGGTAATATTAATATTTATAATTCACAACATGTGGTGATTCTCGCTATAACCACGTGGTGAACCAAATAATTTAAGATTTATATTGTCTAATATGAAAATAGGCATTGCCTATAAGCGAACGCCAACACCATTTATTGCTTAAATAAATAGGACGAATTTGTATTGTGTCGAAATGTCCTAAATACGTATGCCCATGTATAGTACATTTGAAGCAAATTTTTAATTTAGCATGGAGGGCATTCTGGTAAATCTGGTCCACGATATTCACAACAATGCGTCTGCCGATTGTCCGTGCTATCCGCCGGCATTATTGCATCTTTGACCGGGGCCTATACCATGAAATAGTGGCGCCAGTCCAATGACGTTATAAAATTTGTACAGATGTAGCGCGGTGCTCCTGTGGCTCACGGGGGTACACGCTGGTCCACCATGACATTCCCCTCTATCGCACTACAAGTGCACAATATGCGGGAGGACTGGTTAGCGATGGATCTCGGGGTTGCGGATCCCGTATCGCGTCTCTCCGGGAGGTACAAAGACCAGCCTCTAGAGCCGGTGGAACACTGATGTTCCAGTGGGTCCTTGCGACCATTGCCACAGAGATGCTTCCTACATTGGTGGGGATATCTAACTAACAAGTATCCGAAGATACTGGGGAGATGTATGTAGATCAACACTTCAACTAACACCGCTCGGAAACCTCCGATAGTTTCCCATGGTTGGATTCGGTCAACGTGTTGAGAGGGGGTCCAGACAATTAATGAGCCTTGCGGCTGGTGGATCGTGGAATTCAATATATATATATATATATATATGCAGAGATTAAACTATTTGTGTCTCAGGTATGTCTGTCCATTCTAATTTAGAGCAATGGATAAGATGTTAATTAAACAGTATAAATTTAATAATACTATACAGTTTTATACGTTTGACAGTAAATGAGCACAGTAATTCACAACATAGAGCCATCCGATGTTCTTTCCATGTGGTTTCGCCGGAGGCAACACACAGATCCTTGAATCCACAGAGGTATCCCCGCAAGAGAGAATTCCGCAACGAAGTCACTAGAGAGTTTAATATGAACTAGTATACCGCTAACATACACACAAATAAAACATTGCTGTTGTGAGAGGTAAGTGCCTCATGCGGGCCTCCGTCACAGGAAAATGTCGTCAACACCAAAACATCTACTGCCACTATTTTAGAGAGATTAGTAGGGGCTGGACAGGTAATCTTTGACCCGGTTGAAGATGGTGCCGTAGGTGGTGTCAGCATAGATGACGAATCGTCAGAGATCGCTAAACTCAGACATGAGGTTAAAATGAGAGAAATGGAGTGTACAGAGCTAAGGGCTCTCTCACAGCATCAGCAAAATCAACTAAATGAGCGAGGTTTAAACATGCCACAAAAACCTCGAGATTTTGTGGATAAACTGGCATCAGGAGGGATATATGGGCAGAGAGAGAGAGGTTAAAGGGGAGGTATATTATCCACCATATGACCGAACTGATCATTCTCGCCAGCATGATAGTCACTCGCCAAATAACCAAAAGCGGCCTATAAGACCAGAAGGACCTCCACCACCTAAGCTACCTAATTTTGATGGCAAATATGGTGACTGGAAGCCTTTCTCTGTACAGTTTGAATGCACTGCTGCACGATATCATTGGACAAATGCACACACTGGACATGCTTATTCCTATTTTAAGGGATAGGGCATTGAAATTCTTTTGCTCATGCCCTCCTCAGGCCCAAAATAATTATGAACGGTTAAGCGCCAAGATGATGACACGATTTGGCAAAGGGGACTTACCACACATCACCCGTAAGAAGCTTCAGGACATCAAACAAGATGGTTGTTCCTTGGAAGAGTTTGTGGAAAATATCCAGGAACTCATTCTGGAGGGCTACCCAGATGCACCTGAAAGTTTGCCCGAAACAATCGCCATGGATACTTTTTTGCGTGGTGTAGATAACAAAAGAGCTGCCTTTGTTGCCATGGATAAGGAGCCAACCTCTCTGGAGGATGCCCTGCAAATGGTATGTGCAGCAATTCACAATCAGAGGCGCATTCTGGGTAGCTGCAAGCCAGAACTTCGGAAAGTTAATTTTGGTGATAGTGACAATGACAGTGACAATGAAAATTTGAGCACTCATCTCGATTGAGGAGTGTGCCTGTTCCTAACAGGCTTGAAAAACTGGAAAATGATGTCGAATCCCTTAAGAAAGACCTAAAAGGCATGAAGACAGACATAAATAGAATTCTTAATCTTGTATCTATATTGAGCGAACATGGGGACGCTCACCAACAAGACTAAATATGTCTACCTCTTCCCGAGACCTCTCACCCAGCAGCAGCGAGTCTAAGAGAGGGAGATGTTTCAATTGTAATTTAGAGGGACACTTTGCACGTGAATGCCCTAAAAATGGATTAGGTCTCCATCACCTCAAACATCTTCAACCATGCCAATATATGATGTTCGAATGTATGAGTATTTTTCTGATCCAATTAGTCTAGTTATTCCTGTTATGGTTAACAATACACCGATTAATGCTGTGGTCGACACCGCTGCTCAAGTCATTGTCATTAGTGACGAATTTGCTCATACTTTACAGCGTCCATTAGTTATACACGGTGTGACTTCCCTCAAGGGTGCTGGTAAGGATAATATTGTAGAGGCAGACGGCTGACCAGTGACAATTTCGATAGGCTCGTCCAGGTCGAATTGGCCTGTGCTTGTTGCAAACATAAATGATCCAATTATATTGGGACTTTATTTCTGTAAGGCCCACAATGCCGTCATAGACTTAACTAGATTATGTCTAACACTCAATGACGAACATATTCAGGCATCAATGGTGAAAACGTGTGGACGTGAAACACAAATCGCAAGAGTAACTTTAAAACATAAAGTTGTAGTGGAACATTTTGGAACTGTCCAGACTACCTGTCTTTTAGACCGGGAAATAAAAACTGATCTGGTATTACAACCATCCTCTGAAGTCGATGGTCTGGTATCCCCCCAACACAATTGCAACAGCCAAAGATTGTCAAATTCCCATCCTTTTAAGGAATTTGTCTGATAGATACATTACTTTGGGTCGAAACCATAACATAGGTATTGTCACTGAAATTGACCAGGTTATGGAAACAGAAGCTGGCGTTGATCTTAATAGGATTCTTGACTCGCAAGCACAAAATCCAGTTTTGAACAATGTTAGCCACATCTACATGATCGAGCCTCATTCCTCCACTGTTCCGGAACCTGACCTGCCGTTGTTTTTACAGCTCTTGTATAAAGGGGCTTATCATCAAAACAAAGCCTTCATGTGAAATCTTTCTTGTCTGACTATCAACACATGTTTGCTAAAGACGATCTCGATCTAGGGTTGTATAGAGACATTACACATAAAGTCGACACAGGAGATGCGATACCAGTGCATGCTAGGCCCAGGCGAACGCCACTAGGGTTTGACAATGAGGAGGAGAAACACCTCAAAGATATATTATTGTGTCTTCCAAATCAGACTGGTCATCTACTCCCGTACTTGTCCGCAAAAAGGATGAGATATTGTCGACTTTCGAGACCGTAACAGTCACACACAAAGACGTATATCCACTTCCAAACATAGAGACATGTCTGGATACTTTGGGTGGTGTGGAATATATCAGCATGCTTGATATGGCTGCCAGTTATTGGCAGGTGAAGTGGATCCTGAAGACCGACACAAGCGTGCCTTCATCACAGGGTATGGGCTGTCTGAATTTGTAAAAATGCCATTTGGGACTTGCAACAGTCTGGCTACGTTTCAGAGGATGATCCAGCTGGTGTTGCAAGGCCGTAATTGGTGTGTGTCTTGCCTACCTGATGACATAGTTGTGATGGGCAAAGAATTTTAACAGCCATTTGACAAACCTGAGGACAGTGTATTCCTGATTCAAACAGCACAATCTTAAGTTAAAGCCTAAAAAATGCAATTTATTTCAAAGGGTGGTCTGTTTCCTGGATCGGTTGGTCAGCAACAAGGGATGTGCTGAACATTGGGGGTGGTCCGACACAACTGCCTGATAATATAGAGGAACCATGCCAGTGATGGGAGGCGCATAGGAAAGTTTCTATGTCACAGTGTCATTGCCTGTCTTTGCGTGGACATCAAGGAGCTGGGATAGTTGAAGGTGAGGAGCCCGATGTGAGATACCTGGTGGAAACGACTGAGGCTGGGGTGGGGGTGGGTGGGTGGTAACCACGGGAGGGTTAATTTCTGGACATTCACTAGGGGATGTGGGTGGGTGGATACACTACTTCAGCTCTAATCATTACTGAAGGAAGGAATTGATGGAGAACGCATATTTCTCACTTGATAGGAAGGTTTGGGTGTGTTAGACAATTTCTCTCTATTGCCATTATTATCCTCCTCCCTCACATATTCGTGTCCGGATGAGGATGCATGTGCAGCCCCTGGAAGATTTATGTCATGGTTGGTGTGTGTTTCCATATCCTCAAATTCCTGCATGAGCGTGCATCGTCTGAATAGGGCCCTATGTACGGTTTCAACTAGTCAAAATGTAGTCCTATGCTGGTAACGCCATCTTGATGAGCTATGCCTGACCAGTGATCTTTTGTGACCCGTTGATGGATGTTGTACTGTACCACGTCTGCCAACCAATCATGGCAGATGTATAGACATACTGGACTTGTCAGTGATCGTCCCGATCCTTCTCATGTCGTTCGACATCTTGCCTCATTACAAAGGCATGTACCTTCATCCCAATCCAGATCTGTTCAAGAAGTCTTTGGAAACGGCTGACAGTGATATCGCTTTGATAGAAGGGGGCTTAACAATGTCAAGAACTATTCTCACAATGCAGAAGTTACTCGATATCATAAGAGTTTACAAGGGTAGATATAAAATTACTACGAGTTCACTGACTCCTCCCTATGCCTATTCTGATACACCGGGTGATCACCCGCCATATCAGAATCAGCATAAGGTGGAGTCAGAGAACTTGGACTAATATAAAACATTCTGTGCCTGATGCAGTCTTCACGATTCTGCATCTGTTTTCTGCTTTATCTATTTGACGCTAAGAATCTTTCTTACAACATGGTTAGAGGGTACCGATTTTTTTGTGGCAATCTATGTTCCTACTTTAAAGAAAGGGCCGTTACAGGAGAAAACGTCTTTCTATTGTCTTATGAAGAGGATGGGTACTGTCAGATCAGTTGTTAAAACCCTTCTTCCATCATGGAATCTAGCCTTTCTTCTTCAGCTTCTCTCGGGTTATCATTTCAAACCTCTATGTTCCATTTGTCTGAAATACCTAACAATGAAAACACGGTTTTCTTTTTGCTGACAGGTTTCAGATTGTTGGTGATGATCTTTAATTCATCGGAGAAGAGAGATTAATTCTAAAACTCAATCAGCCCATCACCATGGCGAGCTGGTTATTCTTTGTAGTCTCACGAGTTATTCTCCCCAGAACGAGGTTCGGTGCTCTGTTAGAGCTCTAGAAAACTGATAAAAAACAACTCTTATAGTATGTGCAACCAGTTACATATCTGGATTACATAAGCGGAGCTAATAAATAGACCAGCATCTATGGATATGATTACACTGTAGATCACTGACGCTATCAAACAGTCAGTCCTGGCAATAAGCAACTATCAGTAGTCATAGTTAGAGCTTATGATGCGCGAAGATGATGATCCACTTCTGATGACATAATGCAATGAACCTTTCCATTTTTAGCTATGCCCCGCCCATCACTAGCTAAGCTCCACCCACACCTCACCGTGTTTGGATTGATCGATCCCCGAATGCCCTAGCTATCAATTTCCTGAAAACTATACAGGGAAGCTGTTGAATATGTTGTAACTAATTAGACTGGGTGCTGTTGCTGCCATAGGCAGCAACAGCGCCCAGTCAAATTAGTTTCAAAATATTCAACAGAATATTTATTAAATAGTAAAAGCAAACAATTTGTACAACAGCCCATAGACCGTCATCAAATATGCGTTCGTGACGTGCTTATCGACGTCATTCATTATGTCATTGTACACATCACGCAGTTCATTATGATGTCATATGATGGGTGGGTACTCTGGAAAGGTGAATTGTCAGGGTTGAGATCCGAAAATACTTTCGTAAACTTTCACATGAAGGATGGTCCGTTACAAACTTTCCCCACCAAAGCCAGGCCTTATCTACTACCCGAACTATTATGAAACTCATCAAATGTCTAGTGCGTTTGTGCTATCTTGGTGCATGTACTCTGCTTTTGTAAAGCACTTATTTGTGTATGACACCTCATATTATTTATGCTTGAATTTGTTGTTCGCTGAAAATCACAACATAAGTAATCCGCAAAAATGTAATTACTTTTCATCAATTTCTCTTTGTAAAGACATTCAGTATGCATGTTATATGCATTGACCCAATTTAAGGATTAGCAATATGCTTTAATATACAATAGGTTGTAGAAACGAAGACATCCCCTAAGGCACCACACTAGTGTGTGCATGCGTGTGCATGTGTACGCGTGTCTGAGCGAGTGAGTGTGTGCGTGCATTTGTGTGTGAATGCGTGAATGTATGCAGGTCTACAATTTGTGTACACATGTGTGTAAATTAAAAGTAGATAAAGCAAGAACATTCAGAGATTACAGACACTTGCCCTCCCATATCTGTCACAGTAAAAAAATATATTGAGTTGTGGACTCTTTAGTGTATGATAATAAACCTTCTTGTGGTAACCATTTCAACGATAAATCCCTTATAAAATAAGTTCTTATTAAAGTATATTTTCTTAAATATTTTGAGATTAATATGATTGGAAGCCATTGCTGCTGCAGGCAGTAATGGCTTCCAGTCATATTAATCTCAAAATATTAAACAACTTTCCTGCATCTTAGCCTCCTAATTGAGATACAGGAAATCTGTGGGTGTAAAGGCTACAATTTTAGATCAGATCAGTAGTTACCTGGAATTTGACACAATCTGGATTCATTTTTAGTTGCGACTTGCAACTCGCATAGTTCTCTGCCTGCCTGTCTGTCTGTCCGCCGACATTTTTGCCAAAGCTGCCTGAACACTTTAACACTAACATCAGCTTAAAACGGCTTCTGAAGTGGTCTTGAGAAATGTCCATTTGCAGACCAAGAGAAGACCATTTTTGAAAATTTACCACTGGAATGACTCGCTCGATAACCGAGCCAGTCATTCTAGTGGTATATTTTCAAAAATAGTCTTCTCTTGGTCTGCAAATGGACATTTAGAATGAAAAGATTGAACTTTTCTTGAACAAATTTAAGTGTTAAAGTGTAAAGTCACTACCACAGTACATCTCATAAATAAGTTTAAAAAGTTGTTTCCAAAACAAAAACATGTTAGTTAGTACAATTTTGAATACGATGTAAGAAATGTTCTGCTGAATATTTTCAATATAATTGGATTGGAAGACATTACGACAGCAAAGTTTTCCCATCAATTAGGCAGTTTTTCAATCTTCCAATCCAATTATGTTCAAAATATTCAACAGTACGTTTTATTTCATTTTGGAAAACATGATATTTCTGAGCTGTACTGTACAGGGCATTTCACCTGTTTTGTAAAATCCAGATCACAACCAACGTAGTGATATCCACTTCTAATGGAGGAATCCTGTTTTAGCTATGCCACACCTATCTTTAGCTAAACTCCACCTACACTTTTCCCGTGTTGGGATCAATCGATCCCTGCACTCCCTGAATCACAATTTTCAGAAAACTATACAGGTGAGCTGTTGAATATTTTGAAACTAATTTGACTTGGTGGATGTTACTGCCTATGGCCGCAACAGCCCTCAGTTAAATAGTCTCAAAATATTAAACAGCATGTTTATTAAATAGTAGACATAGAATTCGTACGAACAACGCTTAGTCCATCATCAATTAAGCGTTCGTGACGAACCTCATGATGTAATTGATTATGACATCAGCATAAACGTCATACAGTTGATTATGATGTCATATGATCGATGGATAAACTGGTACACTCCATTGTAAATAAAGGGCCGTGTCTTAGTTAGTCAGTCAGTCACAAAAGCTTATTTAGGGATGTTGTTTCAAGAGTTTTTTGTATACAGTAAGCAAACTTGGTGGATGGATACATTGTCGTCGTAAAATATGTAGTGTAACAAAAGTAGGCCAGTCACAAGCGTGACTTAATTTTCACCCTTCTCCTGCAGCTACCGAGATTCTATTTATCTTGTTTAGCTACAGCTCTGAGAACATGCATGCACTCACTCACTCGCGCAAATACCTGAATGCAATACCCGCTTTCCTGAATTCCACTTGAGGGTGAGCATAATTTTGAACACAAATAGATTTATTTTCAATAATTTAATTAAATAGTACTATTAAAAATTTTTATACATGCATTAAATATGAATATTTTCAAATAATAGAAGTTTATCTTTTAATAATTCAGTATAAAAATATACATGTTGAATATATAAAATCTGCATAATATGCTTCATTTTACAATGCTTATAGGATAAGAACTGTATATACTATTGCTTTTCAGTGTGTGTGTGAGACAATTTAGCGAATCACTGTCTATGTTCACATGTGTGAAAATAGCAGTGCGCTAAATGTTTGTGCATGCGTGCATGTGGATTTATAAAACAATAAACATGTCATGAAGCACTATAACTAATAATGTCAGATGCATATCTTAAATGATTCAATTTATACAAATTTTATGATGACGACGAAGAGAATGATGACACCGGCGATGACAATGATGATGATGACGACATTGATGACAATGACTAGGATGATGATGATTGATGACAATGACAATAATGATGGCGACAATGACTATGATGATGATGATTAACAATGATGATGATCATGATGATAATGGACATGATGAAGATGATGATGATTGATGAATTTGATAACAATAATGATGTCAATGATGATAACAATGATGATGATGAAACAATATCTATATGGCAGTCTAACTCTCAATATATCATTAACTGCTTAATGCTCAAGCCAGCCAAAACCAGTCTTGGAAGTGGTCTTGAGACATGTCCACTCGCAGGCCAAGAGACTATTTTTGAAATTTTCCACTCTAATGACTGGCTCGATATACCGAGCCAGTCATTCGTGGTAAATTTTCAAAATTAGTTTCCTCTTGGTCTGCAAATGGACATTTACTAAGCAGAACTCTCGACTTTCTTAACCAATCAATAGTATTATTATCCAGATCATGTCATTTTAAATAGGTAACCACGACGATGAATTGACAAAATCATTGCAGACCAAATATAGAAACAAATACAGATTATTCTTATGTAATAGTGTTTCAGTAGAAATCAACCCTTGCAGTGCTACATCACAAAGTTAAATGTTACACAATTTTGTGGCATGAATAACGGAATGGTGTTGCAGTCCTGAAAGATATCGTTGTCATAGCAATCTTTCAGCCATTCTCCAAAACAATATGCTAAATTAAATTGAGTAATTGAAACAAGAAATGCAGCTGGCTAGGGGTTAATGTTTTATGGGGTAATTACGAAAATGGATATAGCTCTTTATTGCAGCAAGGAAGCATATTATGTTGGAAAACTGGGGTGCATTCAGGAAGATGATTATTTTCCATTCGGCGAAAATTTGTTAGGTCAAGTGGTACATTCGTCCTCCTGAACAGCCTGGCCTGTTCCCACTCATTACTGACCTTTGTGTGAAAAGCAAATGTGGCCCACGGGAACAGTAGTTAATTTATAGCTCGGTATTAACCCTTTAAGACTCACATCAGCCAAAAACGGCTTCTGCAATGGTCTTGAGAAATGTCCATTTGCAGACCAAGAGAAGAATATTTTAGAAAATTTACCACTGGAATGACTGGCTCCATAACCGAGCCAGTCATTCCAGTGGTAAATTTTCTAAAATAGTCTTCTCTTGGTCTGCAAATGGACATTTTCTATGAGAAAATTGAAATCTTTATGAACAAATTCGAGGGTTAAAGGGTTAATGGAGGATTCCAGTTTATCCATCAATCATATGACATCATAATCAACTACATGACGTGTAGAATGACGTCGAATAATCAATTACATCACAAATGACGTAGCTAAATTCATCACAAACACTTAATTAATGCCAAGCATTGGTGTACGAGTTATCCTGCTCTTTGTATATGCAATAAAAGAATTGTAGCATTTTTCACAGCTATGGACATAATTTATTTGCAATATTTTTTTAATATTTCTAGATGTAAGCACAATGGAAATTACCATGTTTGCACCATTATGGTAAGTGTACTGAAGAACAGAAATTCAGATTTCTAAATTCCATTCGATTTCATGTTGCTGTTGGCGATAACATGTTTTAGCAATTTTGTATCCAACTGTACAGGCTTCGTTTTCTTTTAAATTCTCGTAATAATGCAATGTAAGTAAGAAAGTTAACATTTTACAGTCTAGCTGTCACCAAAGTGCTCAGCATCTTTACATCTCTTTCCCCTGATTATTGGGCCTGTTCTTCCATAGGCCGCATTCAGCTCGGTGGCACCGTAAGCTATGCATTCACATTACCGTCACTGCCCTCGCAGGTACCAGGAGAACGCATGAAAGAACATGGTAGGGTAGAGTAAGAGAGAAAATACCACAGCATATGATAGCCATTATCTATGATAGGGCTGGGCAAGATAATGTATGGTAGGACAGCTTATTTGAAAGGATAGATCTATGATTCGTAGGGATCTGTATGGTAAGGCATAATAAATGAGCCAGTCATTCTCGTGATGAGCTTTCAAGGAGTCTTGTCTTGGCTTGCAATGGACCATTCCAGTTTATCCATCAATGATGACATCATAATAAACTACGTGCCATGTAGCTGACATCATAATCAATGATGTAGATAAGTTTGTCACGAACACTTAATTGATGACGGACAAAGCATTGTTGCATGAATTGTATGGCTTTACTATTTAATAAACATTCTGTTGAATATTTTGAAACTAATTTGACTGGGCACTCAGCAACAGAACCCAGTCAAATTAGTTTCAAAGTATTCAACAAGCTACCTGTATAGTTTTATGCAAATTGAGATTCAGAGAGTGCAGGGATCGATTTATCCTAACACGGACAATGTGTGGGTGGAGCTTAGCTGGAGATGGGTGGGGCATTTTTATGACAAAATTTGGCCATGAAATTTGAACCCCGCTCACACCCTAGGCAATACTATGCTCATATTATCATGATAATGAATGGTAACTCAGGAACGTGGTATCGTCTATTTCTTTCCCAATGGAGCAGGCGATGGCATCTGTGTCTCTCTGCTAGTGAAGTCTACAAGATGATGAACATGTTTTCGCTGGCAAAGAAAGCTGTCAGGGTCAGCAGAACTTGTATTACGAGGCGATACCTTCTTACTTTGCCTTCTGTGCAAGTTTTCTCGAGATGTTGAAATGTTATTACTTGTATTATTACTACTCATTGTGTTACTATTGTACTGTCTTCTCGATACTAAACTCGAGTCCTGAGGTGAACCGACTGGCGAATGACGTCTTCTTGTCAGAATATCGTCTTCAGGTTTGTAGGTGTTCGGTTTTTGAGATGTGAACAGTCTCTCGTCTGACAAACTCTCCTGGCTTCTACTTCCATGACTAAAACCCACATGAGAATAATCTCTGTCCTTTACAGGAACATCTCTTGAACCGGCAGAAAATGGTCGTGAATTTCTCAACAAATTTTGTCTTGTCTTCAATCGACCATTTTGCTGAGTAGAATAGGCATAGCCAATGGAAGCAGTCTCTCCTCTTTTCTTGGCAATGTCTCTAGAATAAGATGAAGGCCCTCCAAGGACATTAGGAGGACCATTTTCACAGTGTGATGATAGAGATTCTGCCTTACTGGGTCCAGCCTGCATTTTCTCAGGCTTAGGATTATACTGTTGCGGTGAATGACGCTTAACAATTTCACTAATATCAATATTCGCTATTTCATCAATGTTTAAATACTGCGATGAAATATCCAGACGTGTACTACTAATTCGAGAAGTGTTTTCTTTCCCCCTGTTTTTATTTCTTATCAGATCTTTATCTATGCGTCGTAGCGCATCATCTGATGCACCATTAACGCTAAGTCTATGTAAGCTTTCTCTGATATTCTCAAACACATCATGCTGCTCACGATCACGATTAGTTTGTGGTAATTTTTCATCAAAATGAACTCGTTGCGTCATCTCGTTTGGGTGCTCTGACGGGCATCCATCATCAACAACCTTTACAGATGTTTCTTCCCCTATCAGCTCTCGTCTCATATGAGGACGCACATCTTTATCTGCCTGCACACTCTGTCCAGGTGGAACTAAATACGGATTTGGTATCATTGTGGCAAGTTTTGGTGTTCGAAACTCTGGAATATCACTAATGTTATCAGAATTAACTAGAGTGAAAGCAGACTTGTGTTGCCCATCTAATGTGACATTGGCTCTGCTGTTAATAAACAATTCTCCCTTCTTATCTGATAAAGATAGATTCAAAACATGTTCTTCAGAAAAGTTAAGTCTCTGATTGTCGCGAGACTGATTGTACTCGGGTCTGAAGGTAGAATCAGGGATACTTCCATTTGTTAAGTTCGTCTCTTCCGATTGATGACAATCAATGTATGAACCACTCACATCCTTCTCTCGAACAACAGCTGCAAGACCAGTTGACTGTTTTATATCATCACCATTCTCATTTGACGGGAATGAATAACTACAATCAATCTTCTCTTTTGGCGTGCTTGACCTGCGGAATGTCACTGATGCTGGACATGAAGGCATTGATTTTGAATAATGTACCCCATCCGTCGATTCATCATCTAAATTAATGATAGTACCAGCTAATTCACCATAATGGTTAATACTACTACTCCCATTATCAGCAAATATCTCACACATATCACCTTGCCTACGCGATGCCCTGCCACCACAACTGCTAGCCAATGTGTCACTGGTAAGCGGATGAAAACGAGACGACATCTCAGATTCACCGCTAAAGATTGTGACTTGACTGTTATAATTTGATTGGTCAGCATCCCGAAAGTGTTCAATACTCATAGTTGATGCTTCGTGCCGACTGAGCAGCTGATGTCGCGAGGATACCTTGCTGGAGTCAGTACCTTGTCCAGAATCAGGTGTGTGTTTTGCTTCTCGATGGTACGTTGCGACCTCTCTGGGGCTCTCTGAAAAGATAGGAACAAATAATAATAGAGGGATCCATTTCTAGCTTTGGCCCACCCACTCCTTATGCATGTTGGAATCGATTTAAAACTTGAAATCTGAATTCCCATAATCTAAATTTCGAGTTAACTATACATGCAGGCTGTCAAATATTTTGAAACTAATTTGACTGGCAGCAATTTATGAATCCATTTCCGCAGTCAATCATATGACGTCATAGCAAACTAAGTGATGTGCAGGACATCAAAATCATTACATCATGATTCATTGTACGAATTGTATGTCTTTACCAGTTAATAAATATTATAGGCAGCAACAGCACTCAGTCAAATTTGTTTCAAAATATTTAACAGTTTATTAAATATTCTATCTTTTACTGTGTCAATATCAAAGAAACTGATGTACATTTTTCAACAATTTTGGTGGATGATGTTGCTGTCTATGACAGCACCATCTTCCACCAAATTTGTTGAAATATGAACACCAGTTCATTTCTAAATTTAATTTGAAAATTAAAAATTTTGACATCAGAGTGGTAAGGGTTATTAAACATGCTGTTGAATATTTTGAAATTATTTTGACTGGGCGCTGTTGCTACCATAGGCTTCAAAATAAACAACAGCTTACCTGTATAGTTTTCTTGTCATTGATAGTCAGGGAGTTCAGGGATCGATCGATCGATCGCAACATGAGCGAGGTGTTGGTGGAGCTTAGTTAGAGATGGGCGGGGTATAGCTAAAACAGGAACGATCCATTGCTGCATATGGGAAAATATTCAACAGAATGTTTCTTAAATTGAAAATTCATCAAACACATACAATCCATATACCTCAGTGACACACATTTCGATTTTCATGACAAGTTACATCATTTTGATTGGTTCCATGGTGTGGAGTTGGTGGATCCAATGCCATTTTTTTGTCTTCTCCAGTGGGTGGAGCTTGGACCCATGGGGTCAGTAGGGAAGCTAACATTATTTTTGCTGTGCCTGGCTTGATTGAAGTGATGTGATACTGGTGTGCCTGACTGTGTCATGTCATTCATGTTTATATGGTCTGTTTCCCCATCATATTGTTTGTTGCAGACTTGACGTGTCAGAAGATGCCTAGTCTTCGCCATTCTACTGCAGATGATAAAGTTTTGTTGTCTGGCATGCTGCATGGGATAAGATGATTTACGTGGTCTTGGGTCTGTGGTGGGGAGCTTTGACATAACAATAGTATCTTTGATAGTATTGTTCTTTATGTACCCGAAAAGTGGTTTATCGGATAAAACTTGTACACCTGCAGCGCTCACCGACTTGCAAAATTGTCCAGTATTTGGAGATGGTGTATTTTAAGAAGATACCTGTTCTGGTAACCTCGCAGACAAAGATCGGCCTTTGTTGGGTGTGGGTGTTGGGTTGCTGGGCTGTGGAGTGTTTGAGAAGTGAAGTATTTTGTCTCTGGATGCGTGGAGAAGTTTTGCAGGATAGTCTCTGGCGGTATAGTGACCCAGTCGATCCAACCTACTCTTGTAATAGTCCTCTGCGCTAGAGCAAATCCTTCTAAGCCTCAAGAATTGCAAAAGAAAAGAAAGATGGTTTAGCACCAGTGGATGAGCACATCGAAGTCCATGTCACCAAGATAATCTCATACATCAAGGAAGCAATTCAAAAACAAAGGATAAGCCGTTGGTAAAGTCAAACCAGCCTCTCTCCTTGCCTCTATGGACATCACACTTGTGACCTCTCTCTCTCTCTCTCTCTCCCTCTCGCTCTCTCCCTCCCTCCCTCTCTCTCTCTCCACACAACCATCACCCAACAGTGAACTTATCAGACAGAAACAACCTTTGAGATCAATGGTGAGCACTAACTACACGCATGAGGTAACAACTTGGGCAGCAAGACCATGTCATGCCATACTAATTTTATCATCGCCTCCATGTGTGTGTGTGTGTGTGTGCGTGCGTGCGTGCGTCTGCAAATGGACATTGAATAAGGACATATTTTGGTTTTCTTGACCAAATTTGACCATTAAAGGGGCACGATATTTAACTGATACAGTAGAGCTCACAAATAACTTATCTTGTTTCCAAAATAACACAAGAATTCTGCGGAATTAAATGTCTCAACTGTCTTCTCTTTGTCACAGTGACCTTGACCTTTCTCCCAGGGTTTACTAAACGCAGAAACTTATCGCTGACGCAGACAGTTGCTGTTGGAAAAGTGATAACTATCTCTCGCTTTCTGCTTCAGAGACGAGGCAATAAAATGTATTGTTGAATCTTTTGTACATAATTGGAATGGAAGACATTGCTGCCTTGTCCAGCAATGGCTTCCCACCAACATGCATCTGTTTTTGTATTGGAGACATGGCACCTTAATTATGAGCTGTACTGTATACCAATAGTGATGTATGAATGCATTGACTAACATGATCCATCCCTTCAATCAGGGGAAAGGTGGTTGCTAACCCTTGAACTCATAAATTTGTTCAAAACTAAATTTCAATTTTCTCATACAAAATATCCATTTGCAGATCAAGAGAAGACTATTTAAAAAAATTTACCACTGGAATGACAGGTTCGGTTATCGAGCCAGTCATTGCAGTGGTAAATTTTCAAAAATAGTCTTCTCTTGGTCTGCAAATAGACATTTCTCAAGACCACTGTAGAAGGCATTTATTGCTGATATGAGTATTAAAGGGTTAGATAAATAATTACCTGTATCATTACCTGCATTTTCACTGTAATTTGTTAATGGAGCTGTCCGTGAGGTCAGTGCAGATCTGCTTCTGCAGATGCTCTCACCTGGACTTGATTGGTTACTCTCTGATGTGCTCTGATTGGCTGATTTATCATCAGATATATTCTGATTGGTTGATGATTGTGCAGGTCTTCGGTTGCCTGAGGCTTTTCTCACTGGTACGGATGCTGATGACACCGTAGAGTTTTTATTCTGATTGTTTGATCTACCTGAAGAACTATGCCGGCTCTTAGAAGATTTGCTGGACAACGCTGCACTCTGATTGGCTGATGACTGACAAGATGATCGCTGATTGGTTGATGAATTTGCCGACTGATTCCTTCTGGCTAACTCAGCTGATGAATTAGCGGAAGATGCATTCATTGATACAATCCTCTCAACAGGCGACTCATTAACTGATATACTGTGATTGGTCAGTGGCATTGATACTGATATCTGATTGGTTGATAGGTCTGATGAAGGTTTTTCATTGGCTGCCTGTTGTTTCAATGATCTACTCTTGATCACCTCATACTGCTCACCGAGTGTGTGAAGTTTTTCTTCAACTGTTTGCAAGATTGCCCGGCTCAATGGAACACTGTGTGAGAATGAGCACAACATTGGTTCTACTATAATTATGTTTATAAAATAAAGCAATCGCATCAGCAGTAGTAGCAACAGCAGCAGCAGCAGTATTAGTAGCAGCAGCAACATCTAATATGTAATTAGATTTTTAATGTTAATTAACATTTAATCCTTTGAACCCAGACTTCCACGAATATCACGTTCCGGACAATCGTACGTGTAAGCTGTTGGATGTTTTGAAACTGTTTGGACTGGAACCCGTTACTGCCATATACAGGAACGACTCCCAGTTAGTTGTGTTTCAAAATATTCAACAGAACATTTATATTAATTAAAATAAAAATGATTTCTTTCGCGTTTGTCCCTTGGAGTTCAGAGTTAAATATGTATATTTATTGAGCAGCGATTTTGAAGTATTTTATTATACTGAAAGACAGATGAATTTTTGAAAGGTTTTTCCTTTTCACTTGCCGTTTATTTACTGTTTGTATGCTTGTATGTTGTATGATTTGTACGTCAGTCATTTGTATATTTTTGGATATGAAAGGTTTTCCGCACGATCCATTGATCGTGTTTATCAATAAAAAAAAAAGAAAAAAGAAAAAGTAGTAGTAGTAGTAGCAGTAGCAGTAGCAGCAGCAGTAGTAGTAGTAGTAGTAGTAGTAGTAGTAGTAGTAGTAGTAGTAGTAGTAGTAGTAGCAGCAGTAGTAGTAGTAGTCGTAGTAGTAGCAGCAGTAGTAGCAGCAGCAGTAGTAATAGTCGTAGTATGGCATGAAAGCGTACAACTTCTCAATAACGTCACACCTTAACGTGTCATATGACTTCACAGTTGAGTCCTATACACACTAATATTTGAATTAGAAAATAGATTATTCAATTAACAATTTATAAACATCATTTCTTGAATAATATTCTGCTTTATGCAGAGATTTTACATACCCATCTCTATATGCATTGGCTTTGATGTGCCAGTCAATCAATGATAAATTTTCAAAAGTAATCTTTTTTAAGTCTGCAAATGGAGATTTTCTTTAGAGAAAATATTAATTTTCTGGAGAGATTTGATGGTTAAAGCATTAAAAGCTTTGCACTTCACCTTTGGCTTTCAATACTTTCCGATCATAGTATCGTACAAACTTTTAAGATTTTACAAATTTATGTGAAATTTTCATACCTCATATTTTGCTGTTGTAAATGCTCCCTCAAAACTGTTAAACATGCCTGCTTGAGAAAGTTTAAGATTGCCTTCCTCTCTCGCTGGACAGTCGCTTTTAGCCATTTCTTGGAGCGAAGATTGGTCTGTGCCACATGGCCCATCACATCATCTAAACAATAGAAAATAACATAAAAAACCCCAACTGTAAACCACAGCTCAGAAATAACAGATGTTTCCAAAACAAAATAAAAGGTTCTGTTGAATATTTTAAAACCTAATTGGATTTGAAGACATTGTTGTCTAATAAACGAAATCACGGATTTCTTTTTTCACGAGAGAGTTGATACTTACCTCCCTAATACTCTTTGATATTGCTAAATATCGGCTTTCACTTAATAAAACACTCAGATTTAAAAAGAAAGGTGCCCCTTATGGGCAGGTAGTCAGAAGTCAGTCAGGCGGATGCCAGCCCCACCACCGCGCATGCGCCGACTAGTACTTCCTCTGACTAATTTATTGGCTGACACACATGCAACATAATAAGAGCCTGAAGACCGAGCCTCAGTGGGGCGGAGAGGCCGGGTCCGTATTAGGGAGGTAAGTATCAACTCTCTCGTGAAAAAAGAAATCCGTGATTTTGTTTATTTCACTTCAAGAGTATACTTACCTCCCTAATACTCTTTGATATTGCCAGAATTCGTCAGTGAATTCGGCGGGAGGGAGGCGAGGCCAAAAGACCAGCTCTTCCCTATGCGCTTTTCTGCGATTAAGGCACTTAAAATACAATCAGGAATAGATAGGAAAAAACATCGGCTAACACAAACCAATGGCTGAGAGATGACCAAAAGTCATAAGCGCTCCTCCCCCCTCACACCCTCTCCTCTTGGGAGGAAGACTGAATGACCTCAATGTCCCATACGCTCCCTACGTACAAGTGCCATGTACTATAGGACATTAAACGAAAAGGCTACATTTTCGTATACTCTCAACAATGAACCACATAAAATACGTACCATCACCATATTAATAACGAAGGGTCATGTGACATTACAAAAAACCATGGACAACACACACACAAGACTGACCGTGTGGAAGATTGGCGCTGTCATCATCTCCCCATTGGTGAAGGCTGATGCAGCCCATAAAGTAAATGTTTCCATTGATTAAATGTGAAATATATAAAAAATGAGGATACCTCATCAAAATATGTACACCTAGATTAGCTTTTCAAAATCGATAAGGCGAGAGGATTCGAGGTGTCACGGAGATAATGGTCGGTAAAACTTGACTCACAGTGCCACTGAGCTACTGACATAATGTCATCCACAGGTACCCCATTAAATAGGGCAGCGGAAGCCACTACACCCCGGACACTGTGAGCCTTGGCCATGTCAACTTGTTTACCTGTGGCGGATTTATGGCAAAATTGAATACACTCTACAATCCACCTGGAAATGGTGTCCTTTGACGCCCTGCCATGGGGCTCAATATATGACAACCATAATGCTGTTGGGTCCGTCCGCCAATCTTGAGTACGTTGTTTGTACCGGATTAATGCTCGGACTGGACACCATGGTTTTGAATTAGGATCAAACCTAGTCAAAGCTGGTAAAATTATCGGTTGACCCGGATATTTCAAAGACTGGTTTTTCGCCATGAAATTTATCCTGGGTAGAAAGAAGCCTAAGGCCTTCCCCTGTAACCACAAAATAGTCTGCCTCGGCTGACAAGGCATGAATCTCAAACCTACGCCTAGCCGAGGCTGCAGCAATTAAAAATACAGCTTTAAGCGTCAACATTTTCATAGAAATGGAGCTTAGTGGTTCAAACGGCCTATCAGCTAGCACCTGAAGCACTAATGATAAACTCCAAGACGGAATCACTGGGGGATTCCTTGGTCTTAGATTGCCCATGCCTTTGATTAAAGTATTTACTTCATCACTTCCCCTATTAGCCAAGCAAGGGATAACTGTCATTAAGGCTGACTTATAGCCAGCAATAGAGTTAGGCTTGAGGCTATAGGCATCATACAGGTGACAGAGGAAATCGGCTACTACCTGAATAGATGAATCCATTGGATTAATACATCTTTTTGAGCACCATTCTGCAAATCTGTTGATTTTATAATTATATGCTCTGGAGGTTGACCCCCCCTCCTGGCTTTAGCCATGAACATGGCTTCTTGTTCAGAAAAGCCCTCCTTAATTCTAGATTCCTTGACAACATCCACGCAGTCAATTGGAACATTGACGGATTGTTGTGAAGGTTCTTGCCCTGGAAGATAATATTGTCCATCAGAGGCAGAGAAACCGGATTGCAGACCAGAAGGTCCAGCAGATCCGTATACCATGATCGGCTTGGCCAATTTGGGCCGATCAGAAGCACTTGGCACTCCTGTCTGATTTTCTGAAGAATTTTTGGAATCAGGATTGCTGGAGGGAATGCGTATGCATACATTCCCACCCAGCTGAATGCTAACCCGGACTGGCCAGGAGAGGTACCATAGGAGGAACTGGTACCTGCAGGGTGCGGATAATCCTGGCCTGATAAGCAGGCAGGTTCCAGCGAGACCTGACCACGAACAACCGGCACGGCAAGCTTGCTGCCAGTGCCCTTACCGTGGATTTCACCCTCTATTAGGGCCACCTCTGAATCATGTTGAAAACTGATAGGGCCCTAAATAGCACCGATTCAGAGGCGGGGATTATTTGCTCCGGAGCAGATGAAGAGGACAACGAAAGATTTGGACCAGGAAGCATGCCACGAAGCAACTCTGGGACCAAATCTTTAATTGTCCTCTTCATCTCTCCCATCATCTCAATACGGAAGGCCTCCATATCCATAGCGGACGAGGCCTTCCTCTTACCCTTCTTACCAGAAGCCTCTTTCTTAAGTTTCCTCTCCTCCTCTGGAGCCTTCTCCCTGGTCTGCAATGATAGAAATTCAAACATTAGCTCCCCTCCCCCCACTTTTTACAGATCTCACATTTAAGCGATGGCCCACATGGGCTGCACTGGAAGCATAAATGGGGGAAGAACTTATCCATCCTACCACATGAAGGACAACCAGGCCTCTGAAACACACCAGAGGATGAAGACAATGAGTATTACAGATATTGAATTAAAACTCAACACGAAATAAACAAGGAGGAAGGAGCCATAAAGACCCAAGCTAATAATGATAATAAATCAGCGTTGGACAAAACTTATAACTGACAGTAAGGCGCAAGGGCTGAGTATAATGTCATAACTTCAAGAATAAGAAGTTAAATCGATCCGAAACAAAACCTCCAGGTGTAAGGACGAATTGTAATCATATCCAGAACATCCTAACTAGACAGGATAGTTTATACAGACTATACAAACATCAGATAAACAGTGATAAATGGCAGTAAGATTTTATAAATATTTTCTAATATAATTGAAAAGCCTCATATCATAACTAGAGTACCTGAGTCTTTAGCATAGACAAACCATCTGATCTGATGAACCAGACGCTCCACCAACATTATGACCTCTTAACTCTCTCCACCTTAGGGGAAGGAAGTGGACCAAGAGGGCAAAGTGAGAAGACCTTCATCCGAGGCCTCCAACTCACTGGGCATAATTTTTGGTTAGATAACCTAACAATGTTAGTAGGAAATGGAACCTTGGTGGAGAGAAAAACCAACTCTGACAATGTGATGTCCTAAACAACCGAAGTTAGATACCTGTGGACATAAACACAAAGAGAGATTAGCATTTCATAGCGCCATTTTGAAATAAACTAAATATTTTAGGCGCTTATCATGATAAACGTGAGTCCCGGAAACACATTATAACGGGATAAACTCGCTAAAATATACTAGAAATCACCTGATGGCTAGGTCCTGGGCGCTCCTCCGGCGAAATAATCCGATCTGCCATCACTCCAGGTTAATAAAACACTTCTAATATATTAATTAAACGATTGAACAGCTCAGAAAAGCCTTACGCACAAAAGCATGTGTACCCCCTCTGCCAATAAATTAGCAAAGAGGAGGTGCTAGTCGGCGCATGCACGGTGGTGGTGCTGGCATCCACCGGACTGACTTCTGACTCCCTGCCCAGTAGGGGCACCTAACTGTTTTAATCTGAGTGTTTTATTAAGTGAAAGCCGATATTTAGCAATATCAAAGAGTATTAGGGAAGTAAGTATACTCTTGAAGTGAAAAGGGTTGTGTTCATTAGCGCATTTGCATACATGTTAGCGTCTGCTGTTTGCAAATCAGTACGCGTTTTAGTCGCGAAGTGTGTGTCCATATGAACGTCTTTATATGATTAGTTGTGCAGGAAAACAATTGGTGCACAATGTCATTTGCATTCATTTACCTCACGTTTTGGGTTTTACTCGCTATATGAAGCGACACAAAATATCGCGTGCACCAATGCCTCGATAAACGCGTACGCTAACACATTAATGGACATGCCCCTATTCAATTTAATTAGAAATGATTTTATTCAGGTAAGCATGTGCGGACACAAACACGCTAATTGACACCACACTTAAGGCAGCAATGTCTTCCATTCTAACTATGATCAAAGTAATCAGCAGAACATTTTTTACATCGTGTTAAAAAATGTACCAGCTAACATGTTTCTGTTTTTGTTTTTGAAACATTTTAACTTATTTATAAGCTGTACAGTACATGTGAGCTTTAGAATATTTTAAAACTATTTTGAGCCGCCAGTAAAACTGGTTTCAAAATATTTTACTGGATATTTTTTACATAATAAATTAGTCACATTTGTTCACTCAGATTCAACGTATTAACTCTACTGGTCAAGATTAGGAAAGAAAATTGAAATTTCTGCTTAATGAGTGCCAATTTGCATGCTAAGATAAGACTATTTTTGAAATATGGTTGCCTTGGAAATGAGATATGGAGAATTCTTTGGTGAAAGTTAGTGTTGGTAATTGGTTCTATTTTTGTGATCGATGATTAGTTTTATATACTAAACGATGATTAATTAATAATTGATCATAATTGTTCTCATTTTTTTACCCATTTTGAATGCAGTAATTATAGCATGTTCAAGGGTAACTACCCCTTTCAAACCAATTCGCAGGTATGACCGATTCTTAATAATTTAAGAAATAATCTTTGAATATTTTGAAACTAATTTGATTGGAAGGCAGCAACAGCTTCCAATCAAATAAGTTTCAAAATATTCAACATGTTATTGGTATGGTTGCTTTGAAATTAACATACTATTTCAGTGCTGAAAGAATTAATGTCTAAGGCCGTGTTCTCACTAGAGACTTAACCGGCGTAACGCCATACTGATATATGGCATTATTCCCGACTAACTCTCCGCCGAGAACACGCCCTTAGACTAAGGAGTAATACTATATAGTTCTAACAATTAAATTTAAATTCTTTTCCAAAAAGTATTCGTTTTCTAGCTTGGCCAGTTAAAACATATTAATAAAGTCAATTTATAAACAACCAAAATCTATTTCTGAAATCATGATTGATCTGTTGGTTGGACATGCAAACCAATAAATCATCAATCAAATCAATTAATTGAAACAACACTATTGAAAGTGTTAAATAAGCAGGTACCTTTTATTTTCTGGACAGTATACATGTAGTTTTCTCGTAGTTCCAGTAACGATGTCTGTTCAGGTTCAGGATCCATCTACAAGACACGAATAAATGTTACAAATTAACCCTTGAAATTGTTCAAGAAAATTTCACTTTTCTCACAGAAAATGTCCATTTACAGACCAAGATAAGAATATTTTGAAAATTTACCACTGGAATGACTGGCTTGGTTATCGAGCCAGTCATTCCAGTAATAAATTTTCAAAAATAGTCTTATCTTGGTCTGCAAATGGGCATTTATCAAGACCAATGCAGAAGGCGTTTTTAGCTGATATGAGGGTTAAAGGGTTAATCTGTAGGGTCTATAGATTTCAATGCAACTATACAATATTTAAAAAATTTGACTGGAAGCTGTTACTGCCTTAGACTGTTAAGTTGCTATCTCTAACCATTTGGCCAGGTAAATCCACAAATAGACCAAGTTCTGGTAAAGTTGAATGAGCCTCAAGCTTGGCGTAATGGCGGGATCCAGTTTTAGCTATGCCCCACATATCTCTAGCTAAGCTCCACCCACGGTTTGCCCATGTTGGGATTGATCGATCCCTGCACTCTCTGAATCTCCATTTCCAGAAAAATATACAGGCAAGCTGTTGAATATTTTGAAATTTATTTTACTGGGTGCTGTTGTTGCCTATGGCCAGTCAAATTAGTTTCAAAATATTTAACAGCATGTTTATTAAATAGTAAAGACATTATAATTCGTACAACTTGACAGACTATTAAGCGTTTAAGATGGACTAAATCGAGTCATTCATGACATAATTGATTATGAAGTCAGCCTACATGTCACATAGTTGATTATGTCATCATATGATTGATGGATAAACAAGATTCCTTAGCCCTTTAACACTCATATCAGCCAAAAACGGCTTCTGCAGTGGTGTTGAGAAATGTCCATTTGCAGACCAAGAGAGGACAATTTTTTTTAATTTACCAATGGAATGACTGGCTCGGTTATCGAGCCAGTCATTCCATTGGTAAATTAAAAAAAATAGTCTTCTCTTGGTCTGCAAATGGACATTTTCTATGCGAAACTTGAAATTTACTTGAATAAATTTGAGGGTTAAAGGGTTAATTTGTGAGACCTGCCCAGCAATGACTACTCCAAGAGCTTGAAATTAATCCTACAATGGATAAGAACAATTAAATTTTTGCCTAGTGAATGTACATTTACAGGCCAAGAGAATCTTTTTGAAAATTTACCACTGGAATGACTGGCTCAATTAAAGAGCCAGTCATAACTGTGGTAAATTCACAAAAGTACTCTTCTCTTGGCCTATAAATGGACATTCCTCAAGACAACTGCAAAGGCCGGTTTTGGTCGGCTTGACCATTATGCAAGCCTCTATACAGAAATGTTACCAAAGCCCTTCCAGGAGTTTAGTTTAAGCATCTTTAGGAGCAACAAGGTAAGGAAAGATGCATTTAGGCACCCATACTGATGCCGCCCAAATATGTGAAAAATCATTCTCAATCAGGACTTAGTTAGTGACATGCATATTATTCTAGCCAGACTGATTATCTAATAATCATTGCTTGACCAGATTGTAGATTACTTTGTGCCGTATAATATTACAAGGATAAATGTGTTTTATACAGCTAACTAGAGATTGATGAAGCCTGCATGTTGAGTCTTCGGACATTGTTGAATAATTTTAACATTTAGCGAATTCTTGCCGGATGCTGCAAGACATTTGGAGCGCTATGTGCCTCTACAAGTCCTGTTACTCACCTGCACAGGTGTGCTAGCAGAAGATCTGTGTGTTGCCTTCAGTTGTTCAATCTTCTCCAATAACTCTTGCCTCTCGTCATTCTGACTACGATGAACTTTCTCTATCTCCTCCATATGCTCCTTTCGTAAATCACGCATCTTTGTCTTCATACTCTCCATAGCAACACAATTTTCCATCTCCATCCCATTCTTCAGTTGATGTATCTCCTCACTCCGTCCTTTCTCTCTTTCGCCGAGCACCATCTGTAACTTTTTCACATGAATATCGAGGTCGCAGTTTTTCGAATGTAAATCATCAATTATGCTATTATGAGACTTCTCACTCTCCTCCAAAGAACAGTGCAGAGAGTCGGTTGCTGTCGACGCCGCTAATAGGTCATTTTCTAACTCCTTCACACGTTTTGCGAGTTCGACGTTATGCTCATGCGATGCCTTGACTAACTCAGAATATTCCTCTAACTTCTTCTTATGCCGAAGTTTATCACTGTCAATGCGTTGTAAAACACTGTCTTTCGTATCGCGAAGTGCCGCTAGCTGCTGTGTTAAATCTTTGGAGAAGTTTTTCCAGTATTCTGTATATTGCTCTCGTTCGTCCATCTGCTCGAGGAAATCTTTCTCGCGTAATTTATATTTCTTATCCAGGTATTTAATCTTTGCTTCAGCAGCTTGGAGTTCATTCTTACAATGGCCGATTTCCTCCTCAGCATCCTTGCACTGATTCTCAAGAATAACCGTCGCTTTTTGTAATGTAAGAGACGTATTCACCGCGGAGGATGTAGTCTCCACACTCTGAGATGTATTCACACCAATAGAGACCGTTTCCATGCCAATCGGTGACGTGTTCATACCAGTAGATATGGTTTCTACGGGGGTCAGTTTCAAAGGTGTGCATACCTCTGCAGACACAGGATTCTGTAAAATGAACAATAAAATATTATTAGGGTAGAATGAAATCTGATTAATCATTAACATTTCATTTTAAACGATAGTTTCATAGGGGCTAATTATCACAGATTACTGCAAAACCCGCTGATCATTTTAATACAACTAGTTGACTGAAAATTCAGTCAACTCCTTTTCGAAATATTCAGTATGACTGCTTTGGCATTTTTAAGACCAAACTGAAGTGTTTGAAGCATGAATGGTATGAAAATGAAATTTCATAAAAGGCATTTTAAATGTTTTTCAAGCATGGTTCATATCTAAGGCACACTTCAACGGAGGGATCTGACCTGTTATTCAAGTATAATAAGCAAATATATTACATATTAGTTTTGCAAGCCAAGAGATTAGTTTTGAAAGTTTACCACTGGAATGTCTGGCTTGATTATCACATGAAAAGAGGTGAAACCTATGAATTTAACATATCAGTGTTGTAGAGGCTACAGTACATTCCAAAAATTAATTATTGTTTCCAGAAGATAAAATGTACTGCCGAATATTTTCAACATAGTTGGTTTGAATGACATTGCTGCCGAAGTCAGCAATTTTTTCCAATCGAATAGAGGACTCAGTTTATCCATCAACCATATGATGTCATAATTAACTACATGACATGTATGCCGATGTCATAAATGACGTAGCTAAGTTCATCACAAATGTTTAATTGATGACGGACTAAGCACTGTTGTACGAATGGTATGTCTTTACTACTCTTTAATAAACATGCTGTTGAATATTTTGAAACTAATTTGACTGGGCGCTTAGGCAGCAACAGCACCCAGTCCAATTAGTTTCAAAATATTCAACAGCTTACCTGTATCGTTTTCTGGAAATTGATAGTCAGGGAGTTCAGCGATCGATCGATCGATCCCAAAATGGGGGATGTGTGGGTGGAGCTTAGCTAAAGATGGGTGGAGCTTAGCTAAAACTGGATTCCTCCATTATGTTCTAAATATTCAAAAGTAGATTCCTTATATCATTTTCAAAATTATACTAATGTGTGTCTGTTTTTGTGGTGGAAATATGTTAACTTGTTTATGACCTGCAGTGTAGTATACAATTACCCACCTGTTCTGCATAATCTATGCTACCATCTACTGTTTTCTGATTGGCCAGTTGGCTATTCGCCGCCTTAAGTTCTGACATCGTTGCTCGGAACTCCGCTCTCTCGGCTACAGTCACCTGATGCTCGGCTAACAGGAGCTTATATTCCTGTTCACCGTGCTCTCGTACCTCATCAATACATCCCTGTTTCTCCGCGTCCTTCTCACTAATGATCCGCTCTTTCTCTTTTTCCCATGATTCCTCAGCGATGTTCAGTTGTTCTTTGAGCTGATTCTTCTCAGATTGAAGTTTATCGAATTCCTGAAGAGAAATGAAAGAACATGGCTTATATTATCAAGGCTGTGTCTAAAGGGGGTGCGTAGGGCGCTAGCTCCAATCAAACCACAAAACAGGTTTCATCACAAAAATAGTCTTCGAACATATTACATGGACTACAATGTATTAGAAATTATTAAGCAAAAATTTATTTCCTTAACACCCTTTAATAACACTCATCCGCCAAAAGACTATTTTTGAAAATTTCCCACTGGAATGACTGGCTCGGTCATCGAGCCAGTCATTCCAGTGGGAAATTTTCAAACATATTCTTTTCTTGGTCTGCAAATGAACATTTTCTATTAGTAAATTGAAATTTTCTTGAACAAATTTGAGGGTTAATGTGTTAAATGGTAAGATGAGTCATGAAAATCAAAATTTTGAAATTTTTACTTCGTGAATGTCTATGTACAGAACAAGAGATTATTCTTGATAATTCACTACTGGATTGAACAGCTCCGGCTATCAATCCAGTTTTTCTAGTGGTAAAATTTCCAAAATTATCTACTCTTGACGTACAAATTGACATTTCTCAAGCCCATTGCAGAAGCCATTTTGGCGCGCTTGACCAAACCAAGACAAGAACAAAACATAAATGTACTTACTTTCTCATGAAGATTAGACACGCTGGTCATAAATGACAAATCTGTTTAGTATTTTCTGCCAATATTAATTATGTTTATGCTTTTAACCCCTAATCCTCGAATTTGTTTTCAAATTTCTCATAGAAAAAGTCCATTTGATGACCAAGAGATCATCAATTTTGAAAATTTACTACTAGAATGACTGGCTCGGTTATTGGGCCGGTCATTCCAGTTGTAAATTTTCAGAAATAGTCTTCTCTTGATTTGCAAATGGACATTTCTCAAGATCACTGTATAAGCCGTTTTTGGCTGATATGAGTTTGAAAGGGTTAATGATTAAATTTGGTAATAGAATTAAACTATTTGCATTTTGAATGTTCATTTGCAGGGCAAGAGAAGACTATTTTGGAACATTTACCCCTGGAATAACTGGCTCGATAACTGAGCCAGTCATTCCGGGGGTAAATTTTCAAGAATAGTCTTCTCTTGGCCTGCAATTGAACATTCCTCAAGACCACTGCAGAAGCTGGTTTTGGATGGCTTTACAAGGAAAAGGTTAATGCAACGGGACATATATCAGTTTGTCTCTCAAATTTTTTACATTTCTGACAAAGCTGCCAAAGTCGTATCTATATTGCGCCACACTTATTTGACCAAATCCTCTGAATGTAAGAGATTGGTGGAGATGGGGCAAATTAAAACTGCATATTACATTCAGATCTCCCAATTTCAATTTGTTTCCCGGTGGTCTGTGAGAGGTAGTAATGATCGACCAGATTTGCTTTTGTTTAGGAAACAGGTTAACCGTTTAACACTCAGCCAAAACGGCTTCTCGCAGTGGTCTTGAGAAATTCCCATTTGCAGACCAAGAGAAGACTATTTTTGAAAATTTACAACGTGAATGACTGGCTCGATAACCGTCATAAATTTTCAAAAATAGACTTCTCTTGGTCTGCAAATGGACATTTTCTATGAGAAAACTGAACTTTTTTGAATAACTAAGTGTTACAGGGTTAAGTTATTTCTGAACTGTAACACAATATTTTCTCATGACATCTAAATTTTGGCGGCCCCCGGGACCCCACACCCTGAAATCTGGGGGTCCCAAGCTGAAATCTGGGGGTCACAAGCTGAAAATTTGGGGTTTCAATGAAGTTTTTCTCATCCACGCTAAAATTAGAAAGTAGCATGAACTCACAGCTATGAGATATGGAGATCCCATGTTAAATTTTGTGAATTTTTGTGTAAAAACCTATAAAAGTAATTAACATTCAAAATTCATACAAGATTTTCAGGAGTCTCATTGCCACTACATTTGGAGGACCAAGTTATACTTTGGAGTATATACCCCCAAACTACCCTTATGAGAATCCCTGAACTTCTATCAATCATATTTAAATCCTGCCGACTACTTTGAAAATAATTTGACTACAAGTCATTGCTGCACAAAATATTCAGCAACTTCAGATTTAATTCCCACGAGCCGAGAACTAAATTGGTTCAATAAAGACCAGCTTATATACAATAACATAAAGAAGTTTATTAAACGGTTTCAAACAGGAAATCCCGATCATACAGACGTGTACGTTTTCAAATTTTTGGAAACTATTTTGAATGGCAGCTGTCACTACCTTAGATATCTGGCTAATTCATAAATCTGTGAATAGTGCTACTAACAATTTTGTTACCATGACATGTTAGACAAGAGTTGAAAATGTTAAGTGTGCAAGAAGTCATGCCAAATTGCTTGTTGCTATGACAATAAGATGGCTGTAATTTTTATAAATGATATAATAAGTGAACAAGAAGCCTAAAGGCCTGTTCCGCTCACCCTGAACCATTAACCTTTGAATCATTTGCATTTGAATAGACATGGATAATTTTCGGAAAATGTAAGATGACCGCCAAAAAATTGACCGATCAAAATTCTTGTTTGATATGTTGAAGTCTACTGTCATAGGATTGTTCCACCCAAGTTTTGTTGAAATCTGGCCATTGATTAAGGAGTACCGTTTTAAAGTTCCAGAAAACTTTCAGAAGATCAAGGATGGCTGCCATAACATTGACATATCAAAGTCCAGAAGAGAATTTCTAGAGGCTACTACTATATGATCCTTCCAGCCAAATTTGGTTCAAATTGCCCAAGTGGTTAATGAGAAGTATCGTTTTAAATGAATTCCCATTATTCGGAAAATTCAAGATAGTCACCCAAAAAAAATCTAGCAGTCTAAAATCTGTATACAAGTTCTGTCCTTCCAGCCGAGTTTGGTTGAAAATTGGCCAAGTGGTTAATGAAGAGTATCCTTTTAACTGATTTCCCAAAACTTTCAGTAAATCCAAGATGGCCACCAGAAAAATTTACCAATCAAAATTCTGTAAAAATGTTCTGAAGCCTACCGGCCTAGGGACCATCCAACCAAGTCTGATTGAAATTGCACATACAGTTAATACTTTGCATACATGCTCTGAAGGACACCATTCTAGACTTGAAATCATTCAGGAGATTAATGAGGAGTTAACTAGCTTTTTAACTGATTTCTCGAAATTGTCAAGAAATCCAAGATGGCCACCAGAAAACTTGACCAATTCTGTATACAAGTTCTGAAACTTACCAAGCAGTTAATGAGGAATAGCATTTTAAATGATTTTCCGCCATTTTCCACAAAATTCAAGATAGCCGCAGAAAAAATTAACCAATCAAAATACTGTATATAAACTTCTGAAGCATACAACTCTAGGGTCCTTTCCCCCGAGTTTGCTTGAAATCGTCGAGGTGGTGAATGAGGAGTAAGTTTTTAATTAATTTCCAGAAATATTCAGAAAATGGCAGAAAAATTGATCAATCAAATTTCTCCTTAGAAGTGTCGAAGCGTACCATCATAGGATTATTCCACTCAAGTCTAGTCGACATCGGCCGATTGGATCAGTAGCGTTTTAAAGGATCTCCGAATAATTTTTGGAAAATCCAAGATGGCACGGAAAAAACTAACTTCAAAATTTGGAAACAATGTTCTGGAGCCTTGCCCCCATAGAATCATTCCTGCCAAATCTGATTGAAATCGGTCAAATTGTTAAGGATCCTTCCTGCTAAATTTGGTTGAAATCGGTCAAATTGTTAAGGGGGAAATGTGATTTGACGGACGATGGATGGAGGGGTGACCGCCACGCCATAAGCTAAGATGAACTAACAACGATACAAGAGGCCCAAGGCGCCTGTGTCACTCACCTGGAATTATTGGCCACTGGCACAAATGAACAAAACGAGATGACCACTGGAAAAATTTACCCATCAAATGTCTGTGAAGAAGGTTTAGGTAAGTTTATTTAAAATTTGACCTAGTGGTTATTAAGTAGTATTTTTAAGATTTTCTCAGAAATTTGCAGAAAATATAAGATGTCCACCAAAAGTGTTAAGTTTTGTTTTAGTCATGGCGGACATGCTTTTTTGACATATCAACTTTACATGGACAAATTTTAATGGTGCTTCGGCCCTAATCATATCTGCTAAATTTCGGCCCGATCCGCTCAGCGGTTCTGGAGAAGTCAGTCGTTTTCACGAAAGCTAGGTCATCTAAGAGGGCCGCCAAACCATTTGACAAATCAAGTTCCCTCGACCAAACTTGATTCAGCTCTTGCATCAATTACCCAAGCGGTTTCGGAGAAGATTTTTAAAGACGTTTCAAAAAATCGGCCAAAATCCAAGATGGCCGCTGGCCAACTTGGCCGATTGGCTTCCTTTGAACAAACCTGGATCTCCATGTCCTACGGATGCTTCCTGCCAAATATAATTGAAATCGGCCCAGTAGTTCTTGAGACGTCGTTTAAAGACAAGAGGCCCAAGGGCCTGTGATGCTCAGCTGCACCATTAGCATATGAAACATTTGCATTTAAATATACACGGTTCTTTACATTAAACAAGATGGCCACCGGAAAAATTTACCAATCAAAATTCTGAGTGAATGTTATGGAGCCTATCACCATAGAATACATTTAACCAAATTTGGTTGAAATATGTCAAGCAGCTATGGAGGAGTAGCATTTTGAACATTTCCGGTAAATCGTTAAAAAATCAAAGATTTGCACCCTAAACATTTATGAATCGAAATTCTGAATGGAAATTCTGGAGCCCATCACCACAGGATCCTTTCAGCCAAATTTTGTTGAAATCGCTCAGAATGGTAAGGAGAAGACGCATTTGGACAATTTCCGATACATTTTTCATAAAATCTAAGATTTTCACCCAAAGAATTGATGAATCAAAATTTTGAATGGAAGTTCTGGAGCCTACCACAATAGGGTCCTTTCAGCCAAATTTTGTTGAAATCGCTCAGAATGGTAAGGAGAAGACGCATTTGGACAATTTCCGATACATTTTTCATAAAATCTCAGATTTTCACCTAAAAAACTGTTCAGTCAAAATTCTGAATAGATGTTCTAGAGCTTACACCATAGAAGCCATCTACCCAAATCTGGTTGAAATATGTCAAGCAGCTATGGAGTAGCATTTTTACCATTTCCGGTAGATTTTCCATAAAATCTAAGATTTTAACCCAAAAAATGATAAATCAAAATTCTGAATAGAAATTTGAGACCTTACCACCATAGAATCCATCTAGCCAAATATGTTTGAAATATGTCAAGCAGCTAAGGAGGAGTAGCATTTTGACCATTTCCGGTAGATTTTTCATAAAATCTAAGATTTTCACCCAAAAAATTGATCAATCAAAATTCTGAAAAAAAACGTCTGGAGGGTACCACCATAGGATCCTTTCAGCCAAATATGGTTGAAATCAGTCAAACCATTAAGAAGCGATTTGACGGACGGACAGACGGATGGCCGCCATGGCATAAGCTCACCTGAAAGGTCAGGTGAGCTAAAAAACTTGACGGCCGGACACCGGACGGTCACCATGACATAAGCTCACTTGGCCATCCTGGATATATATATATATATATATATATATATATATATATATATATATATATATATATATATATAAAACCATCTGTCAATACCTCAGTATCGATTTTCTGTTTCATTTCCTCTTCCTGTTCACGCCGCCAATCCTCTTTTGCCTTACTGACTGCCATTTTAATTTCGTCTTCCGGAGTGGTGACTTCTGTTTGATTTGCGAGTTCTAATTTTATCTATAAGAAAAAGATAAGTTAGAGAGATCAAATGGCTGAATGGAAGTATTTAAGCCACCTCTTGATGACGCAGTTGAAAATTTAATTTTACAAGAATTTTTTTAATTAGGACATGTGTATATTTTGAGGATGTGCAACTGTTGCTATTTTCTACAGCAACAGTATTCAACAACAAAATTCTCCCATTGAATACCAACTATGAGGATGAACAAAGGCAATATTTCATAATATTGCTAACACATTTAAGCTCTAATCCTTCCGTGCCTATACTGGCCATACCTGGACAGTTCACTCGGGACTACCCTCGCCGTGGATGGCCTACATGCAAACATGTCATCAAAATTTTGACATAAACAGTTCTCTCTGTTAGATGCACACAATAACGGGCCTAATTTCTGCCATGTATCACATGATCAGTATATGCATAGGTCAGAGTTGCCCATATGCGTCCTTTTGCGCGTATATACGCATAAAAATGGCAGAGGGACGCATAAAAATTAACCCTTTGCGTCCCTGAGGGACGCACAAGGGACGCAGTGAAAAAGAGTAACGGAAACTGGTAACTTTGCGTGAGCTTAATTAGCGATTATATTATCGTGTGTGTATATTTATTTGTGCATGTTTTTACTTTAAAAAATATACCTAATGTATTGTGTGTTCAATAAAAACGAACTTACTGCGTTGTTTAAGACTATTATTTGTTGTATGTTTTCTTGCACAACCCAAAGTTGTTAATGCCCATAAATCAGATTCAACTACCATATTTAATTGTAAACACAATCCCCAAATCATCCTTAGTATTCCATTTGCTCTAATTTTTTTAAATAATGAGTTTACAAGCCTGATGTTAGTCGTCTTGTTTGGCCTACAAATTGCAAAAATACCCGCCATGTTTCTGTCTGTTGTGCTAAACGTCAGTGTGACATGTCAGTATTTGATTGGATAACAGCGGAATCTCCCTCTAGAAGAACTCACGCTTGAGAAATCCAATGCAACTGATCAAGCGTATACACACGTGTTTGGGCGTCTTAACCCTTTCACAGCTCAGAACATAGGACAGATCACAAAGTTGTTATCACTAATCTGCTGAATATTTTGAAATTAATTTGCGCATGCCTACTTGCCTAACTTACAGGCAAAATATTTTTTTTCTATTTAATGATCAAAATATCTAAATGGATGAAGGAATATATGGAAAATATTGTGATATCTTTTACATTTGAATGGTCATTTGACGGATTAGCGGCGGTGTCTTTGTATTGCTGTTTGAATAACGGTATCACTGCGCCCTATAAGCCGTCTTTTATTTAGCAATAGCGGCTGATTGATTGACTGATGGATTAGTGTTTATAATGTTTAACAATACTCGATCGTTAGGTTTTCCCAATTTCTCAACTAAATTGATCTGAATAGAATCTGTCCGCTTCGTCATTCTCTTTGAATTTAAGACAATAATTGAGCAAATCATGCCGAGTATTAGACTTGATTTATCTGTGTATATATACGAGAGCAATCTTGACTTCATTAAATTAGTCAAAATGCAACGAAGCTTGTTTCAGTTTGGCGTTAAGCGACCTCTAGATTCTACATGTGCTGATAGTGATGATAACGATGAAAGTATGGCAAAGCGTAGCAAAATTTGTAGCGAGTCTTGCGACACCAGTGCGAAAATTTGTGAAAATGTGGTTAAAGTAAAGCAAGTGAAGTCTAGGAAATTCAGTGACGTTTGGTTAAAAACACCGGCGTATAGTAAATGGCTTGAGGTTCTGGATGGTAAAATGAAGTGTACGTTTTGTAGCAGTGCGAAGAAGGCTAATAATTTCGTAAGCGGTAGTACAAATTATCAGAAATCCGCGTTAGACCGACATATTGCATCGCAAGACCACAAGGAGGGAGAGACTGCTTCCGTACTACGGAATCGATTAGAAAAATCAGTGGCCGCATCAAATGAAGAGTTCGATCGTCAGTTATGCCGGGACAAGAAGAGCCATGAGGCCCAGATCAGGACGGTATATATGATGAGTAAAAAGCTCATCCCAGCAGCGATGTTCAACGATATCGTCGATCTACAGGTAGGCGTACGTTAAAATATTGATTTTTTCCAAACAGCGTATAGCTCAAAGCTCCCCGATACAAGAGTCCTTATTGGATACACGCTAATGCGTTATCTATGCTTCAGCCAATCAGCAATCGCGTTACATAGTTACTCCCTATGAATTAGACATATCCAGCTGATATATTTTCACTAATTACGCAGTTTAATCTGATTTATACAGATTATTTTTGATAAATTATTGTTTTGTCTGATCTTAGCCTATGTTAGCCTATGTATTCCACTATATTTAGTCATTCCAGTTACATTATAAAAAATACGCCCGCATTATACCGAAGTAGGTCAAGTCGTCCTTGAGCAAACCCGTACCAGGTATTTCTGAAAATTTGCCACTGGAATGACTGGCGCTGTTTAGAGCCAGTCATTCAAGTGTTAAACTTTCAAAAATGGGTATTTTGGTGATCTACAATGGTGGCCAAAAGTGTTAAGTGCTAAAGGTTAATAAACTATGCATAGTTAATATTCTCTATATATATACATTAACAGTATTTACAATGTCATAACTAGTGCTTTCAACATGTTTAATAAAGTGCTTTATAATTAGATCAATGTGTTGTGTTTATTTTAAGAAAAAAACATGGGACCCCCATATTTCAGATGAGGACCCCATGGGACCCCCAGATTTTACAGTGGGACCCCCAAATCTGAGAGTGTGGGGTCCTTGGGACCCCCAAAAATCAGATGCTGTGGGCAACACTGGCATAGGTGTTATTTTAAGAAAGTTCACCCCCAACCCACCCCCCATGGGTTTCCAATTATGCAGAATTCCAATGACCCCCATCCACATCACAGCGACGGTATAGCGCTATCAGAATTCCTATTACTAATGCATGGGCTGTCGACGGCTGGTGTAGTCCCGTATGAACAGGTTTGAAAGCAAAATTTGAAAGTAGCTATTTATTCTGTTGAAATTTACAAAAATTATGGAAAACAAACTTAGTCCTCAGACAACATTTACATGAAAAAACGTAGTGATGAAAGGCTTAAAGGCCAAATTGGGGAAGAAAAGCAAAATAGTTAGGAGGCCAAGAGGAGACGATATTTGTAATTTAAAAAAAAATAGTCTTCTTTTGGTTATGTTGGCCTACAAACACACAAACCTCAAAACCACAGCAGAGACAGGTTTTGGCCAGTTTGACGATCAAATGGCGAAATATGCTAAATTAATATGAAGAATAATAAACCAATTAATATTTAATTTAGTCCAAGACACATTTAACTGTTTGTCTGCTGAATTTCTGCAAACTACATTTTCCATGGGGTATAATTCTAGACCGCTGAATATTTTGAAAACAATTTGACTGAAAGTTGTTGGTGGCTAAGCCATAATATTCAGCCGGTCCTGAGGTTTTGCTCATTGAAATTATTGTCTGGTGCGTTGCAGCAGCGAAAAAATTAAAGAAGTTTTAGTAAAATTTTGAGAACAATTTTTGTTCACAATTACTGACGAGTTGCCACAATCTAAACGAAATCTAGGATTTCTTTTTTCACGAGAGAGTTGATACTTACCTCCCTAATACTTTTGATATTGCTAAATATTGGCTTTCACTCAATAAACACTCAGATTTAAAACAGTTAGGTGCCCCTACTGGGCAGGGAGTCAGAGCGTAGTCTGGCGGATGCCAGCCCCACCACCGCGCATGCGCAGACTAGCACTTCCTCTGACTAGATTATTGGCTGACACACATGCAACTATTAAGAGCCTGAAGACCGAGCCTCTGTGGGGTGGAGAGGCCGGGTCCGTATCTAGGGAGGTAAGTATCAACTCTCTCGTGAAAAAAGAAATCCTAGATTTCGTTTATTTCACTTCAAGAGTATACTTACCTCCCTAATACTTTTGATATTGCCAGAATTCGAAAGTGAATCTGGCGGGAGGGAGGCAAGGTCAAAAGACCAGCTCATCCCTATACGCTTTTCTGCGTTTAAGGCACTTAAACTTCTGAAACTGTAAGAAAAAACAGTCAGGATTTGACTAACCATCGGATAACACCACCGATGTATGAGAGATGACCGAATGTCATATGCGCTCCCCCCCCCCCTCCTTCCTGGGAGGAAGAGTCGACTGACCTCAATGTCCTATACGCTCTCTACGTACAAGTGCCATGTACTACAGGACAGAGACGAAAAAGCTCCATTTTCGTAACTCTCAACAATGAACCACACAAATACACAAACCATCACCATATTAATAACGGGTAATCGTGACAATACAATCAACAACGGACAACACATGAACAAGACTGACCTTGTTGAAATGGCTGCTGACATCATCTTCCCATTGGTAAAGACTGATGCAGGCCCAAAAAAGTGGGTGTTTCCATAAATTAATTGTGAAATATATAAGTAATGAGGAAAAACCTCCTCAAAAAATATAAACCGAGTTATTTTTTCAAAATCGACAACGCGAGAGGATTAGAGGTGTCACGGAGATAATGGTCTGTAAAACTTGACTCACAGTGCCACTGAGCCACCGACATAATATCATCCACAGGGACCCCATTAAATAGGGCCGTGGATGTCACTACGCCGCGGACACTGTGATCCTTGGCCACGTCAACCTGCTTCCCGGTGGCGGATTTATGGCAAAACTGAATGCATTCCACAATCCACCTGGAAATGGTGTCCTTAGAAGCCCTGCCATGGGGTTCAATATATGACAACCATAACGCTGACTGGTCGGTGCGCCACTCCGCCGTACGTTGTTTGTACCGGCGCAGCGCCCGGACGGGACACCATGCTTTAGAATTAGGATCATATCTAGTTAAAGCAGGCAAAATAATAGGTTGACCTGGATATTTCAACGACTGATTTTTAGCCAAGAAATTAATCCTAGGTAGCAGCTTAAGGCCTTCCCCTGAAACCACAAAACGGTCATCCTCGGCTGATAAGGCATGAATTTCACTCCTACGCCTAGCCGAGGCCGCAGCAATTAAAAACACAGTCTTCAGTGTTAATAGTTTCATAGAAATGGAACTAAGTGGTTCAAAAGGCTTATCACCTAGTACTTGAAGCACTAGCGATAAACTCCAAGACGGAATCACAGGTGGATTCCTTGGTCTTAGATTGCCCATGCCTTTAATTAATACATTTAATGTATTTACTTCATCACTTCCCCTCTTAGCCAAGCAAGGAATAACAGACATTAATGCTGACTTATAACCAGCAATAGAGTTAGGCTTGAGGCTATAGGCATCATAGAGGTGACAGAGGAAATCAGCTACTACTTGAATAGATGAATCCATTGGATCAATACATCTTTTTGAGCACCATTCTGCAAATCTGTTGATTTTATAATTATATGCTCTGGAGGTTGACCCCCTCCTGGCTTTGGCCATAAACATGGCTGCTTGCTCAGAAAAGCCCTCCTTAATTCTAGATTCCTTGACAACATCCACGCAGTCAATCTGAACATTGACGGATTGTTGTGAAGGGCCTTGCCCTGGAAGATAATATCGTCCATCAGAGGCAGAGGAACCGGATTGCAGACCAGAAGGTCCAGCAGATCCGTATACCATGATCGGCTTGGCCAATCCGGGGCGATCAGAAGCACTTGGCATTCCTCTTGTCTGATTTTCTGAAGAATTTTTGGAATCAGGATTGCTGGAGGGAATGCGTATGCATACATTCTCCCCCAGCTGATAGCTAACGCATCTGTTGCGAAAGCGCTTGGATCCGGAATCGGAGAGACGTACGTCGTCATCTTCGCATTCTTCTTCGTTGCGAACAAATCGATGTTGGGTTTCCCCCAATGGTCGAACAGACGATCCGCCACACATTGACTTAGTTGCCATTCCGTGGGTAAAACACTCATCCTTCGGCTCAATGAGTCTGCTAGCAGGTTTAACCGTCCCGGAATATGAACTGCTTTCAAGGTAATCTGGTGATCCAGACACCAACAAAGCAGTTTCCATGTCATCATACAGAGACTGGGCGACTTCGTTCCGCCCTGGCGGTTTATGTAAGTCACAACTGTTGAGTTGTCTGAACGAATAAGAACAATCTTGCCCTGAACTTTCTGTAAGAAATGTTCCAGGCCCAGGACTACTGCTTTTAGCTCCAGTAGATTTATATGTTCCTTTGACTGTTCCAGATTCCAAAGCCCTGATATCGTGGACTCTTCCAGGCAAGCTCCCCAGCCCTCCATCGATGCATCTGTATACACAGTCACCTGAGGGTGGGGAGGGGTTAGCAAAACCCCCGGCAAGAGATTCTCTGTATTCAACCACCATTGCAGGTGGTGAATCAGAGGCGCCAACACTGACACATTCGAGTCCAGCGAACCTGTACTCTGGGTCCATTGTGTCATGAGAAATAACTGGATCGGCCGCCTGCGTAAGGCGGCCTGAGGAATGACTGGTTCCAATGAAACCATCAACCCCAGCATTCCCAAGTAAACCCGTGCCAGGACATGACGACTGTCGCACACTGACTGAATTAATGAGATGAGTTTCTGAACTCTCTCCTGAGTAGGATAAACATATCCTGTCTCTAGATCGAAGAACATCCCCAGGTAAACAAACTTCTGGGATGGAGTCAGCTCTGATTTTGGGAAATTGATCATCCAGCCTAAGTCTGTGAGAGTTTTCAAAACAATCTCCAGATTGGCCGACAAACTTTCCCGGGTGTGCGCTTTCAACAGCCAGTCGTCTATGTACGTGTGGACTGCTATGCTTCTCCTGCGGAGGTATGCTGTGATCGCAAGAACCACACGGGTGAAAACCCGAGGAGCCGTGGAAATTCCGAAGGGCAACACCCTGAATTCCCACTGTCTGCCCTGGAATGCAAATCTCAGGAAGCGACAGAAACTCCCGTGGATGGGGATGTGGAAATAAGCGTCCTTCAAATCTATCGACGCCGTCCACATCCCCTTCTCCAACCCCGCCAACACCGAGCGCACCGTTTCCATCTTGAAACTGGGCGTCTCGATGAACTTGTTCAATGGCTTGAGGTTGAGAATCGGTCTCCACCCTCCGGTGCGTTTTGTTACTAAGAACAGGGTTGAATAGAAGCCCGGACACCTTTGTGCCGGCTGAATAGCTCCCTTTTGTACGAGGGAATTTATCTCCTCGATACACAACCTTTGCTCTGGATCTCTCGGAATGGGAGTCCAGACTGGCACTAGAGACAGTCGCGACGGCGGGCCTGTCACCCACTCTGGATGATACCCGACGGAAAGCCATCGCAAGACTAAACGGTCCTGAGTTAACCGTTCCCACTCTTGCATGTGGTCGGCTAGCCGGCCTCCCACCGGTCCACCTAGGGACCGCGGTGGACACGAGGCATGCAAGAGCGGCACTGTCTCCGTCGCCATACACACCGGAGTGGTTCTTACCGCGGTAAGCGTCCTGTCAGGACCGATAACCACGCCCAGATCCTCGCGCGCCCCGCCCCGCCCCGCGCGCACCTTGGTGCGCGGGCGGCTGCCTGGCTGACGGCGCCTGAGGAACCTGCGCCCCCCTCGCTGCTGGCCGAATCGCACGCGGCCGAGGCCGACGGTGGCTGGCCTCTGACTTGGCCAGCACCACCTCGAGCCTGCAGGGGACGATACGCAGGGGCCGCGGCGCGAACGTTAGCACGACGCAGCACCTCAAACTGCTCGCGCAGCGCCCTCTGGTTATTCACCAGGGTGACCGTCTCCTGGAGGTGTCGACATCCCTCACCTCCAAAAAGACCAGGACCCGTCATAGGCGTACGCAGTAGCCTATTGTACAGGTCCTGAGACGGGCACAGATTGTCCAGGGCAAACGTGCATCTTGCCCGGACACTCCTGGTCACCGCCCGAGTCATACAGTCCAGCGCCAGGTTAATACCATCCTGGATGGTTCGCTGGACCGTGACCGGACTTGGCTGGCGCGATGCGGATGCCGTTACTACCCCCTGTAACAGCTGGGAGACGTGGGACAGAGCGGCAATCGAAGCCCTCCCACTCTCCTCCGCATCACGCAACGCGGTATTCGCCGAACGCAACGCGTTCGAGCACAAGACTCCCGTGTCAGAACGGGAGCCTGGCCGCGCATCCTCACCCAAAGCCGCGCGGTCATCCACGCTGGGCTTGGGTACCACACCGTACCGCTGGTAATCCAGGGGCACGATGCGACAACGCCTGGCCACCTCGCGAGGGGCCTTCGCGAGACGTCCACTCGAATTAATGGACGACTCCGCCGCCTTGAACATGTCAACGACATGCTCCGCCAGCGGCAGAGAAGGCATAGCGTTAGCAGTCGGTTTCCCAGCTAACCACGGCCTGTGATCACGCTGGCTAGCCGACTGCTCCACGGGCAGATCAGGCCTAACGCTTACCAACCACTGGCAAGCGTCATACCAATCCTCCTCCGTGGCTAACTGCGAGCGCTCTACAAGACGGGGTCCTTCGTCTTCCTCCTGAGCGCAAGCAGCAGAGCTTGACGGCGGGTACGCTGATACACCTGGCAAGCCAGGGAAAACATGCGGGCCTGACAGCACCGGCATGACAATATCATTGGTTTGACCAGGAGCAGGCACCGTGGCAGAGCGCGGGGTATATATCGCCCCACCACGGGCCCGGCCAGCACCAGCAACACCCTCGGCAAGCCGAGGTATGCGGTACCGCTGGCCATCAGCAGCGCCCTGGGCCACCACCTGAGCCGCGGACTCTACTCCAGGGTGAGTAAAACCGTGGAATAAGCCGCCTGTATTCCCCGCGAGGGGTGCACAAACGTCTTCATCCATGTCCACGTCGTCAGACGGCGACCCTAGCAGGTAATCCTCATCACCCTGGTCAGAAAGATTAGACCCCGGGTCAGCAAAGAGAGCTAACCCGGGCTGACCAGGAACGGTGCCATAGGAGGTACTGGCCACCGCGGCGTGCGGATACCCCTGGACTGATAAGCAGCCCGCGGGTTCCAGCGACAACCGTCCACGGTCCCCTATCGGCGCGGCAATAAGCCTGCTGCCAGGGTCGTGGAACGCCCCCTCTAATGGGGCCACCTCTGAATCGTCGAACAACGGAAGCGGTCTAAGGAAAACCGATCCAGAGGCGGGGATTACCTGCTCCGAAGCCGATGATGAGGACAGTAAAGGATTTGGTCCAGGAAGCATGCCACGAAGCAACCCTGGAACCAAATCCTTTATTGTCCTCTTCATCTCTCCCAACATCTCGGTCCGGAAGGCCTCCATATCCACCGCGGACGAGACCTTCCCCTTACCCTTCCTACTTACCACCTCTCGTTTCCGCTTCTTCTTCTTCTCCTCCTCTACCACCTTGTCCGTCGCCTGTAAGCAGCACAAGAATTCGGACATTAACTCGCCCCCCCAGTGCTTACATATGTCACAATTAACCAAGGGACCACAAGGGCTACATTGATAGCAACGATGAGGCCAGAACTTATCAGGTAGAAAACGTCCACAGGACGCGCAACCCGGTCCCTGAAACAGGGCAAAGGACAAGGAGTATGAGCAAACTAGTTAAGCTTAGACACTCAAACCAACTCAAAGAGAAGGAAAACGATCACAAAGATCAATATACATCAGAAACCAGCATAGCGACTTGAATTGCTGATAAATACATAGCCAGGCTGATTATGACGTCATTAATCCCGTGACAGGAAAAATTCGATCCCAACAAAACATCCAAGTGCAAGGACGAATTGTATGCTGAATGGATACGTCGACTACACAACCATCAGATACATATAGATAACTCTTTTCTGGCAAAAATGTTAATTATCTCCCTTTGCTTTTTACTATAATTAACATCACCACATTATCAATAACTAGATACCTGACACTTTGTATAGACAAACCATCCAACGTGACGAACCGGAGAACTCCACCATCTGCACGCCTCTTAACTCTCTCCACCTCATGGGGAAGGAATTGGATCAAGAGGGCAAAGTGAGAAGACCTTTATACTAGGCCTCCAACTCACTGGACATTAATTTTTCATTTGGTTAGATAACCTAACAGTGTTAGTAGGAAATGGAACCATGGTGGAGAGAAAACTAACTCTCTGCTGCTGTGATGCCACCACCTAGCGTCATACAGACCTGTGGACATAAACAGAAAGAGAAATTAGCCTTAGGTAGCACCGAGTTGACATAAACCAACTAACCAAGGCGCTTATCACGGTAAACGCGAGTCCCGGAAACACAATACACCGGGAAGAAAACTCGCTAATTTTACTAGAAGTCACCTGATTTAAAGGTCCTAAGTCCCCCTTTGGCGAAGTGATCCTTCCTGCCATCCAAATCAGTGACTATCACTCCAAAATAACACCACTTAAACAGTTTAAGATTAAGGAAAAGCTATTGCACAAAAAGACATGTGTGATCTCTCTGCCAATAATCTAGCAAAGAGGTAGTGCTAGTCTGCGCATGCGCGGTGGTGGGGCTGGCATCCGCCAGACTACGCTCTGACTCCCTGCCCAGTAGGGGCACCTAACTGTTTTAAATCTGAGTGTTTATTGAGTGAAAGCCAATATTTAGCAATATCAAAAGTATTAGGGAGGTAAGTATACTCTTGAAGTGAAAATACCGTATAATCTTCCCATGACAAACTGTGTTTTTCATTGCTCATGTGAGAAGTTTATTGAACCCCTTGCTGCCTGTAATGACCCAGGTCACCATGATCACTTCAGACTGTAACGAACCAGGCCGCCCAATACTTTACCAATGACAATGATAGCAAAATTCTTCCTGGAATTCTTCCTTTAGCCGCCCGTGTTATGCAGGCGCATTTGTGTGGCGAAATACGCTAACAGTATATGCACTGAAGTATTTTAAGAAGATTGGCAGCTTGCCCATCCACCAGATGCAGTAATATCGCAAAAAACCTCATCACAGGGCGTATGAAGATTTAATTTATAATCACATAGTGATATATGCCATTGCCAAAGTATGGGGCAGCCTGGGATGTTACAGTCTGGAGTGAGCATGGATGTAATTTCATTTATTTCAACAAGACTTTTTTTCATGATATTGAGAAAAATGTAATTTAAGGAAAATTTGAAAATTAATTTAGTCCACACTGAAGATTTCATAAATATATTCAGGCATGAAAGGGTTAATACATCTCTACCTTCTCCGTCTCGGCTTGTAGTCGAATATCAAATGTTTGATTATGTTCCTCGAGCAGATCTTTTTCGTGACACACTTTCACGTACATGTCCTTGACATTGTCAATCTCCTGTAATGCAGCATTCAGACTCGATCTGCAGTTAATAAAATTTTATTTTAATTTAATTAAACGAAGTAATCATGAATGCCTAATCATACTAAAATATGTAACTAAAAATCTTGACATTAAACAAATTAAAGGTGCATATTCACACCAAAATGCTTGAAAATAAAATTGTTAAAAATGTATACTTTTAGAGGCTTAAACTGTGTGCCCAGACCTAATGAAACGAAATAAATACGGTGATTTCATTACGCATAAATTAATATAATTTTTTGAAGTTGCGAAATTGAATTAGAGTCCCTATTTGAACTTTGCATCTAAAAAAAATTATATTAATTCATACGGAATGAATTCATCATATGTTTAGATTTATTTATTTACATTACATTAAGGTACACTACTTATGCCTCTGAAAGAATACAATTTTAAAATCTGTATTTCCAAGCATTTTGGCATGATTGATTTTAATTTTTGCTGCGGAACACTTTACTCATATCACAACAGAGGTAACTGTAATTATGTATTATTGGACAAGAAAAATGTATTTATGCTAACTTTCTTTACTTGTCTTTTGCGACAAAATATGTTGTTTCTTTAACAATTTCATGACGAAGCCGGCCAAACCAGCATCTGCAGTAGTTCAGAGGAATGGCCTTTTGCAGGTCAAGAAAACACTACTTTTGAAAACTTACCAATGAAATGACTGGCTCGGTAAACGAGCCAGTCATTCCAGAGGTAAATTTTCAAAAATAGGTATCTCTTGGTTTGCAAATGGATATTCAATAAGAAATATTCTGATTTTCTTGAACAAATTTAGGGTTAAATTTCATGTCTTATCCAACAGCACGTGGCAAGTAAAATAACTCATAGTAAGAGACCACTTGACCTTTCTCCGGTACTCTTACAGTTGTCATTTTAGACAGACATGAACACATTGACTAACTGCATATTATATCATGTTGAAGAAAACCCCAGTTCTTCCTGGTTCTTACTTGGCCTCATTTAGTTGCGCCTCATATTTGCCGACAGTCACCGCATTCTCTGTGTCAAACTCATGATACAATTCATTGCGCATCTTCTCTTTAGAATCCTCATGCATGGCCAAGCAAGCTTCCTGACATCTGGGAGGCAAATTTGGTACAAAATAGAATTTATAGATCAACTTTTACTAATGATTCCCCTCCTAATAGATGGATTGATTTCTATCTTTGCCATGCCAATTTTTAGCTAAGCTCCACCCACCTTTCATGCGTGTTTGAATCGATTTATATACTTTGAAACTTGAATTCTCAGAATCCCAATTTAAAGGCAGCTATACAGTTAAGCTGTTGAATATTTTGAAACTAATTTGACTGTGTATGGTAGTAACAGCTCCCAGTTAAATTAGTTTCAAAATATTAAACAGAATGTTTATTAATATGTGAGTTCACCAAAGACATACAATTTAGAGACTTTGTGATGGACTTGCGTCATCTTGATTGTGATGTCAGCTAACAAGGGACGTATTTGATCATGTTATCAGATACTTGTGTGATAGATTGGATTCCTCCCTATTAGCAGTTATTATTAAAAATAATAAACAATTTAAAGTAATTATTTATTAAGCCTTTCACCAATGAATTTCCAATAGCTTTCAAGACACCCATACAGGAAAACTGTTGAATATTTTGAAATTAATTTGACTGGAAGCCGTTGCTCCCAACGGTTTCCAGTCAAATTAATTTCAAAATATTCAACAGAATAAATTTTACATCATAAACGATATACTTTTTCCGGGATTTGTCGGTGAAATGGTTAACGATTAATGGTGAATTCATCCCAAAACTCACCTATGTAGTGGTATTAAGGAATGTCCATTTGCAGGCAAAGAGGACACTAGTTTCGAAAAATTACCACTCAAATTCTTGGCTCGATAACCGAGCTAGTCATTCCAGTACCAAATTTTCAAAAGTCTTCTCTTAACCTGCAAATGAACATTCAATAAGCAAATATTTGGATTTATCGGACCATGTGACCAGTAATGTGTTACAATCACAGGTAAATTTCCATATATAAATACTAAGATACCAATAGTTGAGGAGGTACTGCTTGAAAAAGAATGCCTGATTCAAATTCAAATTCTTCAATAGCTTTTTACTTGTTAATAGCGACCCGCTTGTCCTCATCGTATTCTCGCACCATCTGTGAAATCTGTTTTTTGAGTTGCTGGTTGATCTCTGTTAGCTTATCCTCACTGGATGTTATTTCCTCTAATCTTTGCTTCAAATCCTGAATAAATACAAGTCACAATTTATCTATATGAAAATATATCCGTATGACTTTATCCCTTTATCCCTCGAATTTGTTCAAGAAAATTTCAATTTTCTCACAGAAAATGTCAATTTGCAAACCAAGATTATTTTTGAAAATTTTCTACTGGAATGACTGGCTCGGTTATCGAGCCAGTCATTCCAGTGGTAAATTTTCAAAAATATACGTCTCTTGGTCTTCAAATGGACATTTCTCAAAACCTGTGCGGAAACCATTTTTGGCTGATCAATATGAGTGTTAATGGTTCGAAATATCAAAGTCCATATGATTTATGGGATATTCTGTTGAATATTTTGAAACTAATTTTACTGGGACATGAAAACATATTTCTAAACATTCAGAATGAAATAAATGTATTAATAACAATTCTCCTTGCCATGTTGTATTATTAATTTTTTACTATGCATATACCTCCGCGTCATTCAACAGAGCCTCTCTCTCACGATGCAAGTTGTCAATGTCCTTCTTTAACCGTGCTTCAACAGGATTAATCCGACTTCCGCTGACATTACACAGGTCCTCATACTCTTTCAACTTAACCTGCAACAGTTGTTTGAAACAAAGATTGAGACCAAAATGTGTTCAGAAGATTTATCATTTTATGCTATGAAATGAGGTGACGTCGGAATTCGCCTTTCAAGTTTTAGCTATGCCCCGCCCATCTCTAACTAAGCTCCACCCACAGATCGCTCATTGTTGTGATCGATCGATTCCTGCCTGACCATCAATTTCCAGAAAACTATACAGGGTTGTTGTTGAATATTTTGAAACTAATTTGACTGGATGCTGCTGCCAAGTCAAATTAGTTTCGAAGTATTCGACAAAATTTTTATTAAATATTAGACATACAATTCGTACAACGTATCGGACTATTAAGCGTTTAAGACGGACTAAATCGAGTCCTTCATGCTATAATTGATTATGATATCATCCACTACATCAAGTAGTTGATTATGATGTCACGTGTACATTAATCCATATTCCATAATAATCAATAATAATATTAGATATTCAACACATTAACCATTAAATGACCAAATTTGTTGAGCAGCTAATTTTTTTTAATTTATCACTGGAATGACTGGCTCGGTTATCGAGCCAGTCATTCCAGTGTTTTTTTTTTTTAAATAGTCTCCTGATTCTAGCCAACTGTTCACCGTTACATGTAGTTATGCCACCCACATTTTACGTGTTGGAATTGAACTAAAACTTTGAAACCTGAATTCCCAGAATTTAAATTTGAATGTAAATATACAAGAAAGCTGTTGAATATTTTGAAACTAATTTGATTGAGAGATGTTGTTGGCTATGGCAGCAATAGCTCCCAATCAAATTAGTTTTATATAAAGAAAATCTAGGATTGATCTTTTTCATGAGAGTTGATAGATACAATCCCGAACTCTTGATATTGCATAGCATATCCAACTGGCTCAACAAGAACAAAAATCAGAGATTGTTCAAGTATACCCTCCATTCCGCCAAGCACAACCTCCTACCCAAATTGATAAAGATCCCTTCAATAAAATTCAAGTTATCATCCGGAAATGCAATATGTCATTAATTCGGTCACCATGATCATGACCTTTGACCACAAAATCGATAGGGCTCTTCTATACGTGAAGGACAACCTCCCATCTAAGAATGGTAAGGATCCCTTCAACAGAACTCGAGTTATCTTACCTTATTAATTAGGTCACCATGACTGTAACCTTTTGACACCAAATTTGATAGCGTTCTTTGGACCATCAAGAAGCTCCCACCCAAGATTAGCAATGATCTATTCAATCGATCTCGGCTTATTCGGAAACGCAATATTACGTCACTAATTGGGTCTGCGTGACCTTGACCGTTGACCCCAAAATTGATAAGGGTCTTCAGACCACCAAGGACAAGCGCCCATGCCAGATTGATAACAATCCCTTCAATAGAACTCGAGTTATCATCCGGAAACGCAATATTATGTCATTAGCATGACCGTGACATTTGACCGTTTCATCCCAAAATTGATAGGGTTCTTCGGACCACCAAGGACGGACGAAGGGATCGACAAAGCAAATGCTATATACCCCCCATATAGCTGTATGGGGGCATAATTATACACACAATTAAATAGAATTTACCCGCACCTAATAGAGTATTTGGGATGGTAACTATACTCTTAAAATGAAAATATTCAACAGAATGTTTATTAAACTGGAAATTCATCAAAGACATCAACTTCGTGAAGGACTTATCTTTACGGATATTTATAGTTCAGTGACAGATGGAATCCCTCAATTTTATTACTAGAATATTATTTTAAAAGTAGCGGCACATAGATCTCTACCTTTAGTTCCTCGTTACTCTTCTCAGCTCGTTCACATCTTGCAGTTAATAATTTAATCTCCTCTTCAGCTTTCTCCAACTCTCCTTGAAGCTGATACACTTTCTTTCTCTTGTCGCTGTTTTGCAAAAGTGCTCGTTCAAGCTCTGCTTTCAGGGAACTTGTCAGCCCTTCTAGCTGAGTCGAACTTTGTGATCTGAGCAGATAAAAGGCAACAGGCAATACATAGATTATTTACAAAATATAAGCCTAGGAAAAGTACAAAATGAAATGATCATTAAAGTAAAAGTACAAGTGGAAATATGTATAGAAAACGACAAAATTACTCAGTGTTGTGTTTAGGGCCCCACACCCTACACAGTTGCAGTGTACAGGTGGGGTGAGGAGACCAGGAGGTGCAAATATTGATTTATTAAATCCTCCTCCATTGCAAGTGGGGTGGGGGTGGAGGAGGGTGGGGCAGGGGCATAAATCCCACATTGTAAGGGAGGAGGTGACTTATCATCACTAAACACGCTACTGAAATTACTCAAATGTGTCATTGTGGCTAAGTCACCAACAACTTTCAGTCAAATTGTTTTCAAAATATTTAGTAGTTCCAGAGATATAACCTGCAAAAACCCAACAACCAAATGGTTAAAGACAACGTTACACAGAAGCATTAAGACAGGCGTCTCACGATCCTTCATCGCATCACAAATAATGAACAGATTTAGGTTTAATGCTTTGACTGTTATTTCTGAGCACTATCCTTGTTCACCAAGCAATGTAAACAGCAGGGTACCAACAAAAAAAGACGCCGGACCATACATATATTTGATACCAGGGTTGGCAGTTTCTTCCAAAAGGTGTTTGTTTACCTTTTTTCCAGGTTTCTTCTATCCTGGAAGAAATAGTATCTTCCATTAGTTTCTTCAGGAAAAAACCCATATATTTTTTGTAAAGTAAAGGCATTATATTAGTCATAATTACAAGAAAATGACGGTACTTGCTAATGTTTAAAAAAATAATCTGGACTATCAGTGAGTATACTTGGGAGTTTCGAGTGTACATTAACACAGATACAATTCATTTGACAATAAGAAAAAAACATACTTTTCAATACTTTCTGGCGTTTGGAAATCTAATGTCTTCTTTATCCCGAGATCGAACATTGAGTCATCGGCATTACTGGCACTTGTTGTCTTGGTACTGTGACCTCGAGGAGCAAAGACACCCAGACTCGAGGCTGTCTCAAACATGTTCAACTGTTCCTTGACTTCCGACAACTCATTCTGTAACAACATCAGGTATTAAGATTTGGAATTTCAGAAAATATTGTACAACTATTGCCCCAGTCCACAGGATTGCTAACTTTAGGAGAAATATTAGTCTGAAAATAATTTTACAAATTCACTATCAATTCACGCTAAGTAAATTATACGGCAAAAACCCATTTAATATTTTGCTTTATGAAAATTCCCACACAAAATACATGATTGGAGATTTGGGTAAAAAAAATATTGCACAATTTCAAGCTCAGAAGTTTTAAGCTATTACAGTATTAATCCTTTCATCAGGTTAATTGTCAAGATTGATCAAGAAAATCCAAAATGTTTTCTCAGTGAGTGTCGATTTGCAGGCCAAGAGAAGACTATTTTTGAAAATTTACCACTGGAATGGCTGGCTCGGTTACCGAGCCAGTCATTCCAGTGATAAATTTTCAAAAATAGTCTTCACTTTTCCAGCAAACAGACATTCCTCAAGATCACTGCAGAGGGCGGTTTCCATCCCAGTGAATAGTTTTAGCCACCAACAACTTTCAGTCAAATTGTTTCGAAAATATTCAGTATATCCAGCATTAAACCCCATGGAAAATGTAGTCTGCAGAAATTCAGCAGACACACAGAGTTAAATGGTTAAAAGGATTTACCATAAAATTGCCTTCATTATAGCCCTCTCCGACTCATCCTTCTTTCGCTATTATCAACTAAAATCGTGTGTCAAGCATCAAATACTGTACCTGAAGTGTATGACAGAGCTCATTCGACATGTTCTTGGCCATGGTGGATTGCTGCAGATGCATCTTCAACTGAGCAACTTCCTGAGCCTGGGCTGGAAAGACAAGAAACAAGACTGTGTGCTGTAATGAAATTGAAATATATATATATATATATATATATATATATATAATATTATATAATTTACTATATATCACACAATATGGTGAGGAGGATATTGTATTCAGGTCTGATGCATGTGTGCATGTGTGTATGTGTGCGTGTAAGGATAACTCAGAATCTACTGTTTTGGCTCAAATTTCCATAGAAGAAAGAACATAAACTAGGATTCTCTCAACTGAAGCTAAAAAACAGAATTGCAATGACCTTGAATCTCTTTTTGACCTATCAAATTGCCGGGAAATCATTCTTAAGAAGAAATAAACAAATAAATGTTTGTCTTACATGATTCTAGCAGAGACTGACACTGCCTCTGACTCTCGTCGAGTTTCTGCGTTAGCTTATTAATCGTGTCAGCACGTGAGATCTGAGCGTCTTCTAAACACTTCTGACAACTCTGCAGTTGATTCTTCACAGAGCAAACTTCATTCTCCTGCAAAATAATGGAAACAGATTAACAAAATGCATACACATTTTACATTGTGAAATTCAATGACTATTCTCATGAGCAAGATAAAGAATTTCATGACCTTGATGATGCAATAATGATGTTTAAACAGTACAGCTCATAAATAAGTTATAATGTTTCCAAAATACAATCAGAAACATGTTAGTTCTAGTACAATTTTGAACACGATGTAAGAAATATTCAGTTGAATATTTTGGACTTTATTTAATTGGGCAATAATGGCTTCCAATCACATTAACACGTTAACATTTATATCAGCCAAAAATGGCTTCTACAGTGGTCTTGAGAAATGCCAATTTGCAGACCAAGAAGACTTTTTGAAAATTTACCACTGGAATGACTGGCTCGATAACCGAGCCAGTCATTCTCGTGCTACATGTATCCTTTCAAAAATAGTCTTCTCTTGGTCTGCAAATTCAAGCTCATGATATATATATATATCAAGATATATGAAATGAGGTCTCCCTAGGTATATAACATAAGCAGCATACTTAAACTAGAACACACTGTGTGTTGATGGTACACATCGCAATTTCTCACACTTTCACCATATTTTATGCTTTAACCATGACACTATCCCCTGTCAACAGTGGTAGGACACAATATAAATTCAATCTCACAATCCGCAATCATATTGGTAACCTTCATCACAAACCTGGTTAATTTCCACCAAAACGGGTTTAGAGGGATGAACATATGGGTGGACAGACAAACAGAATGCTGGACAGAAGGATGTATGGCGGAAATCACAAATTTCTCTGTTGATTTTTCAAAATGTGTGTGGATAATAAAAGGTTTAACACAGAAAAGATATCTGAATGTAAGTACAATGTATGCACACACTAGATATAGAATGAATATTGAAGAATAGAAGATATTCACAAATGCAGCATGGGCGCACGCATGCGAACACATTTCTTCTGCAAACACAAACAAACAAAACCTCACACAAACACATATGCATACACATGCATGCACACACACTTCCTGCACACAAACACACCTTGTCTTGGAATCTATTTCTGGCCATATCAAGCTGTTCTTTAAGCACAAACACCTCACGCTCATGTTTCTGTTGCATACTGGTGACGACCGCCTGATGCTGGTTCTTGGCACGGCTCAGGCTCTCTGAACAACTCAATTCATTCAACTGCTCTGTCAGGTTCTCTATCTGTGCCTCTGCCGACTGCAGTTGCTTTAAAAGCTGAAAGGAATACTAAATCATATTAAACAAGAGGCCCAAGGGCCTGTTGCGCTCACATGGACCATTAGCATTTGAACCATTTGTATTTAAATGGATATGATGGATAATTTTCGGAAAATCAAAGATGGCCACCCAAAAGATTTACCAATCACAATTCTGAACAGAAATTCTAATCTACCTTGATAGCGTCACTCTAGCCAAATTTGTTTGAAACATGTCAAGCAACTAAGGAGAAGCAGTGTTTTGACAATTTCTGGTAAATTTTTCATAAAATATAAGATTTTGACGCAAAAAACTGAAGAATCAAAATTCTGAATAGATTTTCTAGAGCTTACCACCATAGAACCAATTGGAGACATTTTTTTTTAAAATATGTCAAGCACCTAGAGGGGTATATATTTGACAAAATATTTCATAAAATCTCAGATTTTCATGCAAAAAATTGATGAATCAAAATTTCTGAATGGATGTTCTAGCGCCTATGGCTATAGGATACTTTCAGCCTAATTTGGTTAAAACTGGTCAAGACGGTAAGGAGAAGCAATTTGACAATTTCCAGTACATTTTTCATAAAATCTCAGATTTTCACCCAAAAAATTGATGAATCAAAATTCTGAATGGATGTTCTGGAGCCTATGACCATTGGGTCATTTCAGCCAAATTTGGTTGAAATCTCTCAGAATGGTAAGAAGCAATTTGACAATTTCCGGCACATTTTTCATATAATCTAAGTATTTCACCCAAAAAATTGATAAATCAAAATTCTGAATGGAAGTTCTGGAGCCTATGACCATTGGGTCCTTTCAACCACATTTGCTTGAAATTGGTCAGAATGGTAAGGAGAAGAAGCAATTTGACAATTTCTGGTAAATTTCTAATAAAATCTAAGATTTGGACACAAAAAATTGATGTATCAAAATTCTGAATGGAGGTTCTGGAGCCTATGACCATTATGTCCTTTCAACCAAATTTGGTTGAAATCGGTTAAAATGGTAAGGAGAAGAAGCATTTTGACAATTTCCAGTAAATTTGTTATTAAATCTAAGATTTTGACCCCAAAAATTAAGGAATCAAAATTCCGAATGAAAGTTCTGGAGCCTACGACCATAGGGTGCTTTCAGCCAAATTTGGTTGAAATCATCCAAGCAGTTAATGAGGAGTAGCATTTTAAAGCAAAAGTTGACGGACAGTCACCACGGCATAAGCTCACTTGGCCTTTCAGGTCAGGCGAGCTAATAAATACTAAGATTTAGTACTTTATGTAGCTCATAAATAAGTTAACATGTTTTCAAAACAAAAACACAAACATGTTAGTCAGTACAATCTTGAAGACAATGTAAGAAATGTTCTGTTAAATACTTTGGACTTAATTTTATTGGGCAGAAGTGACTTCCAATAAAAGTAAGTCCAAAATATTCAACAGAACATTTCATTTTCCCTTGGAAACACTTAAAGTTATTTCTGTACTGTATTGAGAAACAGATGTCGGGTGGGGATGACCATGCGCATTCTGAAAACAGTGATACTGAAAGATATTCCAGCTTGAATTTTAAAGGTGCAAATTCACAGAAAAATGTGTGAAAATAAAATTCGTTAAATTGTGTACTTTCAGAGGCTTAATTTGTGTACCTCAATGTAATGAAACAAAATAAATCTTAAGATATGATTAGGAATGCCAGGTTTTGCGATTTTGTTGTGTGGCATTTTATTGCGGTAATTTTGCGTGACCTGGGTTCTCGTGAGTCTACTTGGGTGTGCCAGTCAAGTGTGGCAAAAGTGATGACCGGAAACGGGAAGTTGTTCGAAGGTCTTAGAGAGTGAGATTAGCGAGAAGAAGAAGCGATTATAAGTGGGATATTTGTTTGTGTTTTTGGGGCTGGCCAGTGAAAGTTCGGTATTAAATAAGCAGAGTTTTAAATATATGTATATAATAATTGTCTGAACATATGCATGAAAAAGGATGACAACGGATTTATTCAGAGGATGTAAACGGATTTACTAAGGTATGTTTACGACTTTAACAATGATGATTCCTTTCCATAAAAATTATTATAAATTTTTTAATTGTGAACTTGAAATAGGAACTTAAATTATATTAATTTAAACGTAATGAAATCATCAGATGTTAAAATTTATTTTGTTTCATTACATATAGGGCCAGAATTTAAACCTCTAAAAGTATACAATGTTGACAATTTTATTTTCAAGCAATTTGATCTGAATATGTACCCTTCAATGCTTTAACTGTAATCGTCAAGAATTCCAAATTTCTCCTTAACGAATCTTCATTTTCATGCCAAACATATCTTTTTTTTTTAAATTTACCACCGGTATGACTGGTCATCTAGCCATAATCGAGCCTGTCATCCCAGTGGTAAATGTTAAAAAATAATCTGTTGGTCTGCAAATAGACATTTTCTATGGGAAATTTGAAACTTTCTTAAACAAATTTAAGGGCTAACGGATTAATGGGCTTTAAAGGGGCCACTGGTTTTCAACATCGCTTTCCTATGATGGCAACCAATCTGAAAAGATGAAATTATGCCACTGGGGTTGAAAAGATGACTAAGAATAAACTACTCAGTCGATGTACCTCATCTTTGCTAAGTATTAACGCACTACTCTGTGCATCAGAGCCTTGCAGTTTTGCCTCGAGTTTAACTTTCGTTTCCTGGCATTCCTGGTACAGAACCTGGCACTGCCTCAAGCTGTTAACCGCGCCCTCTTTCTCACCTGTAACACACATGCATATTCGTCGTGTTCATGTCAGATATATCAAATTATCTTTCAATATGGAACTGAATAGTGTTTTAACCCTTTAATCATAAAGATTTGTCATAAAAATTGTTGCTTACTAAAAGTAAATTTTCAGGACAGAATAGTTTTCTTGAAAATTTACCACTAGAATGACTGGCTTGGTATTCGAGCCAGTCATTTTCAAGTGGTAACTTTTAAAAAATAGTTCTCTTTTGGTCTGCAAATGGATATTTCTCAAAACATGTTGTTTTGGCCGGCTTGACCAGTAAAGGGTTAAAAATATGTCTATTGACAAACATATCATTCTGCTTTTAGGACATTAGCCCTTCATTGCCAGTCATTCTAGTGGTAAATTTTCAAAAATAGTCCTCACTTGGTAAGCAAATTGACAGGTTCTATGAGAAAATTGACAAATTCCCGGGTTAAAACATCACACACTCACCCGCGGTAGTAGGCAATATTACCCAGTCAAATCAGTTTCAAAATATTCAGCAGAATATGTCTTACTCTTAGATCAGATAACCTTTATCTTGGGTGGAATGGGTTAAATGTATAATGGCCAAGTCATCTAAATCTGGCTTATGCAGTACACTTGAACTTGAAGAATGTCCATAAATTTGTTGGCCAACAAAATATTTCCGAAGACTTAACACTAGAATGATTGACTCGGTACAGAAAATTTAGATGGCTAAATGACGCATTTGAATATTTATATTACGATGCCCATAAACACGGACAGACCTGGCTTTCACAAATTACTAACCAATAGATTCGCTAACTACCCCTTTTTCCTAGCCACATCTGAACTATTTATCCAATGTTTTCCAATGGCTGTGATCTATGACCACCAGGTAGTGTTGGGAATTGGTACTATTTTTGTGATCGATGATTGGTTTTATATACAAACCTATGATCAATTAATGATTGACAGGTTCTCATTTTGTACTAGGGCTGGGATACAGATGTCCGAACCATGAACTGAGGGCATTCAGAGTTCACGTGTTTATTAGCCCTTTCACCAACAAATCCCTGAAAAAGTAAATTCTTTATGATATAATACTTACTGTTTAATATTTTGGAATTAATTTGACTGGAAGCTGTTGCTGCCTAAGGCAGCAACAGTTTCTAGTCAAATTAATTTCAGACTATTCAACAGTTTTCCTGTATGGTTTTCCTAACATTAGATATGGGAATTCATTGGTGAAAGGGTTAGCTTATGTATGTATGGTTCCTGAACCACACGAACCCCATGCAAGCAAACTGAACCTTGGTTTGTGATTTTCCGAAGCAACGAATGTTCCTTAGCCATATTTTTTCTACCCATTTTGAATGCAATAATTATAGCATGTTCAAGAATAATTACCCCTTTCAAACCAAGTCGCATGTATGACAGATTCTTAATAATTTAAGAAATAATCTGTTTTATATTTTGAAACTAATTTGACTGGAAGCTGTTGCTGCCTTAGGCAGCAACAGCTTCCAGTCAAATAAGTTTTAAAATATTCAACATGTTATTGGTATGGGTGCTTTGAAATTAACATACTATTTCAGTGCTGAAAGAATTAATGTATTAGACTAAAGAGTAATACTATATAGTTGTAACAATTAAATTTACCAGTAAATTATTTTCTAAAAAGTATTCGTTTTCGAGTTTGACCCGTTAACATATATTAATAAAGTCAATTTATAAACAATCAAAATCGATTTCTGAAATCATGATCGATCGGTTGGTTGAACATGCAAATCAATCAATCATCGATCAAATCGATTAATCGGAACAACACTACCAGCAGGTAACCCTTTCAACTGAACACTACATACCAGATACAAAATTATGTTGAAAATTTTGTAAACAATTTGTCTGGAAGCTTCCAGTCAAATTAGTTTCAAAATATTCAACTGCTGGCCTATATGGGTGCCTTTTATCCGAGATATTAGGATTTCAGAGTTTATTTGTTCACAAAAAACAAGTATTAGTTACATAAATATTTATCTTCAGATGTTTTTTTCAAAGTTAATTTTAATGATTTTCTACTTTGAAATTATGTATGATATGATTTTAATCATTAGCCAACTATTTAGCCTATCCTGCTTTCTATTAGCCAGATCTAGCAATTAGTTAATGGACGTTTCCAGGTTATCCATCCATCATATGATGTCATAATCAACTACAGGACGCGTAGGATGCTGTCATAATCATGACGTTATGAATGACTCGATTTGGTCCATCTTTAACACCTAATAGTCCGACACATTGTACGAATTGTATATCTACCATTTAATAAACGTTGTTGACTATTTTGAAACTAATTTGACTGGGTGATGTTGCTGCCGTAGGTAGCAACAGCACCCAGTCCAATTCGTTTAAAAATAGTTAACAGCTTATCGGTATAGTTTTCTGAAAATTGATAGTCAGGGATCGATTGATCGCAAGACGAGCGAGGTGTGGGTGGAGATTAGCTAGAGATGGGTGGGGAATAGCTAAAATTGGAATGATCCTGTGGCGAATAAGTAGGTCAGTCCCTGCATAAACAAACAGAAAATATCATATATAGTTGAGACTGCTTTAGACATATTAGATCACAACTGTTTCGATCCTCGCGAGACAATAATGTATACCTTCAGCTACGGAGAGTTTATGCTTGAGAATGCGTATCTCTCTGGCAGAGTCAGTCTGATGCGCTTCGTAGCTCTCCGTTACTTCCTCGAGCTTCCTTCCACGGGCCTGATGCAGCACTTGCAGCTGAATTAGGTTATCATCTCCTGAAAGAGTAACGTTACTACTAGACTTGCACGATTATTGCTTTCAGTGATCACGGTCGATTAGTTAAGAATCGATTTACCAGCCTGAGTACACATTACCTAGACAGAACAATACAGGAATATCAAGGATGAAAGTTGCAATGGTGTTTCCAAATGTACATTTGCAGGCCAAGAAAAGATAATTTTTGGAAATGTATCACCGGAAAGTCTGGCTTGATGCTCAATTTTCGTGACCAATTTCATTAAAGAGTAATTAAAAGGTCTTGAAATATTTTATACAGTAGAAATTATTAATGATTAATGAATATTAATTGATTATTTGATTTTTAATCATAACAATTCACGATTTAAAAAATAATTGTGATTTTCTACTTCATCACGCAAGCCTAGTTATTACAATTATTTCTAGAACTGATCTGGCATATGCAAAGCATTAGCCATTAGAGGGATTCATATCTACCCATGGCCCGCCTATTTCTAGCTATGCCACACCCACTTTGTTAGCATATTAATTTGAATCGATTTTAGGTTTAAGCTCAGAATCCTAAATTAACGTACAGGTACAAAGTAAACAATGGCAGCAGCAACAGGTCCCAGTTAAATTAGTTTTAAAATAGAATTCAGCAGAATGTTTAATAACCCTTTAGCAATCATCAGTCAAAAACGGCTTCTGCAATGGTCTTGAGAATTGTCCATTTGCAGACAAAGAGAAGACTATTTTTGAAAATTTATCACTGAAATGATTTGGCTCGATAACCGAGCCAGTCATTCAGTGGTAAAATTTCAAAAATAGTCTTCTCTTGGTCTGCAAATTAGGCTTGCACGATTTTCACTTTGAAACATCGCTATCGATTTTATTTTAAAAATCGTGATTTTCGACTAAATCGTAGATCCAAATTCCCAAAAGTATAAACCGGGGTAACGCGACAAGTCAGGAAAACTGGGGCTTGGAAATTCTAGGAAAAGTTGAAATAAATGATACAAAAATAGCACGAAATTAGAACACAATTTCATGGGACAAATTCTTACCGTCCTACATCTATGCTTAATGTATACCTTATACCCATTATCGCGGGAGTGAAATTATTAATTGGGAATATTGTGCATAGTTTAATAAACATAAAAAATTGGACTTAAATGTCGTCAAGAAAAAATATAAATTAAGTGATGTATCAGCTTCCGCTTATAGCCTCCCGCAATCCACATACATAGGACTGTAGCTGTGAGTAGGTACGAGTGTAATGGCGTAAACTCGTCCTATAGTGCAGTTTATAGTTGCTTTCAGAATGTACGATTTACGTGTAATCAACAGAACGCACAGTTCAAAATAAAACAATCTGGAATGCTGTTGCTCGGTTTTCTTTAATTAGACATGACAACCGAATCAAAAAAGAAAAATTATTACACCGCCTGAAATTGCTAACTCTAGAATTAAAAAGAATTATGTTCACTGATTATTGCCGTACACTCTGCAACTATGTATATACATGGTATTTCACGACAAATTCAGGGTCTGCAGCGACAGAAAGAAAATTATATGGCAATTCGACGGAGTAACTAGCTGGTTTTCTAACTGACAAAGGTGTTACCTCGCCATTGTTAGCTTGTTTATCGTAGCGCTTTGTGTTGTGATTAGTAATTATTCGATATGTGCATGGCACAGCGGGATATAAACACAATGAACATAGGCGTGAATCGATTATAATTGTACTTATGTACTGATAAAATGCGACGGAAAAATACACACTTCAGATTTTAAACAAACATGACATTGTTGACGATTTTCCTATTTTTCCTCAATTGCATCGTAAAAATCGCGATTTTAAAAATAAATTGAACTTCATGATTAAATCAAAATATCGCGCAAGCCTACTGCAAATGGACATTTTCTACGAGAAAATTAAATTTTTAAAACAAATTTGAGGGTTAAATTGTAAATTCATCAAAGGCATACAATTTGGACACATAACAATAGTCACAAGTATGCCGATGAATTAACCATCATGTAATCTGAAAACACCCAAGGTAAGCAATAATCATCCAATGTTTTCAAAAAAATCAAAATATTCGCTTATTCAATGTCCATTTGCAGGGTAAGAGAAAACTATTTATGAAAATTTAACACGAGCCAGACATTCCAGTGATAAACTTTCAAAAATAGTCTTCTCTTGTCCTATAAATGGACCATCATCAAGTAGAGGCTGTGACCTGCTTGACCAATAAAGGCTTAGAGTATATTACCTTTCTCATTGTATGCCGTCAAGGCTGGCATCTGTACAGGAGACACACTGCGTATACCACCACCAGCACCAGCTCCACCATCATCATCCAGAGATGCAATCATCTGAGGTTCCACATGGTACTTCACCTGGTAATCTTCTGGATAATTTGCGGCAGGTTTTGGTGTTTTAAACGCTAAGCTATTGTTACCATTTGGCTGCTGTTGTTGATGTTGTTGATTATGACTAAATCTAAACTCATTACTCACAGGCTGTCCTGATTCACATGTCGGTGTAGCTGTAGCGGTATATTCTAAAGGGTTATACATCCCTTCACTGAGATTATAATTCTCTTGGGGCATGGCATCACAATCGCCACTTACTCTATTCGCAGGAATGCCGTCTGTCCGATTTACCCCAATTTCGTAATAATAATCTGTATTATCATACTGTTGGATCTGTTCCGTGCTGTTTATATCACCGTACTGATACTCAGCGTGATAGCCATTTAACTGTTGCGTGCCATATTGAAAATTCTTACTAGTGCCATCTGCCGCATCACCATCGTACCCATTATAAACACCATTGTATGCAGCAGCCTGCTCATAACCTACACCACGCTGGTTTGTATAGTTTGGGTCAGTACTGTAGCCATTGTAATTCGCAGATGGATTCCCTTGTGTTTGATCGTACCCGTAGTTTATATGTTGTTGAGACCAGCGTTGATTATTGCCATCTTCAGCATCATAAGCGTATTGTGGATCTGAGTCATGACTATAGCTGTCTGTTGGATGAAAAGCAGGGGCATTGGCACGAAGCGGCATCAACCCGTGATCTTCATGTTCGATTTGACTGAAAAAAACAGATGTTATTTTAATATTAAGGGATCTGATCTATCATTACCCTTTAATGGTTAAATTTGCTCAAGAAAATTTAAATATCTACTAATTGAATGTCTATTTACAGGTCAAGAGTTCAATTTTAGAAAATTTATCACTGTAATGACTGGCTCGGTTATCGAGCCAGTCATTTCAGTGGTAAATTTTCAAAAATTATATTCTCTTGTATACCTGTAAGTGGACATTCCAGTAGTATGAGCATTAAAGCGTTTAAAGTATTTGATGTTATAATCATATAAATCATGTGCTAGCCGACTTCACAATCAAAACGAGGTAGGTACATCAGTAATGAATTTACAATTTAATAAACATGCAGTTAAATATTTTGAAAATAATTTGACTGAGGCAGCAACAGCCTCCCAGCCAAATTAGTCATAAAATAATCAACAGCTTACCTGTAACGTTACCTTGTAATTAGGATTTGGGAAAATTAGGGTTCAAAGTGTTAAAATCGATTCAAATGCAAGCACAAAGTGGGTGGGGCATAGCTAGAAATGGATCCCGCCATGTACATTCATGGTACAAAGCTAAGCTGGATGAGACACAATTGGTAATTGGTTGAATATTTTGAAACAGCAACAGCATCCAGTCAAATAATTTTCAAAATATTCAACAACATGTTTATTAAATAGTACACATACAATTCGTATATCAACGCTTAGTCTGTCATTAATTAAGAGTTTGTCATGAACTTAGTTACGGCATTCATCACATAATTGATTATGATGTCATGATACACATCACATAGTTGATTATGATGTCATATGATTGACTGAGAAACTGGAAACCTCCATTCACCAAGGTTATGTGATCAATCGATTCTGATAGCCATATGGGCGGTTGAGCACATATAGCTCAAGCCCCACTCAATGTGATCCGGAGTTTAAGTGTAGCTCCATTTTCGTGTTCACTTGCATACCAACTTGGCTTATGCAAATCCCGCTCAGATTGCTGGAAAATTTGAACCTGTTATAGCCCAGGTTCAGACCTAAGATCAGTGTAGTAAATGGCAGATTATTTAATTATAACAGACCAAATCGATGTTATGGTTAATTACAAGTGGTTGCTACTACTACTAGCGCCGCCACCACCACCACCACCACCACTACCACTACTGGTACTGCTACTACCACTAATACTACCATGATTACCCCTGGCACTACCACCACCACCACTACTGTCACTGTTGCTGCTACTGAAGGTCATATGGCCTCAACAGATGCATATTTGACTGTATTTGCATTTTTTGAATAATTCTTTATTGTGGTTGAGCACATGACCACCATCCATTCCGCCCAAAACACACATGCACGCAGGCCCGCATCGCAGACATTACTGATCTCTTTATCCGCATGCAAACTCACATCATCATCACCACCACCACCGTATTCTATAACAGAATACTATTTTTGAACATCTATGGTCCAGAATTTTAAAACTTCGTTTATAGCAGCCCAAGAACATTATTTTTGAAAATTTACCACTGGAATGACAGGTTCGGTTATCGACCCCGTCATTAGTGGTAAATTTTCAAAATAGTCTTCTCTTGGTTCTCAAATGGATATCCCCTATGAATTCAATCAAATCATAAGATGTTGCGTTTATATCACTATATTTTATCTGTACATCGGTTAAGAATTCTTTACAGGCTAAAAAAACCAAATTTTTGAAAATGATATAGTTGATAAATTTTCATTCAATAGGCAGATATTTAAATTTTCTTGACCAAATTTGACCATTAAAGGGTTAAGATCCATGCGTTCACATATATGTAAAATACCTATTCTCTCTCGTGGAAAGCCCATCATCACGTGAGGACCCGGATAGTGACAGGATGTCATCATCTTCACCAAACTCCTGCGACAATAGCTCACGCAACTAACAAATATAAATATATAAAATTTATTATATTTTATTTATTAACTTCCATAATCTATCTCTTCTAATTTTAATTTAACCACTTCATGACAAAACCAGCCATAACCAGCTTTTGCAGTGGTGTTATGTCAATTTGCAGAACAGGAGGTTATTTTTGAAATTTACCACTAGGAATAACTGGCTCGCAGACCTCGAAATTTGGCATAACCAAACCAATAGTTCCTGTGTTGGTTACGCAAAATGACAAAGTGCAGACCGAAAATTAGGTTACGTGAAAATGAGCTCTGAAAAATAGTCAAACTCATGTTCAGTTTGCATCATAGACTAACAAGACATATAATAACCTGGAAAATCGTTTTGCTGTACATATTAGTCTCTGAAAGTAAATATTAAGTAGCCAACCAATGCAACTAACTATTGGTTACGTGAAAGAAATACCAGTAACCTATTATTAGGTTACGCAGATTTTCCGAATTTCATGGCCTGGCTCGGTAAATTTTCAAAATAATGTAGTCTTCTCTTGACCTACAAATGGACATTCAATAAGCAAAATAAAATATATTAATTTTTTGGATCAAATTTAGTCATTAAAGGGTCGGATGTTTGTTTAGTGAATGTCAATTTACAAACCAATGTAAAAGATATTTTGGCCAGGTTGACCATTAACCCTTTGATACTCAAGATTTTGCAAAATTAGGATTCTTGCATAACCCTTTGACACTCACATCCGGCAAAAATGGATTCCGCAGTGGTCTTGGGAAATGTCCATTTGCAGACCAAGAGAAGACTATTTTGTAAAATTTACCACTGGAATGACTGGCTCAGTAGCTTAATTTCTAGTTAACTGCCCAATCCTGAGAGTGATTGAACATATATATATATTTCCGGAGACCAGTAGTGAGGACTTTGAGGTGATTTCTATTTTATGCAGCTTAGTGAGAATCACAAATGGCAATACTTTCCATGTTATAAGTTCAAATTATTTAATCTCCCATACGGTTACACAACTTAAGGTCTGGAAAAGTTTTTTTAATGTACATTCTTCCTGGCCTATTGATGACCCATACATGATTAATGGACCTTTCCAGTTTTAGCTATGCCCCGCCCACCTCTAGCTAAGCTCCACCCACAATTCACCGTGTTGGGATTGATCTATCCCTGAATGCCCTAACTATCAACTTCCTGAAAACTATACAGGTTAGCTGTTGAATATTTTGTAACTAATTTGACTGGGTGCTATTGCTGCCTATGGCAACAACAGCGCCCAGTCAAATTAGTTTCAAAATATTCAACAGACTATTTATTAAACAGTAAAAACATACAATTCGTACAACAATGCATAGTCCATCTTCAAATATGCGTTCGTGACGTACTTATCTACGTCATTCATTATGATATCATCCTACATGTCACATAGTTGATTATGATGTCATGATGCATGGATAAAGTGGAAAGGTTCATTGTGATTGTGATTGTGGCTGAGTAATTGTACCTCTTGTTGTTTTTCAGCCTCATCTTTGTGGTACTCATCCTCTTCCTGGTGCTGAAGTGCTGCGGAGTCCAGCTGTATGGACGTACCCGGATTCAACAAACTCAGATCCGTACTCATTATCTTAATGAAAACAAGGGAGAAAATAAAACAGATGTTTAATCATTTAATTATCAAGAGAATCTAAATATTTGCTTAAGCGTTTAATATGGTTAGATTTTCTCAAGACGAGTAAAATATTTGTTTACTGAATGTCAATTTGCAGGACAAGAGAAGACTATTTACCACTGGAATTACTGGCTCGGTTATCAAAAATGGTCTTCTCTTGGCCTGCAAATGGCCATTCCTCAGGTCCTCTAGAGGCCGGTTTTTGCCAGCTTGACCATTAAAGGGTTCAGTAAATATCCATTTGCAGGCCAAGAGAACTGGGCTGTGATATTATCGATAAATATGTTTCTCCTAGCGAAGGTCATTTTATATCTTAACACCCAAGTATTTGATGTGGTCCCTCTGTTTGAACGAGGCCTTGGGTCAAATACTGTTGATCAAATACAAAATACAAACACAGGATTTCAATTTCTTTCAAACACAAATATGCCATTCTCAATTTTAACAAATACAAATATCATCTTTCAAATACAAATATAATCTATCATATACAGACGCAAATTAATAATTCAATGTCTATATTTCAATCGTGTCACATATTAAGGGCAGATGTTGTAAATCCCTGCTTACCTAATTATTGAAATTTTTCTGATTTTGTCCGACCAAACCGTGTGTGGTTCAGTTGTTTGTCCAAAAAATCTTTCTTAGGTCAAGAATTTTTAATAGGCCTATCTGGTCTGTGGAGGTAAAATGGTTAAGCATTCATCCAACCAACACTAAACACCAAAAAAATAAAAGTTTTACTACTTAAGTTTATGTTTAAAGTTTATGGCAGTTTTCTTGAATTATTCTATTTCAAACTAGTATTAACCTGTCACTTAAACTTCATTTTGGGATCGATCGATCTCTGAACACCCTGACTATTAATTTCCAAAAAACTACAGGTAATCTGTTGAATATTTGGAAACTAATTTGACTGGGCGCTGTTGCTGCCTAAGGCAGCAACAGCCCCCAGTCAAATTAGTTTCCAAATATTCAACAGCATGTTTATTAAATAGCAAAGAATTACAAAGACATACAATTCATACAACGTGTCGGACCATTTGAGATTTGCTGTTGGTATATATGGAACCCTTTGTGATGTAATGATTATGACATCATCATACATGCGCTGAGCGGATTATGATGTCATACGAGGTCCGATAATGGATGGATACTCTGGAAAGGTGAATTGCAACAGGATTTTGCTAACGTAACATTGATCTAGTAGTGTCCTCTTCATTATCTGACAAAGTCACTTACATACACTATGTAGTTTGAATCACTTCCAATAAGTTTTAGAATCTAATTTATTCTGAATACTTAGGATCATGCTTTACATTTTTGTAAGTGAGCTAAATATGAAGCAAGCTGAACATTTTGAGGATAATTTGACTGAAAACTGTTGCTGACAAAAGCATCAATCACTTTCTGTTAAATTATCTAAATAAGATATAGATCATGTAGTGGATGTATATACTGCATGGATACTTACACCATACATATGTAGATAGAATGGAATCAGTTTTATATCTTGTCAAACCCCCCAAATTTTTTTTGAAATTAAATATTATTATTTATGCTTATACAAAATAAAGTTTGTTTTTTGGACATTTAAAATTTTTTTATTAATTGTTCAATAATTATTTTTATTTTCACCCACACCAGTCACCCACCCAATAGACTACAAAATCTGGTGATATCCGCTCTTTATACTTCAATGGCAGCAATGGCAGCAATGGCTTCCAGTCAAATTAATTAAAAAATATTCAATAGTTTTCCTGTATGGTAGCTTTGCAAATGAGATATGGGGAATTCATTGGTGAAAGGGTTAAATCCTGCACTGATTATTTTTGCTCCAGCTAATTTTGAGAGAAAATGAATGTTTCCCAGAGTAGCAATAACCAGCTGTAATTTGTGAAAAATATTCAACATGTTTCAATAAAATCTCCTGAAATTCAGAAGGAAAACTCTTGATGGAGAACTAACTTCCAGGTGTGTTTTGATTATATTTTATTGATAAGAGTCACTGACCAGGCACACTGTTTGAATAGAGAGGGCTGGAGCATTATGCAGAGGTATGAGATCTTACAAAACATGCTACAGAGATAAAACATTTAAAGGTTAACTTCTTCGACCTTGAGGCCTGCTCTCAACATTGCAACAATATACATGTAGAGACAGTTGTCGAATATTTTGAAAATAATCTCATTGAAAACACACACACCCACAGACCCCCCTTGCCGGTTGTTTTTTTGTGTTTTATTAACCACTATAAAAACACCATTCTCCAAAAATTTTAAGTCGACCCTTGTAAACTCTGCGGGTTGACTCTATTCTGGAAGAATCGATAATTTCCTGAGATCTTGAAGAAACTTTATTCTCATAGACTTTAGTTTCGATATTCTCCAAACACACAGACTGAAGATTTCTGGGTTTGGATGAAGACGAAGACCTCTTACTTGAGACAGAAGATCCTGGGAGACTGGAAGAAAACGAGGGAAGTCTACCAGGCGATCTAGAAGGTCTACAAACCAAATCCTCTTTGGCCAAAAAAGAGCTATTAAAAGAATCTCGCAGATTTGTTCTTTGACCTTCTTCAACACTAACGGAATCAAAATCGTTGGAGGGAATGCATAGGCGAATATTCCTGTCCAGGACTGAGGCAGGGCATCCACCACCAGGACTGTCCAGAAAAGGAGACATGTAAGAGGAGATCTGGGCATTCAGAGATGTCACAAACAGATCTACTAGAGGATGATCCATAAGACTGAAAATCGCTTTGACAACCAACCTCTTTAACTGCCACTGTGTGTGGCCGAATTTGCTGGGACGTGACAGTTGGTCCGCAAGAAAGTTCAGACTGCCTGGGACATGAGAAGACACTAGAAAAATCTGATTCTTGCGACACCATAAGAGAAGGTTCCACCCTTCTAGACAAAGGAGGGATGACCTTGTACCCCCCTGCCTGTTGATATAAGAGACCACTGTCGAATTGTCCGACCGAATCGAGACTGAGACCTATCACAAGATCTGACCATGAAAGGAGTCTTCTTGACAGCCCACAATTCCAGAATATTGATATGAGCTGTCGATTCCTCCAGGGACCAAAGACCGGAAACCGACAGGGAGTCCCAGACCGCTTCCCATCCCTCCTGAGAAGCATCTGTGAAGATAATCGCCTGAGGGGAGAACTTTACCAGTGGAACACCCATCAGAAGCAGAGAACGATCTTTCCGAAAATCTAGATGAGGAATCAAGTGTTCTCTGATGGGAATCTGATGGTAAATAGAGTGAACCGACTGCTTCCAAAGGGACATTAAATACCATTCTCTACGCTGACCATCAAACCTATCACTCTTAGCAGAAAGCTTGCTCTGACCATGGAAGAAGAAGACAGGATTTCCATTGCCACTGATAAAGCCTCCATTTTTGGATTTGAGGGGAAGACTAGACCCTGGGCCAGATCGAAAGAAATGCCTAGATGCGTGAAGATTTGAGAGGGAACTAGGCTTAATTTCATTAGATTTAAAATCCACCCAAGGTTGCATGCCTAAGAACAACGGAAACAATCGGATCAAGATGATCAAAGGAAGGAGAGGCAGAAGAGGAAGAAAAGAAATTGGAAGAACAGATGAAGAAGAAGTAGAATGATCTAAGTATCCCTGAGAAGCACCAATAGATGAAGAAAGACGGGAAAATCCCGGAGGAGGAGGAATGGAAGATTGAAAAAGAGATGATGAATGGGACATATGACTGGACGAAAAATCCTTAGCTGAAAGAGAAGAAGCAGAAGAGGAAGAAGGAATAAAATTAAAACCTGGAGAATGAGAAAGAAGGAGGCCGCGAGGCAGAAGAACTCAAGACAGCATCACGAAAAGAAGGAGCAGAAGAAGGAGAAGACAAATCAACATCAACTACCTGAGATGGAAGGGAAGAACCAAAATTAGAAACTAAAGAATCATGAGAAAAAATACTATGTGAAAATTCGGAACCAGAGCCTATAAAATTCCTATCATCAAACTCAATACGCCTATCCACTGAAAAATTCTCGGCATCTGAAGAAGAAACTGAAAATGGAAGCGTACGTTTATTCTTAGTCGAGGCTAACCGACTATGATTGTTCGCTATACCGGAAGTTACGTCCCCACCGGAAGCGGAAGTCTATCCGGATCTGAACGACCCGGAAGCACACCCCTAGAACCAGAAGCGGAATGTACAGACCGGAATCCAAACCAGAAATGGAAGCTCTCCTACCGGAAGAAGTAAAATAATAAGGGTCCAAAGACCCTGGATATTCGGTATGACTGGAAGCACTGCTAAGACCGGAAGCAGAAATAGGAACCGGATCTTGAAGACCCGGATGTCCTGTAAAACTGGAAGTCAGACTGGATACAGAAGGAACGGAAGTAGATCTGGAAAACGGAAGTAAACCTGTGCCCTGAAGACCCGAACATTTTTGACGACCGGAATGACTGAAACTTTGGCATAAGCATAAGGCTTTTGGATGAGGGCTTCCGCCGCCGCCGCCACCACTGCTTGAGGGTCATGCCTTTCATCCTCAAGACTAATGTGGATTGAAGGAAATGTCAATTTCCCTTTCTCCGAGATCTAACAATACTCACCATTCTGTTACTTCTGATTCTGTTACTTCTGATACATACAGCTGGCCTTGACAGCGGCTCTAGGATTATAGACTTAGAAAGCTTTACCGACTCCTGGGAACCGGGTACTCGGCTCCCAACTGCCGAGTACCCGTTTACCATAGAGCTCATATTGTTTGCATAGCCACCAAACAAGAGAAAACTATGGCTTGCCTCCATGTATTAGCCTGGGAATGAGCATGAATATATAAGATGAATGAACATGATACACATTCATAATACAAAAAACTCACTATTGAATTACCTTATGATAATTGGACTCCAGACGTACCGCCTCCAACCATTCACTGGTCCGGCCATCAGTGACACAATCTGGTTGTTATCCTCTCGCTTGACCATGCCTGCTTTAGGTTCTTTTCTTACCAAAGTGAAAAAAGGGTGAAGAGCAGTGTGGTCACTAACTAGCGTTTCAAAACAGCTAAAGCGAGTGGATTGGCTGAGTCTGACACATCCCTCATATAGTAATTCGTAAATAAGGACTCACAGTGCCATTGTGAAACGGCCATGATGTCCTCTAATGGAACACCATTGTAAAGGGCGGTCGAGGGGGCTATTCCTCTGACATCGTGTGCCCTTACGCCTTGCACCTGGTGCCCAGTCGCCATCTCGGGAGTAGTCTGAATGCATTCGACCACCCAACGAGAGATAGTATCCATGGATGCGGCGCCATAAGGCTTTTTATGGCAGATCCACAGATGTCTATCGTTCGACCGTAACGAGTCAGTCCGTTTCTTGTACTTAGTCAAAGCACAGACCGGGCACCAGACACTGGCATCACGATCAAACCTAGTTAACTTCGGTATAATGATCAGTTTGCCGGGATATCTCAAAGATTGGTTCTTTGACATAAACTCTGCTCTTGGCAGAAGACGCAGACCTTCTCCAGAAACAATAAATCGGTCCCTCTCTGCCGAAAGCGCATGGATCTCACTGCGCCTTCTAGCTGAGGAAGCTGCCAATAGAAAGACCGCCTTTAGAGTCAAATGCTTTAGACTAGCCGAACGCAACGGTTCGAAAGGGTGCTTGGCCAGTACATTAAGCACTAAAGATAGACTCCAGGCTGGAATGACTACCGGTTGTCTCGGTCGGAGATTGCTCATTCCCTTCAACATAACATTTAACTGGGCCACCTCTGGACTATCCCTGTTGACCAGACAAGGGATAACTGATGCCAAAGCCGACTTGTATCCAGCAACTGTGATGGGAGCTAGTCCTGAAAAGAACAGCTCACAGAGAAAGTCTGCTATTTGCTGAATAGTGGATTGAAAGGTATCAATACCCTTTTCTTCACACCAGTCTGCAAATCTGTTAACCTTGTTGTTATATGAATTGAAGGTTGACCTCCTTCTCGCAGCCGCGATGAAATCAGCAGCCTGTCGAGAAAAGCCTTCCGACGTGGAACATTGTTTGATAACATCCACGCAGTCAATTTGAACATTTCGGGACGCTCGTGTAGGAAGCGTCCCTTGGCCTGGGAGATTATGTTCGGAATCTCGGGCAACTGCACAGGATTTTCCACCAACAGATCTAGAAGATCCGTGAACCACGCCCTGCTCGGCCAATACGGCGCTATTAGCAGGACCAGACATGGTTCCTCCCTGACCTTCACCAATACCTTCGGTAGAAGAATGGTGGGTGGGTACGCGTAAGCGTGCATCCCTCTCCAGCTTATCCCCAGAGCGTCTGTATCGACGGCATTTGGATCTGGAATCGGCGAGACATACATCATGATTTGAGCATTTTCCTTTGTGGCGAACAAGTCCACGTTGGATTTTCCCCAATGCTCGAAGATCCGTCGCAGAACTGGAGGGTTGAGGGACCATTCTGTTGGCAGAATTCTCTGTCTGCGAGACAAAGCATCCGCCAGAATGTTCAATCGGCCAGGAATATGAGCTGCTTTCAAAACAACCGAGTAATTCCTGCACCATTGAATCAAGTGCCACACTCTGATACACAGAGTGGGCGACCTGGTCCCGCCTTGGCGATTTATATATGATACTACTGTCGAATTGTCCGACCATATCAATATCACCTTGTCCCTGATCATCGGAAGGAACTCTTCCAACGCCAGTTCCACTGCCATCATTTCCAACAGATTGATATGCAGCTGACTCTCCGGGAGAGTCCATGTGCCCGAGACCTGGTGTTCTCCCAGGCAGGCACCCCACCCCTCCAGCGATGCATCCGTGTACACGGACAGCTGGGGGTGGGGTAGGTGCAGCGAAACCCCATCTAGGAGATTCTGACGCTCCTTCCACCATACAAGATGCAACATTATCGGCTCCAAAACTGGTACCAGTTTTGACAGGGGTTCTGTTCTCTGTTTCCACAGAGACATCAGATACAACTGGATAGGCCTTCGCATTAGAGCAGCGTACGGGATAACCTGCTCCATGGAGACCATCATGCCCAGCATCTGAAGGAACGGCCTCGCCTGAATGTGGTTTCCCACTCGAAAACTCTTGAGGATGGCTAACAGAGACACCACTCTGGGCTCTGACGGGTACACCCTGCCCTCCTCGAGATCGAATCGCATCCCCAAATAAACGTTGACTATCCAGCCTAGATCTGAAAGTAACCTCAGAGTCAGAGCAGTATCCACGTTCAACCTGGCTGCCGAGTCTGCCTTGATCAGCCAGTCGTCTATGTAGGTGTGTAGCGCCACATTCTCTTTTCTGAGAAACGCTGTCACCGCAAGGACCACTCTTGTGAAAACCGTCGGAGCTGTCGACAGGCCAAATGGGAGAACAATAAACTCCCATACTTGATTCTGAAACGCAAATCTCAGAAACCTGTGACAACTCCTGTTCATCGGAATGTGGAAATATGCATCTTTCAGATCGATCGATACACACCACATTCCTTTCCTCAATCCGGCCATTACCGATCTCGGCGTTTCCATCTGGAACCGAGGCGTATGGATAAACCAATTTAATGGCCCGAGATTGAGTATGGGTCTCCATCCCCCTGTGCTCTTGGGGACAAGGAACATGTTTGAATAGAAGCCTGGAGTGTTTCGGTTTGCTGGTTTTATTGCCCCCTTCAGAAGCAAACCCGACACTTCCTTTTGAACGGCTTCTAACTTGTCTGGCTCCCTTGGTACGGGTGTCCAGACAGGTGCCAAAGACAGATTTTGTGGTGGAAAGTCCCACCACTCCGGCATGTAACCCTGGGATAACCATCCCAGGACCAGACTGTCTGACGTCACACCTCGCCAGGCCTCGACGAAACGCATGAGCCTTCCACCCACCATAGACGCCTCAACGTCTAACGGGGTTGTCCGGCTCGTAGTCCGCGCCCCCCTCTTTCTTAACGAGAGAGAGAGAACCATTTCGTTCTAGGCACGACGGGTATAACTGGCACCGCTGTTCCTGTCGCACAGGCGAGGTCCAGACGGATATGAAGGGAGCTCTCGTACCCTCAGGTACGATCCGGCCCCTTCTGTCCGCCCTTTGAGGACTTACCCTTACCCTTCCCGCCTCTAGGGCGGTCAGGAGCAACCTTGGGGAGGGTAGGTGCCTCTACAACCTTCCTGGCTTTCTTCGCCGGCGGCGGCTGAGAAAAGCCAGCTGAAGCAGAAGTCGCAACAGGCTTAGCTTTCGCCTTGCCCTTATGCTTCTTCTGCTTCTTTGAAGGTTGTCCCGCTAGCGGTTTCCCTACAGCCCCTAGTGCGTGCGCTTGCCGCACTAGCTCTAGCTGCAGGTTGACCGCTAACCGATTCTGCGCGATACTGGCTGTATCCTCTAAGATGGCCCGCGCCTGGCCACTGAAGATGCTAGGCCCTGTCAGGGGCATCCCAAGAAGACGCTCCCTGACTGCCGTGACCGACAGGACTACACCATATCTGTCGTATTCCCCCCGCGGAATACGACATCTTGCCCGCACCTCCCTGGAGGCCGCAGGGAGCTGACCCTTGGTCATAAGTTGTTTGCTATAAATAGCCTCCAACAATTCTATGAACCGTGGATCCAGTCCCACAGACTGGATCCGGGCCGCGAGCAAAATCCCCGTCCTGATCGACGCAACCGACGGACGGGGCGCATCTTCATCGGCCATGGCCGAAATCAGACGGGTCAACCCTGGCTAGCCACGCCAGAGCCTCTGACCAATCTATCTCCGATGAAGACACACCCGCAAACACGTCACACGCCTGACAAGGAGCCATGGCTGACACGCCAGGCACTCCGGTACCACACAGTTCCGCCGCCACCCCATGAAACACTCCGGTCCATGGGGTAGGACCGCACGGAAAACCGTATGGACCCGTAGCAGTCACGGAACCGTAGCTAGACACGGGCGCCAACGGCACCCCACGTCCGACTGCCGGATCAGGCGAGATAGGTGAGTACCACGCCCGGCCCAGCCGACCCGTTACCGTGTCGGCTGGTGCCAAACCAACCGTCACAGAACCGGTGCCCGGTACCAGATTAGCCTCAGCCACAGGCGGAGCCGCTGCCCTGGCTTGCGCCAAGCCAGACAAATGGAGGCCGGTTCCGTCCAGGACGGAATCGACCTCCATATTCTCCACCTGCGGCATCACAGGCCGCAGCAACCTCTCCTCCTCGTCTTCAGACTCCGAAGAGTCGTCACTAGACGAGGGAACCGTGGAGCCGTCCTGGTGGACGGCTCTCACACGTGACGGACCGGCCACCGCTACTGGACCACCCGGAGGTGGCCGCAGAGAAACAGAACCCGTCTGGCCGGATCCAGGCGGGACTGCCAGGGGTCCGTACAAGATGGCCCCCTCGGAAACCAGTCCAGAACCCTGTCCGAGGACAGGGTCCGTACCAGGCATGGGGAGAAACTGCCCCCCAACCTTTGGTAGCAGGGACGACACCAGCGTGGGCAGAACGCTATGCAGAAAACCCTGCATAGCCGGACCAAACCACGCCGGCGGTGCCATCTCCGCCACCTCCAGCTGGGGACGTGGAGCGCCCCCACCGGCCGCTCCACGATTTACTCTCGGACCGCCTGACCCCGCGTCAGTCCCAGCCAAGTCCTTCTGGGCAAGGAACTTAACCATCATATCCGCAGACCACACTGCGCGCACATTACACCTATGGTCTAGGTTACAGGGCGAACACCTAAAACAGACATGGTCCTTGAATACGACTCATACAAATTTATGGCACTCGTCACATGATGGCAGGGTTGGCTTGGCCTATAAAATAAGCACAAACCTACAATTACAAGCGGAACGAGACCCTGATGGAAGGCAGACAATTAATTTTCAAATAATTTGACTCATAAATTAACCGTATCCCTCCCGCACCCCACCCCGCCACGTTACAACAAAGATCGCATTGATTATGACGACAAGAACGAAGCGGGCATAAAACACACCCATATTAGATCCTCCAGGATGTGTAACGGCTCCAGGAATCATATCGCATAGCATTCGGGGTATATTTACCAATCAATATAAATTATACTCCCTAACGAAAGCCAAATGATATGTGAAGAAAACAACAAAATGTATAACAAACTGTGTATCACACGGTAAAACCGCAGACCACGCATCTACTCAAGAATTTTGAAACCACCGATCATTGCAAACCGATCGTGATCGCACGTAAACTTGAACATTCTAAAGTTTCCGGTACCACTTTTAGTACGCAGCAACCAGAACGAGATGCGCAAATTAATGAAAATTTTTCTTCACATAAACATCCGAGCGACCGGGTGTGAGTCACCCGCTCGGATCCTACGGAGAACGACGTCAGCCGATATTTGTGTTAGAAATACCGTAGCAACACCTATTTTCATATCTGCCGATCGCCTGTTGGGGTTTAAAGAAGGCGATCGTCTGGCATATATCGTTGTTAGCACACGCCCCAGATTCCTCAGACTAAGGAGTAATACTATATAGTTGTATAGTTGTATAGTTGCATCTCTCGAGGCCAGAGCAAGTGACCATTTTTCGTCTCAGAACTGGACACAACAGACTAAACCAACACATGTACAGGCGGTTCCACCTTACGATATTGCCCGCTTGTCCTTGTGGAGAAGCAGAACAGACCACAGAGCACATACTTCAATGTTGCAGTACGTATCAGCTGCTGAGAGAAGAGATCTGGCCTTTGTCAACCTCTATTCTTGAAAAGCTGTATGGGCCTGTGGAAGAACTGCAGAAAACCACAGATTTCATCTTGAGAACGGCTCTCCAAGTGTGATACCAGCGATCGAAAAGAAGAAGAAGTAACTATTACATTTAAATTCTTTTCCAAAAAGTATTCGTTTTCTAGCTTGACAAGTTAAAATATATTAATAAAGTCAATTTATAAATGCAACAGCAACAGCTTTCAGTATTGTTTTCAAATAAACATTTTTGAAGCATTTTTCATTATCTCTAATGGAGCGATCTTTTCTGAACTTGGGGTGATGTGTCTCTCAATCAGTCCCAAAGATGTATGCCAATTTTATGGTAAAACACTAAAACACAACAACTTTTAGCAACATTGTTTAAAAAATAGACACTTTTGACCGTACCACGTGGATGGCTTAGGAAGGGGTTTTCCTTGGGAGATATCATGCCAAAAAAACAGGGCTAGGAAGAATTTTGGGGTTAAGAATTTTGGGATTGAAGATATTTAGATTATATCAAATATTGACAAAATACGCTTAAATAATTTAGGACAGGGAAGAATGATGATCAGTCATAAGTTGCATGTTAATTAGGATAGATATCTTAAAGGCCCACATGTAACTTTCATGAATGCGACGGGAAAGAATGACGACAAGTGAGATTATATCGACTATTGACAAAATGTGCTTTTATATAATTTAGGACGGGGAAGAATGATGATCAGTATAGACTGTCACTGGTAACATTCTTATACTGATCGTGATTCTTCCCCGTCCATATCTATTGCTGAATTAAATGGATATGCCATATGAAAAAAGCTGCATGTTAATTATGATAGATTTCTTGAAGGCCTACATCTTTCATGAATGTGACTGGGAAGAATGACGATCAGTATATATAAGCTATAATGGCCATAACATTCTGAAAACGTGTGGATGGCTTAGGAAGGGGTTTTCCTTGGGGGATATCCTGCAATAAAAAGGGGGGCTAGGACGAATTTGGGGGGGGGGGGGGAAGACTTTTTGGCGGGAAGGTATTGAAATTATATAAAATTTGGAGAAAATGCGCTTTTTCAATAATTTAGGACGGGGAAGAATGACGATCAGTATAAAGATCGTCACTGGTAACAGTCTAATGCTGATCATCATTCTTCCTCGTCACCATATCCTAAAAAGCATTTTTTAAACACGCTCGTGTATTTAACATGCAGCTTTTTCCATATGACATTTTAAATGTTAATAAATAAATATACTTCATGAATGTGACCTGGAAGAATGCATTTCCAATAATTGTGATGATGTCATAACATATTGTGTATTCCAAAGCCCAAAGAAACAATGCTATATTACGAAATATGATTTCGTAATTAATATTTATTACAATATTTGCTTTCAACAACATATATAGTGACAAACAATAAATAAGTTTATATATAGTATCGTTGGAATTAGACAATTCTCATCCAATAATCTTTTGTGTGTTTGCATCGTTCAAAGGGGCCTACATACAAGAAGAATATGAATCATAGTAAGTGAAACAACGTATTACATCTACTTTAGACGGGGAAGAATAATGATCAGTATAAAGATCGTCACCGGTAACATTCTTATACTGATCGTCATTCTTCCCTGTAAATAGATTGTTGTATTGATTTTTATAATTTTAGCCGAGAAATAATATATTTACGCATAATATAGTAGTTAGCCTATGCAAAGTAAATTTGCTTAAAATTTCCCAAAAAATAAATTAAAATAGCCCCGTGCAATTTTCCAAGATGGGGAAGAATGACGATAATGTACCAGAAGCCATAGTTTCAAGCCTCTACAGCAGCGTTTCAACATGGATACAACAAAAAGGGCTTTTCAGCATCCATGTGATTAACTACTGGAACAACTTACCAGAGTCAGCTATATCTGTCCCAACACCAAACACATTCAACTAGGCCTATACCTATTTTCTGTTATTGCACTTACAGATGAGGCACTCACATTTACATTAACAATGCTAACAATTATTGTCAATAAAAATAACATAACACTGTACTTGGAGTAACATTAAACATGCCCAAACATGCTCATGTTGTTTCGAAAACTGGAAACTACTGGGAAACCAGCCTTGGTAGGACGTGCGATGTCATTGTTAATGTGCAACCAGTTCATCTAAGTGCAAGTATCACAGTAACTATTGTTTTGCAAATTAACAAATGTTTTACCGTCTAATTTAAACAAAATTAGTCATCTTGAATATTTCATCTTCTTTGAAGTCGCCGCCATTGCATTCTTCTTGTTGTTTTTGTGTTGAGTAAATCCCGTCCCTCAGACCGCAGGCCCTTTAGACGAACCTCCTTCTGGAGTTGATTTCTAATCCTATATTTATCAGTTTAACAGATTCTGAGATCTGTAGATCAGCATACACACCGTTGCAAAATAGTTATTCTTACATGTAGTAATTGTACTGTAGCATGATTGTTGTTTACCGCACTTATATATTTATCTATATGCAGTGAAAAATAGAAACAAATTGTTTGTGTACATGCTTATCAGCATTTAAGTTTTACTGCAAAAGCTTGCATACTATGGAATAAGAGGTACTGCATTGAACTGGATACAGAGTTACCTGTCAAACAGGGAACAGTGTGTACAATTCAACGGGGCTATCTCTGAATACAAAAATATAGTTTGTGGTGTTCCCCAAGGTTCAGTTCTTGGGCCCCTGCTGTTTCTCCTATATATGAATGACATACCCAAAGTCGGCAAACATCTCTCACTAATACTTTTTGCAGACGACACAAATGCTTTCTGCAGCCACAAGGATATAGAAATTCTATACAAAAATGTCAATAATGAAATGGCAAAATTAATAGACTGGTTTAAAGTAAACAAATTGTCCTTAAATGTATCAAAAACTAATTATATACTATTCACAAAATCTAAGAAACTAAAAGAAATAGCTCTCCCAAACCTCTATATCGACAACCAGATAATTCAAGAAGCACAATATGCTAAGTTTTTAGGAGTATATCTGGACAAAAATTTAACATGGGAGAAGCATATTGAAATTATTACTACCAGGGTAGCAAAAAGCATTGGCATCATTCGCAGACTGAAACCCTATCTACCACCTAATATTATTAAAACACTGTACTGCACAATGATACTTCCTCACATCACCTACTGCAATGCTATCTGGACTAATACATCTCAAGCTAGACTAAAAAAACTAAAATCTCTGCAAAAGCAATCTATTAAACTATTTTCACAAACAGCAGGTGGCCAGGATATCTTTAAATCAGAAAAGGTCTTAAAACTTGAGGACATAGGAGGGCTCCAACTATACACAATCTTAAGGGACTTCCACAATGGCAACTTACCCTCATCCTTATCTAACATTTTTATGCTCAATACACAATTGCATCCTCACAACACAAGAACAAGAAATAACCTCCATTCAACACACCACCAAACAAAAGCGGCACAACAAAAACCCTCATACAAAGCAATTCAGTTATGGAATAATACAGACACAAGCACACGCACAGACATCATAAAGCTACAGTACTTTAAGCAGAATATCAAAAAGAAGATTATAGAAACCTACTAGACTCTGGAAAACACTCACCATCATGGCATGCTATTCTCATACTTGCACCCAGTCACCAGAACAAATAATAATAATAATAATATTAATAATAATAATAAGAATAAGAATGTCTGTCATAATGGTAACTACCAAACAACTAACTCTACCATCACAGCCTAAAAAATACTTTGTCAATGATAATAAGAATATGTAATATAGAATTATTAACTTAAGCAAGATAAGCACACATCCCTCTGTCATGTCTTTCCCTGTATAAATGTAAATTGTCATACGTCTATTAACTGGTGGACTGCTGGAAGCGGACAATAACTCCAATTGTCAATGACTCTGGATTGGCTGTGTATTTTAGAAAAAATTTGACTGAAAGTTGCTTGTGGCTTAGCCACCGACAACGTTCGGTCAAATTGTTTTAGAGGTACTCAGCATACCCTGAGTTAGGCTCCATGGAAAATGTAGACTGCAGAGGCTTGGCAGCGAGACAGTTAACTATATGTATATATAGGACTATAACATGTTAACCGTATGTATTCAGTATTCTCATGTCCTATATTGTTGTTGTTATATGTTATATGTTATATGTAGGGGTCCACCGCCAAATAGGCTCTGCCTTTGGTGGACTACCTGTTGTGAAACTGTAAATGTATATTCTATATCAAAATAAATAATCTTGAACTTGAAGTTAAGTAGCTTGATTAATAGTCAATTGTTTTGTGTACAAGTTCATTTGCGCATTGTTAATGTTCATATTGTTAGTACGGCATGGTTACTAAGCTCAATGTATTATTTGCACGATTCCTGTTTGTTTCATCCCGATTCCCATTCCCACACCAAGTCATTTTGCATCGTTACCTGTTTGTCCTGGAATTTTTCTCCCATAATTCCAATCCATGAGTTGTTTTACACCGCTTGGTGGGACAGTAGACAAGAGGGCAGCGTAGAAAAGAGAGAGTATCCTACTCAATGTTTAATAATAGGAATGTAATGAGAAGACTCTGTGAAATAAATGGTGAAGAAAGAAGATAACACTGTTTGAAAATAAAGAAAGACATATGTGCTTATACATGTACCTCAAGAAATAAATTAACTGAATGGATGGATGGATGGCCAAAACTGAATTGTATTAAGCGGAACATTTATATCAAACAAAGAGTGAACACAAATATGGATCACACATAACATGAGAGTGTACAAGCTACAATTTGAAAACTCGCCAGCAGAAGTGCTGTGAACACACCATGACAACAACAATGGAGCCAGTATGGTAGAACTAGCAATTTCTGTAACCCATAACCTGAAAGGCCTAACTTACTGCTGACACGCTATGGAAATGTAAATTAAAAACGTTCCATAAATTCGATCCAGCCATTTTGCCCAGTGAAGTTAAGAGAATGACCTGACAGCCAGTGTGCAAATGGACACACACCATAGACAATAGAGCACTGGAGACAGTGGCCTAGAAATGACAATTACAGTAGCAAAGTGAAACCAGAAGATCCTCCGCTACATGTGGCTACTGCTGACGACACTCAGTCATGCTTGCCACTACTCATTGTTGTGACGATCCTGAAGATTGTGACATGGCAACAACATTCCAGCTAACAAACTTTTCTAGTCATTCATCTATTTATATTGTGTTGTCACCTTTCAACGAATTATTCTGTACACCTAACCACTGTATAGTATTATTCATCACTTTATTCATATTATCACTACAGCATCGTTTATATTCCTGTATATATCGTATCGTTGACAGTGATTCTACTTTTCTCTCTCATTCCCTTACACTAGAGTGCTGTGTTGTAGAGTTATTTTTCCGCAGGCCCCCACCCCCAACCCCCCCCCCCCCCCCACACCGTATGAACCTACATATGGGATTTCCATACGAAAACCACAGAGACTAGCCACCCCAGAATCGGTACTACGTGGGTGGAGTAGGGGCGTCCCACCCCACCACCCCACAAAATGCACCTCTTGTATTATGAGTGATAACCAAGACCGCTATTTTGATTCCTAAATTGCCTATAATATACATATCAGTTTATGTTTCTGGCCAATGCAACCCACCCTCAATAAACAATATAATTTTTTGTCACCCTCTCAGTAATGTCCGTTGAAAGATGGGCATGATGACAAAATGACTATGATCAATGTACAGGTGCAAGTTTGTGTTTGCGATCTACCTGAAATGACATGATTTTAAGAATATTCCTTAACTTAGGTTTTAGTGTTACATTTTTAATTGGTACGTGGGTACTCAGCATCAACGAATATATACGAGTGTAATATGCCCATAGATATAGAAATTTACAGACCAGACACTTCAATGCACTGAATACTAACTATTAAGATCTTTCAATAGAGACCAGGTGAGAACCAGGCATAGCGGATACCTATGCTATCTAGCATGTACCACCTAAAGATCAACTACTTCTTAGCACTGCCAACTGAAAATAAAAAAATTATTTCAAAATTCATACTATTTTATTTTATTGGGGAAGTCATCGGTGAAAGATTCACCAAAATGTATGATATTTTGAGTCATATAGTTGAATAATTTGCAACTAATTTGACTAAAAGTTGTTAATAACATATTACAGTCACATTAGTTTCAAAATTAATTAAATTACATATTTCTAATAGTCCCTCAAGTTCAATGCGCCAATTTAAATTTGCAATTACAGTCCAAGAGTGTTGTGCACATTGGCGGCCTGTCCAGGAGGACAGTTAAGATGGGTTAGTCTTTATCTTCCCTATCTGGGAAATGGCTTGCCCCAAAAAGGTGTACAGTCTTTAATATCCTGTGGATATGCTAACATAAACATCATGAATATTTTTAGGACAGGTCAAAAGCAGGTCCATGCTCAAGCACTCTGCCCATTGCGTTAGCTTGAAGCCCCAAACCACATGAATTTCCTGGATTTACACACTTTCTCCGATTTGGCTCAGGCGTACATGGAATTCAATGAAGTTGCCCCATCCCGGCCCAAAATCCTTGATAAAACCCTAATAATAAGAGGATGGTCACACGGATACTTGGAAGCTAAACATAGTTTACACCAGTCACCCCTTTCACGTTACTGTGTTTAACCCTTTAACGACCAAATTTGGTCAAGAAAATAAAAATATTTCCTTATAGAATGGGTATTTACAGACTAAGAGAAGACTAATTTTTTTTAATTTTACAACTGGAATGGCCGCCCAATTATAATCACTCTATGATAGGTAATTGCTTAAAATGAGAATATCTGAATTAATAGAATGAATGCGATGACATATTACGTCTGCCTTGACAAGACTGTGACTGACTGTCTCCACACACCACGCTGAACAGTCCTCAATGTATACGAGTTAGTGGTGGCATGGGCAAGTGAGGGACAAGTATGTCCTATGTGGCAAACCTGATTTGGGCCATCATGGTCATGCCCCCCCCCCCCTCCCCAAAGGTGGGGGCATCGAGGGAAAATTAGACAATTAGACGCACTGAGAAATCATTTCATGCACTCTGAGTGATGAACAGCATTCTTAATTTGCTTTCTAAATAAAATAACTATATGAAATATTTTCATAGAAATAAATATGTGCCTGAGCCACCAGAGCCATAAAAGCCATGACTAACGACAACAGATCTCCCTGATATTGCACCAAACAAGTGTGTGGCCTCGGCCGACTGAGCAGTAAGGAATGATGTAGAACATTAGTTCAATTTCATGTTCAAATAAATCCTATTTAGAATCTTTAAATGATATTAACAAATACAAACGGGTGAGCCTTCCAAGTCAGCACTAGGGATGGACCCCTAGCATATAAACATTAACACAACATAACATTAATATCACATGTACATAGTAACATAAATTATGTATCCCATTTACATAACATAATGGATGTATTACATTTACAACATATATGAGGCGACCCAGTATTTAGTGAATCACCATCAATTATCCTCTGCAGGAAGAGTATGGGAAGTGGGAGCTTGTGAAAAACAAAAGGATCCCTCTTGTCTCCATCCTGAACAGGAACGTCTCTGAATGTTATGAGCGTTAGAACATTACTACACCACCCTTTTGCCATGCAAGTTCCAGCCTGCAAAATTCGTAACTTCTAAAACATCTTTAAGAGAACTTGATATGACACACTACATAAGCCAATTCCATCAGATCAATCTTTCAGCCAATTAACTTTGAGTAGATGTACCTTTATCTTGCATCACCTGAGAAATTTCAAACCCACTTTTCTACATTTACAAGCTGAGCGATCATTAGAAAACTAAAAGACATGACCACTTTGCTGCAACATTCTGTCAAAGCGAAAGTAGGAGAAAGGGATTATGAATATCCCTTTCTAGATTGAGAAATAAATTTCAATGCTAGAAGAATGTAACCCTCTGATTGAGTAACATCCTTACCAGAATCCGTAGAAAACCAACTAAGATTGTAGGAGACAATTTCTGACTTATGTCTATTAGGGGGTGAGGGCCATATTCATTAATGTGTAAATTACGCAATGCCAATGATTCACAAGCAGGTGACATCTGATTATATCGATGAATAAAACAGGAGTTCCAATAAAAGACAACTGTTTTCCATCAAGAAAAATATTGTTTAACTGATTTCTTGTAGAATTACCACATTGAACAACCTGGGTTATGAAAGTTTCACAAATATGAAAATTAGTTTAAATGAAAGCTATTGACATGGTGCTTAATTCTTTTGGACTACCAAATATTAAGTCATAAGAAACATCTTCATAATAGAGCTAGCACCAACTCTCTGCAAAACAAATATCAAAATGGCATCCTGGACAAAATATCAGCATTCTAGTTGCAGTTCAATGTGTGTTTCAATCAACCATTTTACAATGTTAAACATTGCAACATTCAGTCAGTGACTAAGTGTGGACAAGAAAATTAGGCATAATCGGAATTGGCGCTTGATGTGATTGTCAGCTCTGAGGCCTTGGTGACATTAGTTTCCGAACCAAGTTAGCTTCCCAACTGAAGTTGGTTATTCACCTTTCCAGAGTATCCATCCATCATCTGACCTCGTATGACGTCATAAACAGCTCAGCCCGTGTATGATGACGCCATGATCATTACGTCATAAAGGGTTCCATATAGACGTCGTCAAATCTCAAACAGTCCGACACGTTGTATGAATTGCATGTCTTTGTAATTCTTTGCTATTTAATAAACATACTGTTGAATATTTTGAAACTAATTTGACTGGACGCTGTTGTTGCCCTTGGCAGCAACGTCACCCAGTCAAATTGGTTTCAAACTATTTAACAGCTTACCTGTGCAGTTTTTTGGAAATTGATAGTCATGGTGTTCAGAGATCGATCGATCCCAACACGGCGAGGTATGGGTGGAACTTAGCTGCTGATGGGCGGGGCATAGCTAAAAATGGAAAGGTCCATTGCGGAGAGGATTGGTGGATAACTTTCTTGATACCCTACTATGCATAGCTGCGTAACAACTCACGAATGCGAAACTCTTCATGAATGGAGCCTAGTGTCATGGTGCTATTAGGCCAGATACAGAAATCTATGTGGATTATAATATATTAGTTATGTTATATGTAATGCTGTGGATTATGACCACCAGTGCCTTGTGAAATCAAGCATGCCGATTCTGAGAGTACAGCCCACAGAGCAATATCCTTATTAGCAGTCAGAACAGTTAGGCTGCCCATGCCTGTACTAAGAACAACATATTTCACACATGCTTGTACCTGTATATTTATTTATACATGTGTATTTATATTCTGATAACAGTTTTCATTCTGAATTCCCACAAACATGTTTTCAAGACATTGACATAAGAAACATGCTGAGTATTTTGGAAATGACTTGACTGAAAGTTGCTGCTACTTTAGAGAAAAACAACTTTCACTTAGATTCTTTTAAAGATGGTAATCAAGATTTACTTAATTTACCAGATTAAATACTGACAACTGATATACAGAATGAACTGGGTTAATCACATTTATTTCATCGAATTGCATAATATTTATAAATGTTCTATTAGTAACAACTGGATTTTCTAAGCAAATTGGAAATGGTTTTCGACATGTTCTGAACTTATTTGGAACATGTCTCTTGACTACACACCTATTTGACAGATAGAGATAGCTAGATCTATAGTAAGACTGTAGCAGCGAAAGACAGAAAGATTGAGAGATAGAGTTAATGATTGATTTGTAGAGAGAATTAAACATATAGATAATTAGTGTTTGTAAAGTTTATTATCACCAGTATACCTTTTGAAGTAAAGTTTAAAATCTTTAAAGGTTTAATACCAGCAATAATTGAAGAACGATCTTACTTATTGTTTTTTAAAAGTGTCTTCATCTGTCGCCTCACCCTGAAGTGTAGCAGCGCTATTTTCACCCAGCTACTCTATATTCTGAATCAGGTGGAAAATAGCCATATACCACTAGGCTGAGCTTAGTTCATTTGGAAACTGTGGATATTTATTTTATTATATTTCTCCAGCAGTGCTACTAGTTGAGTACTTCACTATGTAAAGAAGATGGCAGTGTTAATCCTTAACCGGTGGCGAATTTGCCTTGCATACCTTCGAAGAATGCATGGTTGTGTAAGTTGCACCTATTCAGGAAGTCAATGAGTGGCGTTAGCGGATAAGAAGCCTTGGATAGCGTTAATGACATTCTGAGCCTTAGTCGCAATCTATCGTATATGCAGTTAATGCTCTAGGCAAATAGTTGAGACTCTGCCGAGGCAGATACGAATCACATCATATTATGAAATCTCAGCTATAAGCTTTATAACAACAAAATTTGTAAGGGTTTACTCAACAACTACGTTGGATCATCTGCAGAGAGAAGGAGACTCTGAGCCCCATCGGAGTTCCCAACAAAATTCATGAATGGTATATCTAAGTCCGTCATAAGCCTTATTAGTCTGTCAAATTGTACGAAGTTTATGTCCTTACTACTTAATAACATTTCTGGTGAATATTCTGAAACTAATTTGATTGGACACTGTTGCCACCATATGCAGAAATAGTACGAAGTCAATTTTAAATATTCAATAGTTTACCTGTATATTTTTTTAGAAATTGAGATTCAGGAAGTTCAGGGTTCGATTGCTCTGAACATGGACGAAGCATGGGTGAAGTTTAGCTAGAGATGGGCGGGGCATAGTTACAACTGGATTCATCTATTAGAGGGAGCTTAACAGTTTCGAACAGAACTCCTGTGGCACAGATCCAGAGCAATGGAGAGATCTGCAATGAGCAAAGAAAATGTTCCAAAGCAAAAAAGAGCCAAAACCAAACACAGTTTGTAGTAGCGATACTGCCTTTCACGGTCCACACATGTGACTCAAAGTCTTTGAGTCTAGGCTAGATAACCTGAACAGATACATAATGGGCCAACTTCAACATTTCAGCAGCAGTTGCTTCAGCTACACGCTTTTTCAGATTCTGACAAATCGAAGTATCACCAGTCTTTAACGCAGATAGCAAGGTGGATCAAGCTCCCATTCACTGCTATAGATTGGGAGCAGATAGATACGTTTCGTGGCCTGCTCACATCGGGAACCAAAGCTGGCGTCTGCTTTACCCATGGAGAGGATCTCATACAAATTTCCAATAGGCACTGGATTGCTGACTAAAAATAAATGACATCCATCACATTAGAGGAGATCTCTGGGAAGGAAGGAACAGTGATCCCCCCTTGTACAATAGAGGGATGCATTTCTAGCTATGCCTCGCCCATTTTTAGCTGGGATCCGCACACTCCATGCACGTGTTGGGATCAATTTATTTACTTTGACCCCGAATTCTGAGAATTCCATTTTCATGATAATTATTCAGGTAAGATGTTGAATATTTTGAAACGAATTTGCATATTGCAGAAACAGCACTGGTCAAATTAGTTAAAAAAATATTCAACATAATATTTATTAAATTGAAAATCCGCAATTCGTACACTTGAGGGACGTTTAAATGTTCATAAGGGAGCAATTTAACGTCGTTCATTATGCATTTTGATTGTGACGTCAGCTTACATGTGGCTTAATTAATTATCACATCATATACATGAGTGACAGATTAGATCCATCGATTTCAAAATTCATTGTAGCAGAGAATGTGAGACGTGAAATCCTGATGGCGAAACTATGACGTCATAATCAACAACGTCACAATTAGGCTGACATCATAATCAATTACATCATGAATGACTCGATTTAGTCCGTCTTAAACGCGTAACAGTCCATCAGATTTTACGAATTGTGTGTCTTTATTATTTTAAAAACTTGCTGCTGAATAGTTTGAAACTAATTTTACTGGGCGCTGCAACAGCACCCAATCAAATTAGTTTCAAAATATTGAACAGCTTACCTGTATAGCTTTCTGAAAATTGAGATTTAGCGAGTGCAGGGATCGATCGATCCGAACATGGGCAAAGCGTGGGTGGAGCTTAGCTAGAGATAGGCGGGGCATAGTTAAAACTGGATTCCTTTATTAACTTGTCATGAGACATTATTCAAGGCCTTCCACGAGGATCGATGTCTCCCAAACTTGCGACAGGGTGATGAGATATGTCATTTAGTGGAACAGACTGTTCAACTTCCGTGTCTATGGACCGTTCCACTTTTAGCTATACCCCGCCCATCTAAAATCTAAGCTCCACCCACACCACATCCGTGTTGGAATCGATCGATCGCTGAACTCCCTGACAATCAATTTCCAGAAAACTATGCATGTAAGCTATTGAATTTTTTGAAACTAATTTGACTGAGTAATGTTGCTTGCTGCCCAGTCAAACTAGTTTCAAAATATTCGACAGAATGTTTATTAAATAGTAAAGATATAGGGGTTGTGTGGCTAAAGATTAACACTGTTACAACGTGTCGGACTATTAAGCATTAAAGACGGACTGCATCGAATCATTCATTACATAATGATTATTACGTCAGCACACACGTCACTTAGTTAATTATGACATCATATGACGTCAGATGATCGATGGATAAACTGGAAAGGTGAACTACATACCCTGGTTATACCTCAAGCCAAGCAGCCCATTTATTTCTACTTCTCATGGCTTTTTAAAGGCGGCAGCCAGGAAAAATAACAAGCATTCTGTCAGTATTGCTTTGCAATACATGCCCCCTACCTGGTGATATAAATCTTTCGAGATTGACAGTCAAAATCTTCATTAAAAATTGACAGAAGCAGCTGAAACTCGAACTTAATGTGTAACTTCACGCAACAAAGCCATCATATCAGAAACGGCATAGAGCGGAGTCGGAAAACTCGGACTAAACAAAGTAATGTACCAATTGTCAGCTGAATATCTTGAGTATGAAAAAAGTGTGGAAAGCTGATATTTTTCGTATTTCTTAAGTCGAAAGGGGGCATAACTCCATCAAAAATTGACGCATACACGCAAACTCGAACTTGGTCTGTGACTTCTCATAATAAAGCAATGTACCAATTCGGAGTTGAATACCTTGAAGGACTGCCAAAAAGGTGCGGAAAACCAACTGCGGCAGATGGACAGACAGGCAGACAGACGGAGTGCACACCTATAGACCACCCCTCCTCGGTTTTACCGGTGGCGGACTAATAACAAGGATACTAATCTTAACTAGACTGTTTTCGGAGAAGGAAATGCCGACTCCCACCTTAGCCAATGAACATGCGTAGTGACGCCAATGACCTAAATATTTGACCCTTTGACCAAGACTACTTCTAGCCCGCCATAATATAAACACATGAACAAAATGTAGCGAGTTTAGCTTCTTGCCTTCCGCAGTTATGGGAAAGTAGAAAATATAAATGGTGGGTGTGAAATTCGGTATTTCAATCATCTAGCATTCTAAATTTCACGAGCCTATCTTCTTGCATGCCAGAGCTATATTCTGGTATGCAGTTAGTAACCTCCTGGCCCGCTGACCTGAAACCGAAGCTGGCTCTAGCCTGCCGTTCCCAATGTATGGCCAAAAATGTGTAGTCCTATTCCAATATGCATATATAGGGGTGGAGGGCTGGTGGTGGGTGAAGGGTGTGCGTAGTGGCGGTGCTTCGTATTTATAAGACAGGATTACTAGGCCAAATATATTTAAGGATCTCGAGAAAGCAAGGCGTTACTCAAACCACGTCCCCAAGATAGAACCAGATGTGCTACGGATGTCATTTACAAAATGGACCAATTCATACCAAATCGCCATGGCATTCTGATTCGACGCTCATATAGGGGTGAATACCAGAAAAACACCGTGATGTATTATGTATTTTGTAAAAGTGGCTGTTGTAAACCGTTACTGTATCTGACAGCGACGGCTTTTATCTACAGCATTTTCAAAATGACCACCACTCACGATTCTAGAATGAAGTCCGTGGTCGGGAATACTTCGGGAGTGAAAGTGTCAACAGTTCCGGTTTGCTAATGTTATTACGCATCGCGTTCTATAAATAACAGACGTCTCCCAGGAGGGCAGTGAAGATGTTGGAAAAGGATGACATAAAATAATTCCCGCCAGTATCCTGGCGAACTCCCCTTATTGTTTGCTTCCGCGCGGTAATACAAGTTCTCTCAGTGATTTGGACCGGATCCAGTATTGGATAGATAGTTAAAGTGCATTACGCTGAGAAGGTAGTATTTTGTTTAACTCTCTGCCTGCTGAGTTTTTGCAGACGACATTTTTCAGGGGGTTTAATTATGGACATGCTAAGTATTTTGAAAACAATTTGACTGAATGTTGTTGGTGGCTAAGCCACCAAGAACTTTCAGTCAAATTGTGTTCAAAACATTCTGCAGATTCATAGTTATTGCCCAGTGAAATTGATATTGGACATAACTTTTGCGGAAATGAAAAATAAATCGAATTATTTAACACTACCGTACGTCAAGTGGTAATGTCTGCCGTTTTACTTAATACTGTCAGTGATGTAACGTTCGGATGCAAGTTTTGTTCGACAGTTTCATTTTCGTGGATTTCTGAATGAAAAGGTGTATGCCTGTTTGGTAGCTTGCATTAAACGTATCTATTTCTAACTAAGCTCCTCCCACTTTTTTAAGTGTGTTGGTGTCGATTTGAAACTTTGATAACTGAAATCCCAGTACTTATCTAAATTTCAAAATAAGCATAAAGGTAAGCTGTTGAATATTTTGAAACTAATTTGACTAGAGGTTGTTGCCTCCTATGGCAAAACGAGCTCCTAGTCAAATTAATTTCAAATTATTCAACAGAATGTGTATATAAAAAATTGTAAATTCACCAAAATAAATACAATTAGTACATTAATTTCGGCTCACATTTTTCGATGTCCGTAACAGAGATACGCCATTTTGTTTGTGATGTCAGCATCAAATACTTACACACCATACGCCCTGTGATAACGAGGTCGACTCGTAAACCAAAGTCGTGGGTTCAAATCCTATCTACCCAGGGCCGAACTTAAGGCAGTGCAGCAAGTGCATTTGCATAGGGCCCCAAGCACACATGGTCCCCTAAAAGTGACACAAAGCTTATTTCTGTCTTAACTTTTGGGTCCCCTGCATAACTTCAAATTACACACATAGATGTCACACCCATAGCACAGCTCATAAATAAGTTAAGACGTTTCCAAAACAAATCAATTTTCAATGCGATGCAAAAATGTTCTCTTGAATATTTTGAACATAATTGAATTGAAAGACATTGCTGCCGTAGGCATCAATGTCTTCTAATCCAATTACGTTCATAATATTCAACAGTATCTTTTTATTTTGTGTATGAAACATGTTAAGTTATTTCTGAAATGTATTTGCTCAGGGCCCCATGGCATGGGTCTTAGGTTCGGCTCTATCTCTACCAGATGAGCACCAAAAAGTGCGAAACCTTCCGTGGAGACGACGACTCTCATGGTGTTTGAATAATCAATCTATTATATAACAATTAACTGTATACTTTTTGAGTATTTGCGGACGACATATTCCATGGGTCATATCTCCGGACCTGCTAAATATTTTAAAAACAATTTGACTGAAAGTTGTTGGTGGCTAAACCACCAAGAACTTGCAGTCAAAGTGTTTTCAAATTATTCAGCAATTGAAGACTTTTTGCTTATTTGACCATGTGACGGTTAATCACTGCAGTGCTTGCAGCAACCATCATAAATCATTCTAGCAGAAGACAGTTTGACAAGTTATGATGCGACAGCTTTAAAGCCTTATCCCGTTTCTATTGTTATGACCCGGTTCTGTTCGTTCACTGTAATAAATTCATTATTCTGCCAGCTTCAGATTTTTTACCACACTCAGTCTGATTGCCGCCATCGAATGACCGAATTGAATACAATTGCCGTTGCACGTAATCTATCGCTTTGTTATGCAAAGGGTTGAATCTACCTATTATGTCGCCTTTAGTCCCCCCCCCCCCCAACCTACCCTTAATAACGCAAATTACTGGGCCGATGCCGGGCCATAGCGAGCCGATACTGAAAGTATCAGCACGGTATCGGCCCGGCATCGGCCCAGTAAGCTGCGTTATCTGGGTAAGAGAGAGAGAGAGAGGGAGAGAGAGAGAGAGAGAGAGAGGGGGGGGGGGGAGGCAGGGGCGGGGGGGGGGGGGGGTGTGGGAGGGGAGGGAGAGAAGGAGAGAGCATCTGCAGCATACACGCATCGAATTATTTCGATGAATGCGACACATTAATTTCAAAATATTCAGTAATTTATCTGAATAATTTATCTTGAAACATAGATTCTTGGAATGCCGGACCGGAGGTCTCCAATTTATCCATTAATCATGTGATGTCATAATCAACTACGTGACGTGTAGGATGACGTCATAATCAATTAGGCCTATACGTCATGAATAGTGTAGATTAGTTAGTCACGAACGCTTAATGGGCCTTTCCAAGATTATCCAAGATTATCCATCCATCATATGGCGTCATAATCAACTACGTGACGTGTAGGATGACATCATAATCTGGACGCCATGAATGACTTGAAATAGTCCGTCTTTAGCGCTTAATAATCGGACACGTTGTACGAATTGTATGTCTTTGCCATTTATTAAACATTCTGTCGAATATTTTGAAACTAGTTTGACTGGGCAGCAACAGCACCCAGTCAAATTAGTTTTAAAATATTTAACAACTTACCGGTATAGTTTTCTGGAAATTGATAGTCAGGGAGTTCAGGGATCGATCGATCACAACACGAGAGAGGTGTGGGTGGAGTTTAGCTAGTGATGGGCGGGCATAGCTAAAACTGGAAAGGTCCATTGATGGCGTGGATAAGTTAGTCACGAACGCTTAAATGATGACGGATTTGTTGTACGAATTGCATGTCTTTACTATTACATTGCATGAGCAATGAACTATTCAAATATGCAAGTGACATTATCGCAAAACTGAGCACGCACCTAATTAATCCAATTTTTATGCACCACCTCCCCATCGATGCTGCATGCCTTCTCGCGCTGCCCAAACCCAGGAATCCACCTGGCTACTGAGCCAATCTGAGGCCTATTGCGCTCTTCAACAGCATACGGAAACTCCTATCCAATGCGACTCTAAACCGCATCCGAGACAAGATCGATGACTTCATCGGATCATGTCAAATTGTCTTCAAACGTGGACGCAGCTGCGCAGACATTGTATCGGCTCAACGCATGCTTGTGTCGGTGGTCATGTCCAAACACTGGAATTTCCACAAAATGGGCATTGACATGTTACGAGCCTTCGACACAATTAAACGCTCAAAGATCCTATATGTACTACGCCAGGCCAGTTGTAATGAAGATGAGCTACGACTACTGCTTCTAGACAGTCAAGTCAGTGAAGTCTGTAGAGCTAGAGACATCAATCTGGAAATTTCTGGAAGCTATGGATTCGTAGATCAAAGGTGCCCTTGAGAAAAAGACTACGTTTATACAATGTAACCTGCGTATCATTGATGCTGTATAACTGTAACAGCTGGGCAGCGCCAAAGGCAGCTCTAGATAAACTTGATGTCTGCTACCGCAAACACCTACGCACCAGATGGCCAGACAATATAATTTCTAATGATGCACTATACAAGGTGTGTAATACGTCGCCGCTGTCTGTAAAAGTCTCCCAGCAACGATGACCCATGAATAGACACCAGCGTAGAGAGCCTTGGTATTCGCCCTAAGGGAGCCATCACATACAAAGCCAGGAGAGGACGTCATTGCATAAATCTGCTAAGCGTGCTGTGAGATGACCTTAAGAAAGCAGGACTCGGTACACTCAAGTCAAGAATGGACCTGAGGAAACTAAGGATTTCAGCTGAGGACAAGACAGAGTGGCCAAAAGCTAAGAAGGACTGATTGCAGCTGTAGGATGTTTCTACTACTAGAGGCGCAGAATACAGTAATCATACATACTATTACATGCTGTTGAATATATAATAGGCGGCAACACCACTCAGTCAAATTAGTTTCAAAATATTCAACAGCTTACCTGTATAGTTTTCTGGAAATTAATACTCAGGGAGTTCAGGGATCGATCGATCCCAACAAGTGTGAGCGGAGCTTAGCTAAAGATGGACAGGGCATAGCTAAAACTGGATTCCTCCATTCTTGTACGATATCAAAGTTTCAGATCAATTCCAACACGCGCAAAAAAGTAACCGGATCCTGGCTACAAATAGGGTAAAGTTCGACTCCTAACCATAGTTAGCTATAGCTAACTAGAGTACCAGTCGAACTTCAAATAGTTAACTAGCTAGTCAACTATAGTCAACCGAGCACCCGACCTCGGTTCAGATGTTTAGTGCGATATTTGCGTAAATTTCAAAATGGCGGACACCGATCGCTTGCCACGAATAAATGTATATAAAAGTGTAAATATTTCACTAAATAACGTAGGTTTGAAGAAATTATGCTTTCCCATTGTATGTCAATGTTCCCAAGCTCATATTCCTTCCCACTTTATGCCATGTGGACGCTTTTTGACGTCTTAGCGGACAAAAATAACCCATCTTCGTAGGTCATCAAAACAGACGACAGAAATGGTTAATGGAGACTGGTACCCGGCTCCAAATTTTCTGCAATAGTAATTCAATAGGGAACCGGGTACCAACGAACTATAGTCGACTACGATCACGTTCGACTGGGCATAGCAACTGCGCATGATCAGTAAACCAGCAAACTAACTGACTATAGTTAGTGAGTCGAACTTGACCTAGGCTGGGAAGAACTAGAAATGGGCGGGTCATAGCTAGAAATAGGCGGGGCATAGCTAGAAATAGGCGGGTCCTGTTTTCATCTGTTCTATGCATGTGCGACACTTCTTGCCTTTTGGTATACTTTCCTGGAGATGTGACATTCTTTATTAAACCACGGTCTCTTTTGTTGGGTCTTTTGGCTTGTATGTGGTAACATGTTTGAGTAAAGTATTCTATAAATAAATTCACAGGAAATATTTTTTTAATTAGTGATCCAAAACTGCCTGACATACTGTACATATCGCATATTCTGCTCCTTGTAATGCCATTATGTTTGTTGTCATCGTTCCTGTTATCAGTGTTTTCTGTGCTTCTATTCAGATATCGTGAGAGACGAAAGACCGTCTTTATTATCTTATCTTTCTCAATCACCTACATACCGTTTCTTGTTATCACTGTAACCCTTTAACACCCATATCCCTGATAACGCAGCTTACTGGGCCGATGCTGGGCCGATACCGGGCCGATACTGGAAGTATCGGCGCGGTATCGGCCCAGTATGCTGCGTTATCTGGGATTAACCAAAAACGGTTTCTTGAGAAATGTCTCGTTAACAGAGACGGCCATTCCAGTGGTAACATTTCAAAAATAGTTTTCTCTTGGTCTGCAAATGGACATTTTCTTTGAGAAAATTGAAATTTTCTTGAACAAATTCGAGGGTTAAAGGATTAATCTCTCTATAATGTGTATCATCCAACGAGCGAGCATCAGCAGATTTTACGTTCATTGTATCCATGTATTTTATGTTGCCTGTTCTATTATAACTCTTCCGTCATAACCATTCGTCAATAATATAAGACATTATTACCCCTCAGTAATGTCACATGACCATATGCTGTTATTTAATTGGGTAAGATCAGTGATGTATGATCTGGGGAATACTACACGGTATCCCCCACGCGAACATCGTGCTTTCGTCTTAATGCGCAGATTAATTCTGACGTAGCAATAGCCACTGACGAAGGTCATGACGTTATAAGTGTTGATGCATTCTGAAAATGACGTAAAGTGTTGAAAATTGGCAATATTTCATATAAGATCAAACTCTCTCTCTCTCTCTCTCTCTCTCTCTCTCTCTCTCTCTCTCTCTCTCTCTCTCTCTCTCTCTCTCTCTCTCTCTCTCTCTCTCTCTCTCTCTCTCTCTCTCTCTCTCTCTCTCCTCTCTCTCTCTCTCTCCTCTCTCTCTCTCTCTCTCTCTCTCTCTCTCTCTCTCTCTCTCTCTCTCTCTCTCTCTCTCTCTCTCTCTCTCTCTCTCTCTCTCTCTCTCTCTCAGTTAGTTTCAAAGTATTGAACAACTTAGTCTATTTGTATCAGCCACAAGGTTGCCGTCAGATCTGGATTCTAGGCTTTAAAGTTATAAAGGGCTAAATGTTTTGGTCAAGGCTACGGTAGGCGTGCCAATGACCCTTGAACCGCGCGACGGCTCTACAAAGATTGCATAACTTAACTGAAGCGAGCCACTTGGACATCGTACTAGTTAGACTCAGGCCTATAGAATAATACTGTCAACCAGAGGCAGGTTGGTTGTACACAACGATGAGCTATTATACAAATAGCACTGCTTGTATATATATATATATATATATATATATATATATATATATATATATATATATATATATATATATATATATATATATATATATATATATATATATATATATATATATATATATATATATATATATATATATATATATATATATATATATGTCGTCCTCTCACCGCCGTTATAGACAGATATATATCGTCCTGCCTCAGAAGCGTCTACGGGCAGATACATCTGTGAGTATATATCGTCTTCCAACAGCGCTTATGGGCAGATGCTTAATAGATAAGGCAATCTGCCTACAACGTTAAAAGTCAAAGATCAGCAAAGGTCAACTGCCCGCAATATATACCGATATTCCGTGGCTTGTCGGCAGTTTTCCTTCGACCACCCTTGTGGGATGTCGCCTTTCTAATAAATTAAGAAAATAAAAAGTTTTATATGTATACATAAGTTTCTGATGATGTCCTCTACCTATGTGTCGCTTTAATTTTCATATATAGCATTTTTAAAGCGAGTTACTATTTTTTTCTGTATTGCGGGCAGTTGATCTATACTATGGGATATTTACATATTTAGAGCATTGTAGGATTAGTCTATACAATCCTAATGAGTGCCATCAGAAACCATTATTTTGACACCAATTACACCGATCTACTACATCTACAACTTGACCTAAGTGAATACTCAGCTCACACGGCAGCCATTTTGTAACATCCATTTTGAATCGGTTCCATTGCACGCATCAAATGTCTTCAACTCTAAATGCAATCACCGTGCCTCTAAAGCATTATAGACCAATTTAATGCTTTCTGGCGAAGGTCAATGAAAAATATTATTCACATATCACCATACTGCCTGTTTGGGGTCTGCCAGTGCTATACAAAGTCTTGTTGTTGCACGTATCTTTGATTCGTCGCATTGGTGATGCTGACGAACTGACTTGCAACCCCTAGATGGTTAATTTGCCTTTGATATGCAGGATGTCCGCATGCGTTGCTTTGTTCTTCGCCGTTCCGTGGTATCAAAGAAAGGTTCCTGGAACATACAATATAGACTACTATTAGTGTCATATGGCAACATTTGGGAAAAGGATTTGACATTGATTTGAAAAATTCAGACCCGGATCTCACTTGGTAGAATGTCACCAAAATGTACTTGAAGATTCTGATAAAAAACTATGTAAATGTTGATTATAATTTATGGACTATGATTTAATTTTGTCGTTGATCTGCTTCCGGATATGGATTTTATTTGCTAGGACTGTACCCTTTAAACATTGCGCGCAGCAAATGGATAGAATCCCATTTAAATCTTGTTTCTATAGAATCAACTTTGCAATGGTGGTGGTGCACCCAGATTAACAATAGGATTGAATGTTATTCGTAAATAAGTTGTCGAGTCACATTTCAATATGGTTTGCTCATTAACTTTCTTATGACAAGCGTGTTCAGATCATAGGCCTATATAAATGTACAAGTGACATTTTTAAAATCTAGAAGAATTGTTAGGTTAATGACGACGAAGACGACGACGACGACGATGATGATGTAGGGGGGGGTGTAGAGGGGGTGGGTGGGTGGGTGGTAGGGGGTGGGGGATGATGATGATACCGTAAAGCTATATTCTGGATAATTGCAACGCTCTGGTTTGTTTGGGTTACATTTACTTGATGCTCATCTGTTATCCCAACTCAGATTGTTGTGAGGTCTCTAATTTATTGGCTGGATAGACAAGATTTCTCGATGTTCTCATTGAGAATGTTCTAGTAAAATGGTAATAGTACATATTGGAGATAGTAGTAGCAGTAGTAGTAGTAGCAGCAGCAGCAGCAGCGGCAGCAGCAGCGGCAGCAGCAGCGGCAGCAGCAGCGGCAGCGGCAGCGGCAGCAGCAGCAGCAGTGGCGGTTGCAGCAGCAGCAACAGTAGTAGTAGTAGTAGTAGTAGTAGTAGTAGTAGTAGTAGTAGTAGTAGTAGTAGTAGTAGTAGTAGTAGTAGTAGTAGTAGTAGTAGTAGGAGTAGTAGCAGGAGTAGTAGCAGGAGTAGTAGTAACAACAATATCAGTGATCGCAGTTCTAGGGAATATTTTTATGGACTATGTGATTAGATTATAGGCAACTAGATTATATTTTTTCTTAGTGAACGTAATCCACTCTATACTTCGATGTAGCTGACATTATTGGCCTCAAACACGCACACACGCGCACATGCACGCAGATACCAATTACTTGAAAAATATTCAAGACATTTTGTTAATTTGTACACGATTTTGCTCAATTTAGATTTCTTTTTCAACTGATTAAACTAAAAACATTGTCATGATTGAAGCCACACTGCGCTTTGGACACTTATGTACAAAGCTATCATTTGTTTTTGATAAAAGGCCTCACGGTTAAGTACCTGTTCTCTGGGTTATTACCGTAGTGCATAATCTCTGTGACCGGTGACATGATACGTGGAATGCTGATAGCGTTTGGGTATCCAAGCTTTGCAGGCGCCATGCCACTTAGTTCTCCAAAAAATGTGTAATTTACCAATGAACTGATAGCACGTTGATTGTATATCCCTCCAGAGCCAATTGCATACAGTTGGATATGTGTATCTATGCTTGGCAAAAATCCTTCATACATTGTGCGTGGCATTCCATTAATGTAACCACCCCAAGGAGGAGGGTTTGCCTGCAAATTCACTAGAAGATGGTCACCATCCAAACACTTTGGCTTTATTTGTTGCATCTTCACATTGAATTCTGGATATGAAAACCACGATATAGGTTCGTAAATATCAGCAATTGTCGTGTTAGGTTGTACTGTTGAATCACCATCCCACGTTTCCCGCTTCTCTGCATAAACAAGTGTTGCAGCAATAATGTTTAGCCCACGCTTTGCAATAGTTTTACAATCTGTCAATTGCGACTCTGGCTTCAAGATGGCATTCGCTGCTTTAAGGCTACCCGCCATCTTTGAAATGTACGATATTTTCTGGATTGCCTACCATCTCCAAAGAGAATTCTCACTGATTTTGTCTGTTTTTAGCCACGACTTCTTTATAGCTATCTTGCTCCGATTCTTGAGCCAATGTGAAGCGAATACACCACTTGCTGTTCTATAACGTTTATCTCCCTACTTTCAGTGATCGCATGAAGTAACTCCTTTGTGCCCAGTTTCTCTCATTTGGTTACGATTCCAGTGTCTTGGTGATTTTACAGAGATGCCAAAAGTTCATCTAGCATGCTCTGTTTTGACTTTTCCGCAACAGCAAAGACAATGTATAATTCATAAACAAGTGATGCATTTGGCAGGTCAAGATCAGTTAAATATTTACGGACATCTGGCGTTTTGGTTTGCCATTTCGTAGCAATAGTTTCTTTAGCTACATTTTGAAACTGTGATACAATTTCTTCATGTTAACTTGGTAATGGAGATTGCATTGCTTCATGGGTTTCATTACGGAGTAAAATGCTGGCTTCCTCTACAACAATGTTATTACCTTCATTTGTTGTAAGACATGGGTTTTCTTGGATAATATCGATGGTCTCGTCTGGAAGTCAGTCAAAACTATTCTCAACATTACTATTACATGCTGCAATCTGTTGTTGTTGTTGTTGTTGTTGTTGTTGTTGTTGTTGTTGTTGTTGTTGTTGTTGTTGACATTTTCCAATAAGAGCATAAAAAGTTGATATAGCACCACATCGCACCATAACAATGTGCCCAATAGATTGGATTGTAAACTGACTTGCTGTAGTTCCGTTAGCATTAATTATTTCTTCCTTAGTCCATCTTGATTATGACGTCATATTTTTGAGTGACGGATTAGATTCATTGAAATCACTAGCATATGTTCAGCATGAGTGAATCCCGATCTTGTAAATGAAATTACCTTCTGCACGTTCACTCATCTGTAGGGGGTCAATGCCTTTAATGTAAGGCAGGTTCGGCACATCCAATAGATGTAGGCCAATGTCATAATAATAATAATAATAATAATAATAATAATAATAAAAAAGCACTCGAAGATATGCTAACATATTCCTTTCATACATCATTACCTAGATATCAAATTATGACCTCTGGACATCATAGATAACAAATAATACTTCATAACCCGCATGCAGGCTGACAATTCAATGTTTTATGATTGAATCCTAAATGTCTAAAAGCCGATAAATCTGACAGGCCAAGGGCCTTACTGTACGGAGCAAATTCACGAGGATGCGTTTTCAAGATCCTGATGTATGCATTCCATTAAACGACGTGTTTATCTTAAGATTAAGAGAAAAATCAGTCTACTTGGTTAGATATTGATATTGATTTAACAATGAAAGACATAAGAAATTTCTTGCTTCACTGTTGTAAGACAGGCAATATTATATTAAGGACGTAAAACCATTAAAAAGGCATACATTTTGCGCGCCAACCCTAAGTGGGCTCACGGTACCCGATCTCCTTGTCAAGCTAAGACGTATTTGATAAACCTTGAAGCGTTGATGCAAAGCTAGATGTTTCTCGCGCTCAATAGGCACAATCTCATAATTATTATTTGCACACACTTAGAAGAAATGATCGAAAACTCACCAGCTGTGCTCGTCATTGTGACCAAATTTCTACCAGATGTAATCTGTTTGGACAAGGACTCGTTTTCCGAGCGCTGAGGTACGCGTCTATGCCCCGAGGACGCGATATGATTACCCTGTGTGATAGCGCATAGTAGCAGATTATAAGATATAGTAGTAGTAGTAGTAGTAGTAGTAGTAGTAGTAGTAGTAGTAGTAGTAGTAGTAGTGGTAGTAGATGTTATAATTAAAACAAAGGCTGCTATTAGTAGGTTATAGAGTTAGCCCAGAGCAACCGCTATGAGTAATGTTTATAGACGTCATGTATCAAGTTCAGGATGTAGTTATCGTAGGTTTTAGAATTAACAATGCAGATTATGAGCAAATTATTCTTGCGTAGAATGGACTGTAGAAATACATACAATTAATAAAACAGTTTTAACAATGTAGACAAATAGTTGAGTTTCGTATGAAACTCGATTTAATGCATGGTAGTGTTTCATAAGTTTTAGAATTAGCGATGTAGAACGAACACCCTCTGGATAAATTGTGGTTGGTCCCGATCTATTAATGTCTGATGCAATCTCATAGGCCTCAAGCCTTAGTTTTCCTGCAAATGGTGAATGTGATTGGCGACAGACTTGTCCAGAATGGGCATAGATTAGACGTGTATTGACTAAAATGACAAGTTGACCAATCAGGAGGCTGAGAGTGGACCAATCAGATAGGTTTACGTAACCGAGTAGTTTTGATCAATTAGGGCAAGTCCTGCTTTTGCGAGATTGTGCCAGATTGCGCCAGAGATAATGGATATCAGCAGCTCTAATATCGATATGACTATGATTGTACCACCGTTTATCTGTGAGTACAGGCTTGGTATCTCGTGTCGTAGGTTTGAACTTAATATTTGGTCTGAATGTTTGAATAGAATAACTTCTCTATTCTCTGTACCTTGTGTATAAATTTTATCTATTGGCGATTTTGCCTTGAAATGTATACCTATAGTACCGTAACTAAAAGTATATAATCAGATTAAGCGTTGATTAGTTGTGTCAGTTGTTGTCAAAGGAAAACTACCAATTCCCGTACCTAGATAGTTTGATAGAATAGGCAGGCCCAGATAGTCAATATAAATATTCTTCAGTGTTATTGCTCGAAGAAGATGAGTCGGCTATCATCTTTGTTCACCACTAGAGGCAAGTGTAGTCGCAGCTACACAATACAGTTTACCTCCAGTAGCAACCGATCCATATTTAGCATCAGTTCAGAATCGATACGGTCAGTCATAATCTTTTCTTTTGACCCGATATTATGAAAACCAATCAACTGACGTCAGACGGCCCTGAGAATTTTCAATGTGTGCAGAAATGGCTTATGGCAGCATTCGATTGATTTTTTTCTGAATCTTATAGTGGCCTTTTGCTGTTTCTTTCCTTCTTAGGACAATCTAAAAAGAGAGTGGCTGTCTTAGACATCATTTTCGGATGACAATCTTGCACCCTGCTCGACGTGAAGATATAAGCTAACACTTCTTACGGATGACTGCTGTAGCCACCAAATTTCCGGATGGCATCCTAAATTGCTGAGATCGAGAATAGCACTGTGGCTGAGTCCTCCGCCAAAAAGGCTTTCTCTCAATTCATTCTTAATCCCACCGCATGACACTTGGAATTTCTCCTAAAACAAATTCGCCACCAGACTTTATTTCTGCTGATTCCCTCTTAGCTCCCGTTTGAAGCTCCCACGATCGTCGCAAGTTCCTCGGCACCGGGATCTGCAGTACTTAGACACCTAAGAGTAGCCTATTTTTCACTAGGAAGCAGAAAAGTTGCGTCTGCTGGTTCACCGCATCTCTCATCTCGCCTTGTGATGCCTGAAGTACCGTCGCCACCTCCCCGCACCATTGCGAATAATGTTAATGCCACAACCTTATCTGCGCTACTTAAGACTGCTCACCATGGACACGTTCATTTCAAAGGCTTCAAATTCCTTCGCCATCCTTTCGATTTGTCCTGTCGCGTCTGTTGACTCTCGTCCCAGCATTTTCTTTTAGAGATCTTGCCACATAAAAATACTGCATTACATGCACTAAGCGCACTTTACACACATCTAAGAGAAAATAGAACACCACCATGGCTCAATCCTCTCAGTCAACTAGCGACCATCTTTCTTTTGGAACATTTGGCATGTGGTCAGGATAAAAAGACTTAAGATACATGATCCGTGGGTATCACCTTTCAAGGTGACTGAACCACAATAACCGCCGCATCACAGCATCTTTTTCTAGTCATTTTTCTGCCTGTGGTCATATTAAACCACAGCAGCGACTCAACAAAGATTCCTTAAAACCTTTTCCTTCATTAATTACACGAGTCAGTTTGCACATCTGCAACTCGGATAGCCAATTCCTTGGACTGCATCAGTACCTATTTGACGTTGGCCAGGCCGGTCTTCGTCTCTGAGTGAAAGATTGGTCCGACTTTGCAAGGGTAGAGGTTCTTACATAACATAACCCATCGTGTCCTTCTATGGCCGCCTGATACCTTAAATCACAAAACACCTAGGATAAACTACCGCCTAGCATGGAATCCCCTAAAAATTAGTAAAGTTTAGGCACACTCAGACGTCTCCTTAGAACATCAGATCAACTAAGTGGCATCAACTAAAATGATCTTCAGCGCCGAAATCGTCTAAGTTAAGACGCTGAAGTAGAAATTCGTCCCATTTTGCCGTAAGCTGACTTTCAGGAATTAACCTTTAGCACTAAATGACTTTCGTGACAGAATAACTCTTTATAGACTGACTGAATGAAGAGTGACCATCAGCGACGTATCGACCACTGAGAATACCCGCCATTGTCTCTCACTCCACTCCCGAACATCCATTCCTCCACCCTCCAAACCCCGCTCCCCCACCCCCACCACCCTCACCACACCGCCTCCCCGGTAGGGATTCCCGCTCCCGAGAGACAGTACACCCGCCACAAGACAGGCCCTCCCTCCCGCCTCTCGAGCAATGATCTTAAAAGTTATGGCGACGTTTTAACCCAGACGATGAGGGCACAAATTGGTCCTCTCGCCGCTCCATTGTGCATGTTTTCGGCCGATGATAAAATCACACGCGGAGCCCTTGGAATAAAATCCAAATAAGTTCGCCCTTAGGATTTCTCTCTCAGCTCCTACCCGCTTCTAAGCTCACTAGTGTCCGAGACAGAACAGCTTCAAAAGAGACTGGGGGCCGTTTGACAGGCACGAGATCGCAGCCACCCGTCCACAATGCTGATACATGCCTGATTAAGGACGCTGTATATATCATCTAGCAGGAGATTAGAGAGAATGAAAAAGTAAAGGAGATTTATCCACATCCAACTGATATAGCCATCAATGAACTTGAGCAAATGATACCAAATTACTTCTAACAATGGCTAATGGAATGCTGAAAGGCCCAGCAATGAACCTTCAAAGATAAAGCAATATTTGTCTGTAATTTCAGTAGGCCATGTAATAAGGCAAATGATAGGTTAGAAATAGTTTATATAACCCTTACTGGATGTACTTTCATTTCTTTGTCTGATCCCATCGTATCACCAGTTAATAACATTTGAAAGGCCAGTGCAGTGCGATTTTCAAAGTTTGAACAAAATAAAAGGCCAGTTTTGTCAATGGGTTGCAGAGGATTTTGACTACAATGACACTCTAACTGATCACAATTCCACACATGTCATTAGTATTATATCAGATCGGGTCAATGATGAACAATAAAATGTAATTAAGCAGATGAGTGTTTCCGCGGGAGTGATGCATGATCTGATCGGCTGTAGGCTATCATCAATGTTCTTGTAAAGGCTCGCTCTAATTTATGGACACCAATCGATCTAGCCAATCAGATTATGCATCTATCGCTATAGGACATGACAAATATTGCCTGACAGCTGGTTAAAATTTATGCCATCATCAATATTATCTCTTTTGATTGACACCTGATCATGATATAAATACAAAACTCTTTTTTTTCCTGTTCATTCTGAGAAACGGTAAGCTAGAGGTGTCTCTGGACTAGTGATAATGGCTGTTTTGATTATACTCCTGCAACAGCTACTACTAATATTGAATGTTTTAAGGCGACTTTTACCAATTAAGCCTTTAATTTGTCAAGAGTTTTCAAACAAATTGAAATTTTTGCCCAGTGAATAACCATTTGCTGACCAAGAGAAGCCTGTTTTTTTGTTAGTTTATAACCGGAATTTAGGTAAATCGTTTTAAGGTGGTTTTTTTTACCGGTTTGACGATTAAAGAGTTAATGGTCAAGAAAATCTAAATTTGTGTTTAGTCAGTGTCCATTTGCAAGCCAATAGAAGCTATTTTTGAAAATTTATCACTGGAATGACTGGCTCGGTAACCGAGCCAGTCATTCCAGTGATAAATTTTGAAAAATAATATTCTCTTTCAAATAGACCGTCCTCAAGACAACTGCAGAGGCAGTATTGGTCGGCTTTGCCATTATAAACCGCAAGTTAACACAAGATGGGTTGTTAGTACTGTTGTTAGTAATACCAGTAGCAGTGTCTGAGTCTGGAAAAGAGATGTACTTTATGTATACATCTTTTGACTTTGCCGATTTGCCAGAGGAAACAACGAAAATATGTATTTTAAATATCTTACAAAGAGTCGTATAAGAAAGTGGTAGCTATTTTAAAAAATCGTTGGTTAGAAACAGCTTTTTAAGATTCTGCGGGTTCACCATTAACTACGCTCTGCCACGTCCGAAAAAACGGGAGCAATAGACACACATTTTCATTGGCGTAGTACTTTACTAGGTAGTATATATACACAATTTAAATCAACAGCATACCGTCATGTTTACATTTTCGCTGTGGTCGTCGATAGGAAATATTTGTGAAAATATTTCTTATGCGCTATCTAACCAATGAAAATCTTGAATCGTTGAATATTACGCATGTGTTCATATCCAGAAATATGAAACTGGCGGAAAGCTAAGTCTATATGATGATGTCTTTTATGAAATGTTATATAGAACATAGAAAATGAAGCAAACCACCCATTGCTAGTAAAATACACCACCATTCCTTCAGGGAGAATGCAGTTTCCAATTTCTATAATAGCACCTCATGTTAAACATGCATAGCATTGACGCGTGAGTAAGATACACAATAACAAACACACGAATCCTACACGAAATCTATTCCTGAACTCGTGATTAAATATTATTAAGTAAAATGCAATATACGATTAAATAAAGAAATGTTATGGTATAAATATCATGGAATGTAATATATCCATACTCTGAGTGTGCACGGTATAGTGACATAAATATTTTTATCATATAAACAAGCCTTCTAGCCAGTTCCATATTTTTCGATATGAGCACACGTGCCATATTCAATGGAGTATTTTCATTGGCTGTTGGGTGTGCAACCCATTTAAATCGACCAATTAAAACATCGATTGATGTGAGCGTGACGCGTAGGGATTACTACGCGGTACTGTTTTACTACGATTTGTTTACTACGATTTGTCATTCATGAAACGTCATCGCAAAATGTCATCGTTTGACAGTTTATCAGTCGGCAGCTAAGTAACGATTCTTATTCTTCTTTTCGATCGCTGGTATCACACTTGGAGAGCCGTTCTCAAGATGAAATCTGTGGTTTTCTGCAGTTCTTCCACAGGCCCATACAGCTTTTCAAGAAAAGAGGTTGACAAAGGCCAGATCTCTTCTCTCAGCAGCTGATACGTACTGCAACATTGAAGTATGCTCTGTGGTCTGTTCTGCTTCTCCACAAGGACAAGCGGGCGATGTCGTAAGGTGGAACCGCCTGTACATGTGTTGGTTTAGTCTGTTATGTCCTGTTCTAAGACGAAAAATGGTCACTTGCTCTGGCCTCGAGAGATGATGGTAGGCACCTTCTGATTGAGGTGTTCTATAGAGTGACTTGAAGATAGGCTTCATCTCTGTATGTGTAACCATGTTTTCTGTATGATTCTCTTCTGCACCCACCTTTGCAATCTTGTCTGCTTCCTCATTTCCTTGGACTCCACAGTGTGAGGGGATCCACTGCAATGCTATCCGAAAGCATTTGATGGTTTGTAGTGCTTCTTCAAGTTGTGGCAGCTTACCTTTGGTGATAGCCTCAAGGACGGAGCGGGCATCAGATAAAAAGACAATCTGTGCAATAGGGTCTGCTGTTCTGCTGATGGTATTAGCTGCATGGACCAGTGCTTCGACTTCAGCTCTGTAGTTTGTGCAGTGTTTGCCTGTCGGTATTGCAGCTGACTCATGTTGTCCGTTTGGATACTGTATGTGCAGTCCGGCACCTCCGCTCCTAATTGCATCTTTGGCTGATCCATCTGTGTAGATCCTTGTCCATGTCTCCTGAGGGTACATTTCTTCCAGCATGGCTAGGGTCAGGGCCTTCTTGCTCACATCACTGTGTTCATCTTTGGTTGTGAGATGAGGTACTGTGGTGCGAATAGCTATGCTCTCTAGTTTGTTTTCCCAGGGTAGAGGATCATGGGTGTGGATTGGGTCTTCTATTTGTGCTGGCAACATTTCTTGGTGTTTCCTTTGAAGTGCTTTTGTCTCTTTCACAAAACTTGATCTTTTAAGTCTTCCTGATGACAGCTGTGCTTGCCTGATCTTCATCGGGTGGTTGTTGAACGATTTGAACTTTGCGGCTTGGATCAGTGCTTTGCATTCCCTTCCTTTGCTAAGTGTGGGGGGGATGCCTGCTGTCTGCTCCATTTTTTCTATTGGTGTTGATCTCATTCCACCAGTGATGATGCGCAGTGTGTGGTTTTGTACTCTGTCGAGGTTCTGTTGATGAGCTTTAGCTGCTGTCATCCATGAGCTGGATCCATACTCAAGGTGTGGTCGTACGGCACCTAGGTAGATGGTCTTGAGGATCCTTTCATTGGCACCCCACTTTGTTCCTGCCAGCTTCACCATGATGTTTAGCTTTCTTCTGGACTTTGCCTCTGCGTTCTGGATGTGCTCCTTCCATGTTAATCTTCTGTCATAGGTCACTCCCAGGTATGTCTGCTGGTCCTCGTACTCGAGTGGAGTACCGCCCAGTGTCAGATTGCCAACCTTGGTTTTGGTGGACAGTGACAATAGCATGGCTGATGATTTTTCTTTGTTGATGGTAATACACCAGCGATTGGCCCAAGCTGTAATTCTGTCCAAGGCGAGCTGCATTCTGTACGTGGCAGTCGTTGTGTACTCCTCGGTGCACCAGAGTATGAGGTCATCTGCATAGAGGGCTGCTTAGATCCCATTGGGCAGCTCTACTACAATGTCATTAATGAAGAGTATGAACAGAGTTGGTGTGATAATACTCCGCCTTGTGGTACCCCTTGTCTCAGCAATACATTTTGTCCAGATTGTCCATCCACCAGCACCCTAGCTCTGCGATTGTGTAGGTATGACTTGGTCCATCGGAACATGTTGCCACCGATGCCTGTGCGCCGGAGCTTCACGAGGAGGCCATCCTTCCACACCTTGTCAAATGCCTTCTGCAGATCGATAAAGGCCGCTAGCATCACCTTCTTGGCTTGAAAAGTGTCCTCTATGACCTGTGCAAGATGTGTTGTTTGATCTTCTGTGCTCCTGTATCTTCTGAAGCCAGCCTGCTCTGAAACTATAATGTTCTCCGACTCCAGGTACCACTGCAACCGCTGGTTGATGATGCGCTCCATGGTCTTGCATATGCAGCTTGTAAGACTGATAGGACGGTAGCTCAGCACTTTCGTCTTGTTCTTCCATTTTTTCAGAATAGGAGTCATTCTGGCTTCCTTCCAGCACTGAGGGACCTCTCCATTGGTCCAACTGAGATTAAAGCTGTCTAGCAACTTGCGGAGAGATGCATTACCAAGGTGTTGGATCATTTCATTCGTAATGCCATCTGGCCCGGGAGATTTCTTCTTCTTCAGTTGGCAGATAGCCTTCTTCAGTTCTGCTAAACTAATGTCAACTTTCATTGCATCGTGAGTGTTGGTCTCTGTTCTTTCCTTTTGCTCTTTTCTAACCTCTTTTTGACGCATTCGTGGTATAGAAATGTTGCTTTCTTTTGCATATGCCTTCGCAAAGGCATCTGCAGCCATCTTTCCTGACAATGTTTGTCCATCTTCTTCAAGAGTAATCTTCTCTCCCCCGACACCCTCATCATTCAGTGCTTTAGTCAGTCTCCATAGCTTTGTGGTGTCTCTCTAAATTAAACCCTGCCGTCTTTTCCCTCCAGCTTCTTCTTTTGGCCTCCAGCTTGGTCTTTAGATACCTGGCTTTAGTTTGTTGTAGTGTGAAGTCGTTTTCATGACAGGGATTACCCTCTGCATCTTCTCTGGCCTTATCTAGTTTATCATGTGCTGCTTGCAGTTCTGTTGTCCAGTAGGGGAGGTAGTTTTTCCTGAACCCTCGAGGAATCGCTTCGTTGGCAGCCTTGAGGATACTTGAATTAAATTCCTTGACCGCATTGTTGATGTTTCTCCCTTCTACTGCTATATTTTGGGTAAGCTCATTGGAACGAATGCCGAACAGACTCCAATTTGCCTTTTTGTAGTTCAACCTTGGATGTTGAGGTGAACTTGTCGAAATACTTCCAGAAAGAGAGAGGAGGACTGGGTGGTGTTCGCTTCCTCCTAACTGCGATCCGACCACTCTACTGAGGTTTCTGTGAATGTCTTCTATACAAAATGCCAAGTCCGGCGTTGTTGTCGAGTGCCACCGGCGCGAGTAGAAGGTAGGCTGATCTGTGGGATCGTTGACAAGTAAAAGGTGCTTTTCATCTTGCCATGCTTCAATGTCTTCTCGTTTATCAAGTGTTCTGTATCCCCAGCTCTGAGACTGGCTATTAAAGTCTCCCGCAATGAGGAAGTGGCAGTCCGGGACCTGGATTGTGTCAAGTGAGAGATTCTTGTCATTAGGGCAGTATTAATTGACATTGTCAATCACAGAGTTGCTGGTTGTTACCTTGATCTTGATATATTCTGCCTCTTCCATAAAGGTATTGATCTGGCTGGCGTTCACGCTGTTTCGGACCAAGGTGATGACCCCGCCTTTCTTTCTTCCTCTTCGATCACACCGGAAAATCTGGTAACCTCTGATCTTAAATGGGTTTCCTTCTTGCAGGTGTGTCTCTTGGATGCAGCAGATATCAATGTTGTTTTCGTACAGGAACTGTTCGAGCTCTGCTTTCTTGTTGGTAACCCCTTCTGCGTTCCAGTGCATGATGTTGATACTGGGGTTCTCTTTGGGTTTGATCTTCTCTTTCGGTTGGCCAGTAGCTCTCTATCCTCGTCCCCTGGCTCCACAAGACGAGTTGATGGGACCTCCAGTAGCTGAGGGTGGGGGCTCCTTCGAGGCATGGAGGCCGGCGCTGCACTTGCCTGGCGGATCCTCGCAGGGCGAGCACCATTTCGGTTGATTCGATCTCCAAGTGTCATTCATTAGCGTTTTGCATAATGCTCTGGTTAGCCCCTCCAAATGTCTGGATTGACACCCAGTGGGTTACACCCCTGCACCACGTTGAAGCCGAGCATATAGTCTTAAACAGGGGGAAGTAACGATTGATGGCCGTGGCTCTGCGATAGTCTTAGAAGAAAAGTGTAGTTTACTGCTGACATCGCCAGATTTTGTATTTGTCACCATATTTTGCTGCGCATTCAGTATCTGTTATCAAGTAGTGGTGCGTCACAGCAGCGGTATCGATTTCACGAAAATAAACAATGAGAAATCAAATAAATGTCACATTAGCAACTACTGGCAAAAATTTCAAAATTACACTTCATATGATAAATAAAATCTCAAACTCGATCACTTTTCATATCATTATTATGAACCTTGTTGAAAATGATCAATTTTGCACTCGCTAAAGCTCGTGAAAATTGATAATTTTCAACTCGGTCCATAATAGTGATATGAAAAGTGGCCTCGTTCCAGATTCTCTATATAGTTAATTCCTAAAATAATGGAGGAAATCAGTTTTAGCTATGCCCCACCCATCTCTAGCTAAACTCCACCTACGGTGTTGGGATCGATCGATCCATGAACTACCAGACTATCGTTTTTCCCCAGAAAATTATACAGGTAAACTGTTGAATATTTTGAAACTAATTTGAGTGAGTACTATTGCTGCCTATGGCAGCAGCAGCGCCCAGTCAAATTAGTTTTTAAAAATTCAACAGCAACGCTTAATCCGTCATCAATTAAGTGTTCGTGACGAACTTATCTACGTTATTCATGACGTCATTGATTATGATATCATCATACACGTCACGTAGTTGATTATGACGTCATATGATTGATGGATAAACTCGAAAATTCCATTACCATGTAACTCTTCAGAGTATAAAACACAGACAATATCTGATTACAAAAAAGCGTTCAAAGCATCAACGATAATATGACTTTTGGCAAATTCACCTCATTTTCTTGTTTTACTAGAACTGATGAGAAAATTCTACAAACCTAACAGAAGAAGCCAATCAGTCTAGATATGCCCACTCATTTCTAGCTAAGCTCCTCCCAATTTTTACACGTGGTCGAATCTATTTGAGACACAGAAACCCGAATTCACATAATCAAAATTTAAATGTAATTATTCAGGTAAGCTTTTGAGTATTTTGCATTTGTCAGCAACATCTCTGAATCAAATTAGTTTTTTAAATTATACATCACAATGGTTAATATGTTGTAAATTAATCAAAAACACAATTCGTACAATTTTGTGACAGGCTTTGGATTTTATTGATGGAGCTACTGACACCAGCTACCATGTTACGTACTTGATTATGACATCATATAATTGAGTGACAGATCACATCTCTCTACTCGCCTGACATGTTGCCAGAGTTAGATGGAATACATCCCCGATTACAAGCCAGCGGCAATACTATTCAACACTGCGATAAATACTAGGAAGAAACAGGAATATTGGAAGACAGCATACGCTACTGCTATATTTAACGCCTCTTGCGTCAAAAGCGCCTCAAAGCGCTCAATACACCACTTATATCGGCCTATTAATTAAGTATTTAACGGTCAAGATTTGTAAAAAAGGGGGAAGTGTTGCTCATTAAATGCCATTTGCAGGTCAAGAGAAGACAATTTTTAAAGGTTTTCCAATGGAATTTACAAAAAAATTTCAGTTGTCCTGTAAATGAAGGCGATTTCATTTATCTTGCCAAGAAAATTCAAATTTGTGCATAATCAGTATCTATTTGCAGGCCAAGAGGAGGCTATTTTTTTTAAAGATTTATCACTGGAATGACTGCCTCGGTAACCGAGCCAGCCATACCAGTGGTAAATCTTTAAAAAGTAATCTTCTCTTGGCCTGCAAATGGACATTCCTGAAGTGACTGCTTTGGCCAGTTTTACCATTAAATGGTTAAGTTGACACAAGAAGGGTTAATGTTCTCATGTATTGATAAATGATACGTATCCTAACTAAATCTATAACTATTTGTTATTTTATGGACATTTTAACTAACTAGGAAAATAGTCCCATTCAGTTCAGTTCAGTTATGGAATTCTCGCCTCTTCATTAGGCGCACCCAGGATAAATCAATTTGTTCAGTCAAGCAGGCTGCTAAGTATCTAAAATATGGACGCATTCGGTTCGTTCAGCTATCAAAATGGCCATAGTTGTATACATAAATAGTTACACAGACTGTGCACATATAGTATACACACATCAAACTTTAAATGCTCAGGATTGTTGCTGTGAAGCATTTCATGTAAACGCGAGAAGAATATTTCACATGCAGGAGTATTACTGGTGTAATAATTCAAGATATTCGTGATATATGTACACCAAATTATTGGCGACCAGGTGGTCCCATTGCATCAGGTTCATATGTTGGTATCTCAGTGTATGAAGTTTGTATATAAAGTCCCGTGTGCACTTTTCCACTTTGTTGACTATCCCAGTGGTGCCAATACATGATTCTGTGGTGCTCATCTGGCGCATCAGGACTCGTGAAGTCTCGATTTGACTGGACCAGAATCAGAGGCTCATCGAACATTTCGGTTACACCATGCATCTCATAGACCGTCAACAGGATCATCGTCAGTCTAGACACATACTTTTGGCATAGCTCAGCGTAGAAGTAACATTTAGCAATCACATGGTTCCGCTCTGCTTCTTCTGTCCCACACAGTAGACATGTTGGATCCACCATATGCTGGTTAGAATTCGCCTTATTTCCATTGGATCAGTGTTAACAGTAATAGATACATGGTGTGTTTTACCTATCTCTATTGCCTCAGAGTTCAAGAACCTCAGTGAACCTTTTTCTACCATATCTGCACACCACTTCTCTGTCCAATAGCCCTTCATTTGCCTCTTCACTAGAGCCTTTCACCTATATACTTGCTCCTTGACGTCTCTAGTAATTCCCAAGCGGGTGGCAGGTTGTACTTGTAGAGAGTTCCTTTTACTATTAAGAACCAGCTGGAGGATGCAATCTTCTTAAGTGCCACTTGCTGGCTTGCCAGCTGGTGCTCTTTCATATTTGGATGCCTACATATGTTACCATATAGAGACAGTACCTTCTTGTCTATTATTGCCCCGGCCGCCTCTGCACCTAGCAAGGCACAGACCGTTACACTAGCGCACCTATATGGTAATGTTCGAAGTTGCCGCAGCTTCTGCCGTTGGACTCTTTCCAGCTGTTCGACATCTGTCATACTTATGGAATATGCTTCCAGCCCATAAGTTAGCCTTGGTCTTATACACAGTCCATATTTTTTTTAATAACAACATGGGTTTGATATCACGTTTGCCAAGGCGCTGGTTATATGTGGCTCTATTTTCACCTTCCCACCTGATCGTCTGGTTAATCCTAGGTGGGCCATCTTTGCCTCATTAGTGATAACTTCCTGACCTAACTGGAGGTTTGGAGAATCATCAATTCTTCTGTTGCATACCACGCTGGGTACTATTGGTGACATTATGCAGAAATCTTTGATTTGATGTATACTACTTTGCAATGTTAGGAGTATCTGCATTTGCAAAAGTGTGTCTGTGATATACATAATATCATCCGCACATTCCGGTGCTTTAACATACACATAGCCGATTCTCATGCTCCTGTTTGTCTTCTCAACCTCGATTAGCCATGGGAGTATATACTGCACATAACAATGCATGGAAATGATGGCTCCTTGCCTTACCCCATGTTCTAGTTCTACATAGCTCGAAACATGCCCTTCTCACTTTATTCTTTACTTTGCCTTCCAAAATAGTCCCCCAGGAGATTCCAGAAGTGACTTGGTAGTCCTATATTTTAGATAGATATTGGCTGGCTCCATTATTTCAGAGTCTATCGTCTGCGTCGATGCACAATATTGGGTATAAAGCCATTCTTGTAACGCTAATGTTAGTCATTCTTCTGCTGGCCTCCACGGCGAGTTAATAGTAAATGCACGGCATTGTTCAATACTATGCGCATATGTCCTATGGTGCAAGTGAAAACAAATATATTTTTAATGTTTACTAAAAACTGAACAGTTTGATTTACCCTAAATACCCATCACTAATGCAAACACACATACAATTAACGCAATGATCAGAATATTGATTTTCAATAATCATAATATTTAAAATTACATATCTCCCACCTCATAACACGCCTTTCTATAGCTATATGCTCTTCCATAGGAAAGTAATTTCCGCTGCAACAACATTGGATGATTCCAGTTTATTCAGCAGTCTTATGACGTCATCAACTACATGGCTTGTAATATGAGGTCATAATCAACTATTTAAACATTAAGTTAATGGGTCAGGTAATCTTGGGGTGATGATGATGATGATGATGATGATGATGATGATGATGATGATGATTATGGTGATGATGATGATGATGAATCATGATGAATAACACACATTGACGATACAAATATCACTAAAATAGAAACAACTAATATAAATATATGTCAGACAAATCTTATTAATCATTCACAAAACACGTCTGGCTTCTGTGTCACTTATATGTGGTTCTATGTCGATAATAGCACGTATTTTGTCCAGATAAGGACTAATTCTATTGTCCTAAGAGATCTATCTCTTTCTGATGAAACAAATATTTGTCTTTGTTTAGTTTTTGTCATGATTGTCTAATCCAGTTAATCGTTGCTTCTATGCATTGTCACGCTCTTCGAGTGTCGATTCATAAATGAACGTGTCATATATGTAAAATGAAACTGCATCTAAGCCCTTTAGAAGTTCTGTCATCTTGCATGAAAAGGTTTCACATGCACTGAAATCTCCGTGGCAATCTGGGGTCATGTTCCTGAAAGTGTCGTCTGGTATTAACGCCAATGTGTCTTTGAGTAAATTTGGGTGAGCTCGAACATGTCGTTAAATTATATTTTTGTCAACGAAGTCGTTCGTTTACTGACGGCTCATACCCCGCTGTTAAGCCATCGTTCTCTGGTATTCCTCGTTATCTTGCTTTTCAAGCACAGCCAGAGGGAAAATACAAATACACCACATCTCCCTATCGGCGAGGATAAATAAATAGCAAGCCAAATCCAAATACATTTATTTCATCAGCTATAAAATTTAATCCGTCATCCTTCAATTTTATTTACGTCACCTCCATAAAGAGGTCTGGTGGGTGGGTTGGGTGAACGTGTGTACACATGCGCAAAGTAAAGCAGTGTAAAGCAAAGCAATGCAAAGTAAAGCAATGCAAAGTAAAGCAATGCGAAGTAACTTACACTTTGACAAAGGGTAGTTTAACTCTAGATGCAGTCGCCTCATTAGCAAGGCCCACACACACCTCAGACCATCCCATTACCAACTACCGATAAAGACACGCATGGCATATAAATTCCATTGATCAATCACAGAGAAATGTGCAAAATATTTGCCGAGGTCATATCTAACAATAGCGGAATTCCCTTCACAACGACATCGAGTGTACAAACACCTTAGAGAACACAAACCGACATATTCGGATAACTGTTATAGACATTGTCGGTAAGGTGTTGTAGAAAACCTTAACGATTTCGCTATGAGGCTAGATAAAGATACTTTCGGAAACATGCTCCCTGATCTGTGTTCATTGTGACGAGTCTGTTAAGTTTCTGATGTTCTTCATCAAGGAGGATTTGATAAAACCACTGGTACCATTCAGTTTCCAAACATCGCTAAAACCCGGCTATATATATATATATATATATATATATTAATGTTGGTAGTAAGAAGTGTGCTTGCTTAAAAGCCTTGTTGAGTTGTCTCAGGTCAAATCAAAATACATGCATAGTCATTTGCCGTAACAACGCGAACTATAGATACTCACCAATCAAAAGTTCAGTAACCTTTTCAATTGCGCCAGCATTTTCCCTACGCTATAAGTGACTTTTGCTTCTGCGCTTCAAATCAATATTGGGGGAATGTTGCAGCGCGTTCTCTGCTGTCCGGTCTGCAGTGCCGCTGGAACGTCTAATCAGCTTACGCGTATGGTTGCGTATGCAAGGGCCCAAAATAGAATAGTAAATTCATTATTGTTGTTATCATTATTATGTAAGCGGTTCCACTGTCGTAGTCCTCGTCGGCAGCGCGGCGAAGATAATAATAATAATAATAATAATAATAATAATAATAATAATAATAATATTATATTTCTACCGCCATTGTTAATGTACAAATAATCCTCATATGACGTTGTCATGGCCTGAGTGTAATAAAGAAAATACGAAAATATACGAATGGGATAGAAACACTTGCATCCTTAATTTTTTCCTAAAAGGCTTGCGTTTTATGGTCTTATCTTGTTGATTTACGCTTTACTATCAATAATAAAATGTCTTTGAAAGAATTTCTGAAATCAGCATTTGTCATAGCATATATGATTGGATTCATTGCCGAGTTACTTAACGCTAACCAGTTTGTAAGAGTAAGCTCTAGAGCGCTCCAAGGACAACTCGGACACGTTGTATACAACATGGAATTCGTAATCCTTGGTAACCAACACGCAAGAAAAACGCCAATAATAATTGAGGCAGTACGGATTGCTTTATAGTTGTATTTTCCTTTGCTAGTTCGAATGTGTACTCGTTTCACACATACGATAAGAGCATGCAACAATACAAGCCCACAGTTGCAGCAACTGGAAAGCATGACAGCATTATCAACCACAGTATGATTAATTTATGATCGGCTATCACAGAACAAATTAATACATCTTCTCTGTACACAAGGCCAAAGAGATATAGCCCAGCAACATTGACAAAGCTGAGATTAGCCAAACCACGGCAATGATTTTCACTATTACGCGGTGCGTGATTCTAATTCGGTATTTTAGTGGGCTCTTTATAGCAATAAACCGGTCAGTGGCAATGCCACATACCATCGGACAAACTAAACACTGGAATACACCGGAATATTCCGGAATACACCGGAATACACCACGGAATACATTTCGAGGACTATGGGCATTCGTATCTCGCGAGATCTCCTTCGATTCGAGATCGAGAAAAGTATCTCGTATGTATTGAATAGCCATTGGCGTAGTGATTTCCACCAGAATATGGTGGTAGAGAGAATTGAACTTAAAAGGACAGGAGCACTACTCTCCTCATACCAGACAATATTAATTCACGTAAAAGGAGATGATATAAAGCCTATAGTAGTCTGTATGACAAGTAGTTACCAGAAAAATAGTCCCTCTGAATTCGTCGTAAAATTAAATTCTGTCGCGCGTCTGTCGCGCACAAAATGAGGTCAAGAATTTGCTGACGTTGCATGGATATTGATATCACGCGAACCACTGGGTAGATCAAGTCCATTTTAACGTGTGTATTAAGCTAGTGATACAGAAGTTAAGATGATACCAAAATCAAAACGATCTATAGCGTTTCTTTTACAGTCCGCTACGGAGATGGACTGGGTCCCGATATGTCTAGTCGCCGAAGTGGAGTCTGTGTAACAGTCTAGTCGTTGTGATGACGTAAATAAGATGGCCGGTCAATACATTAGAGGTGTATTCTCGTAGAAGCCATGCCTCTATTTTTAGATTGTACTGTGGGCTGGGGTAATTCAACAACGCTTTTCCAGGAATAGAGCGTGGGATTGAATGCACAGGTGCCCGTAACTTTGACTGGATTAGAAATAATAGCACGAACATGTCGGATTAAACAATAAAAATATACGTTTTATTGAATATGGTAGCCATTGAAAAATAAAATATGTAAATACAGTGTAAATATTTGTAAGTATGATATTAACCCTTTCAACGATAATGACGATCTGAGTTTGTTTAGGAGCGGAAATGTATATTTGCAAGCCAGGAGAAAGCTAATTTTGAAAATTTACCTTTGGAATGATACAGTCATTCAAATGGTAAATTTTCTAAATTAGATTTCCATTGGCGTACAAATAGACATTTTCAAGACCAAAACCGACAATCTTAGCACAGTTTAAGCTAAATTTAAGATCATGAAATTAATTTGTCTGGAAACTGTTGCTGCCTGAGGCAGCAACAGATTTCAGTCAAATCAATTTCAAAATACTTATAAGTTAGCTTTTTTGGCGTTCTAGAACGTTCAGCCCTTTTGCGTTTTGTTTGGTTGGTTTTTTTTACCAACTGATGGCGTTACGCAGACAGTTAACAACCCATCAGTTGATGTGCTCTTGTTTGTGGGTCTACTGCCTCTAAGGTATCGCTTATGTTTACTTCTCTCCTTGGCCGTTTTACGTAGCCACGCATCCTTTCCTACATAATGTTTCTTGAAGCGATTTGTAAGAACATACTGTCCGACACCGACGAATGCTCTTTACATTTGTTTGGTTTGAACATTAACCAGTTCTTCTAATTTATTGCACAGATCTGTCAGGTTGTGTGGTTTCCAGTGTGTTTTCATTTTTAGGACGTTATTGACGGACTCACAATTATTGTTTGTCCACCCGTCCTTTACTTTGCCTTCTATAGCAGGTTTCACAACGAGATCAATAATCAGGGGTCTTAATCTATTATCATAATATTTCTGAAAATCTGGCACAGTTTCACAAATCAGTTCGACACAATTCTTTTCGCGAATTTCGCGCATAACACTGTCGTCCGCAGAGCATATGCCTTCAGCGCCAAAGATTGCCGATGTGATCTGTTGACGCTCTTTCGTCGCGACACCAACTTTATCAGGCAAATAGTCCTGGACGTTGTGCTGCAGATGACGTGTACGAAACACCTGGGTGCCGTCTGGAAAGGCAGAGCGAATGGCATCGCGTAATGCCTTTTCATCATCCTCAATTAACACCCAATTAAGTGATTCACACCTCAATAATAATGAGCGGGTGTCCGAGATCTTTTAATACGAGTTTAATTCAGAAATGTAAAATTCAAATCCAAATTAAATGTATTCATTGCAAGTCGTCGATTATTTTCTAACTCATTTGATTGCCGAAGCAACAACTCCCAGTCAAATCAGTTTCAAAATACTGGACCATGTGTACGGGTGAGAGCGTGTATGAGCAAGACGTATCCTGTCACCGACTGGCCGATTGGAACATGCAGGCGGGTGGCCGCGTGGTACAATTAGCAATAACGGTGCTTTATCGGTCGCGTGCCTGTAGATAATTATTTTGTATTAACTAAAGACGTACCTTTTAAGTGATCCAACGAAGTCATAGGTGTTATCCGTTGTAAATAAACAGGATTTGCAATAAAACAATAGAGACTACGACGCTAAGTCGTCTTTGGACATTGGCACACATTCACGATGAGTCTTACAACCCGAACACTCAATGGAATCATCGCCACACTCATGACGACATAAGCTACACGAATATGATGGTTCTTTCGTAGCTTTAAGCCTACTCTTTACACGCTTTGGTGGCATTCTGATGTTTAATTAGAGAATTACAGACACATATTAAATACATAGTCCTACAAGAACCGCCTACACAAGAACTACAGCTTAAGAATTATTATGAATATCTGATATCTAGGCAATCTTTGATTATTCCAAACAGTCAATGTTTCAAGATAAACTAAAATTTCTGAAATTGTCGGGCTTTAAATATAAAATGCTAGACGCATATCTTAAGGGTTTCATCGAATCAACGACTAGTTTCTAGCAAGGTGGATACGATACACCTGTATACACATGGATAAGATAGGTGTTTTATTAGCTATTGGCCAGAAGGATGGGTTGGGGATGAGATTCGTTAACGCATGTATACAACTTGTTTTGATAACAATTATGGAACGGGTGAGTTGCATGTGAAATCCATGCGTGTCTGTCTGATTTGTTTTTACAACAATCAATGTGTCGGACTAGATCTACCTTGTTTGGATAGCAATCATGTAACATCCTGTCTGACCATTGCGATTTGCTGTCTGCGGATAATTAGATGTTTGTCTTGCCATGGAGATTTGCTTACTAAGTGTCTGAGCATAGTTAGATGTTTGTAAATCAAAGAATGAATTAATGAAATAAAAAACTAATGAAATCACAATTCGTAATACGTGAACGTACTAGAAAAGCGTTTTTGAATTACCACAGCCCACATTCCTCGAGTTAATTAGCCAACATTTTAAATGCTTATCACAAGCAGATATTATTCCAATGTTATATTCCGGGGTGTATTCTGGTGTATTCTGGAATATTCCGGTGTATTCCAGTGTTTTGTGTGACCCTTTTAATCGTCAACATTTTCATGGAAATGGAGCTTAGTGGTTCAAAGGGTTTATCTGCTAATACTTGAAGTACTAACGATAAGCTCCAAGACGGAATCACTGGAGGATTCCTTGGTCCTAGATTACCCATGCCTTTGATTAAAGTATTTAGATTACATACTTCCTCACTTCCCCTATTAGCCAAGCAAGGGATAAATGACATTAAAGCTGACTTGTAGCCAGCAATAGAGTTATTCTTGAGGCTATAGGCATAAAAAAGGTGACAGAGGAAATTGGCTACTACCTGAATAGATGCATCCATTGGATAAATACATCTTTTTGAGCACAATTCAGCAAATCTGTTGATTTTATAATTATATGCTCTGGAGGGTGACCCCCTTCTGGCTTTGGCCATAAGCATGGCTGCATGCTCAGAAGCGCTCTCCTTAACTGCTGATTCCTTGACAACATCCACACAGTCAATTGGAACAGTGACGGGTTGTTGTGCAAGGCCTTGCCCTGTTGTCCATCAGAGGCAAAGGAACAGGATTGCAGACCAGAAGGTCCAGCAGATCCATATACCATGATGCATACATTCCATCCCAGCTGATAGCTAGTGCATCTAATGCAATAGCACTCGGATATGGAATTGGAGAGACATATGTCGTCATCTTCACATTCGTGTTCGTTGTGAATAAATCTATGTTGGGTTTGCCCCAGTCATTGAACAGACGGTCCGCCACCCATTGATTTAGTTACCATTCCACGGGAAGAATGCTCATTCTTCGGCCCAATGAGTATGCTACTAGATTTAGTCTTCCTGGAATATGAACCGCTTTCAGGGAAATCCGATGATCTAGGCACCAGCAAAGCAGTTTCCATGTCATCATACAGAGACTGGGCGACTTCTTTCCACTCCGCCCTAGCGGCTTATGTAAGTCACTACTCTTGTATTGTCTGATCGAACCAGAACAATCTTGCCCTTGACCTTCTCTAGGAAGTGTTCCAAGGCTAAGACTACTGCTCGCATTTCTAGCAGATTGATATGTTCTTTTGACTGATCCAGATTCCAAATCCCTGGTACTTTGTCAGAGCTCCACATCCCTCCATTGATGCATCTGTGTACATCATTAACTGAGGGTGGGAGGTGACAACGTCACCCCCGCCAGGAGATTCTCTCTTTTCATCCACCATTGAAGGTGGTGAATAAGAGGTTCTAACACTGACACCTTTGAGTCCGGTAAACCCGTACTTTGGGTCCACTGGATAGGCCGCCGGCGCAAGGCTGCCTGTGGAATGACTGGTTCCAAAGAAACCATCAACCCCAGCATTCTCAAGTAGACCCATGCCAGAATATGACGACTGTTGCACACTGACTGTATGACTGAGATGAGTACTTCTACTCTCTCCTGAGATGGGTAAACATACCCTATCTCTAGATCGAAGAACATGCCAGGTAAACAAACTTCTGGGATGGTGTCATCTCTGATTTTGAAAGTTGATTATCCAGCCTAGATATGTAAGAGTTTTCAAAACTATCTCCAGATTTGCTGATAAACTTTCTTGATTGTATGCTTTTAACAGCTAGTCCTCTATGTACGTGTGAACTGCTATGTGTCTCCTGCGGAGGCATGACGTCATAGCTTGGACCACTCTAGTGAAGACCCGAGGAGCCGCCGATATATCAAATGGGAGAACCCTGAATTCCCATTGGCGGCCCTGAAATGCAAATCTCAGGAACCGACGGAAGCTCCTCGCAATGGGAATGTAAAAATAAGCATCTTTTAGATCTATTGATGCTGTCCACATTCCCATGCTCAATCCTGCCAACGCCGCTCTTACAGTTTACAATTTGAAACTTGGTGTGGGGATAAACCTGTTGAGAGGTTTGAGGTTGAGAATTGGTCTCCACTCGCCAGTGCTTTTTGTCACTAGGAACACGGTTGAATAATAACCCAGACATTTTTGTCTGGGTTGAATTGTATGTTTTTGTATGAGGGATTGAATTTCTTCCTCTGTACACAACCGCTGATCTGGATCTCGTGGATTTTAATTCTAGATTAGAACTAGAGACAGGCTGGCTTGATATCCAGTTGGGATGGTAACTGACTGAAAGCCATCGCAAGACTGAGCGGTCCTGAGTAACCCACTCCCACTCCTGTATGTGGAAGGCCAGACGGCCTCGTATGGGTGAACCTAAGGATTGAGGTGGACCCGAGAAGTGAAAGAGTTGCCCTGTATCTGGTGGCTGTCCAAGCAGCACCGGTGTGACCCTTGTGGGTGCCGACCCATCAGGCTTGGCTCCCACGACCAGAACCCTGTGCTCCTCTGCCAGCGCCACGCATACCTCTGTATGTGGGCTGCCTGGCGGGTTGCACTGGAGGAGCCTGCACCCCCCCCCCCCCCTAGCTGGCTTACGCTGGCGTTGCCGTGGCTGACGCTGCGTAGGTGGTTGGCCTCTGACAGGGCCACCACCACCTCTAGCCTACTGAGGGTGGAAAGCAGGGGGTTGACTTTAAACTGCTCTCACAGCACCCTCTGGTTATTCACCAGGTTTACGGTTTGTTGGAGGTGCAGGCATCCTTCACCTCCAAACAGCGCTGGACCTGCCAAGTGTACAGATCCTGTGAGGGGCACAACTTGTCAAGAGCAAATGTGTGCCTCGCCCGTAACCTCCTGGTTACAGATCTCGTCATACAATCCAGAGCCAGGTTAATGCCGTCCTGGATGGCTCTCTGAACTGTAAGAGGAGAAGCTTGGCAGGCCACAGATGCTGCTACTACCCCCTGTAACAGCTGGGAAACGTGGGAGAGGGCCGAGATGGCTCCTCTCGTACTTTCCTCTGTGTCCTGCAGCACAGAATTTGCATTGTGCAGGTCACTAGTGCACAAGGGTCCCGTGTCAGACCGGGACCCAGGCTGCGTATCTTCACCCCAAAGCCGCACGGTCATCCGTGCAAGGCTTTGGGATGATACCATATTTCTGATAAAGATCAGAACTGATACGGCAGTGCCATGCCACCTCATAAGGGGCTTTCACAAGGCGTCCATTTAGCTGAATGGACGTCTCTGCCACAGCAAACATATCCACGATATGCTCCGCATATGGGAGAGATGGCATGGTGCTCGTCACCAGTTTCCTTCCCAACTACAGGCGCTGGTCCTGCTTGGAAGCCGATGGATCCACCTGGAGTTCCGGCTGGATGCTCACCAGCCATTGGCAAGCATCCAGCCGGTCCTCCTCTCTGGCCACCTGTGAATGCTCGACGAGGCTAGGGCCTTCATCGTCCTCAACCACATTCACTGGTGGGGTAACAGCTGGAGCTGGAGATACCCCTGGATAGCCAGAGAAGCCATACGGACCCACAAGGGCCAGTATGGCTTGTGCCATGGCTATTCCAGGAGCCGGATCTATGACGTCATGGGGGGGGGGCTAAATGCATGATGTCATAGTCCGGGCTTTCCTCACGGTAACTCTCGGCAAGCCAAGGGATACGGTGTGGATGGCCATCGGCTCCAGGCCAGTCTAGCCATTGAGCCGTGAAACCTACTCCCAAAGAAGTAGTTCCATGGAAAAGGTCACCCATGGGCCCCTGGGGGCGGATGAATTTCGATTTCCATGGCCATCGGCTCATCGGTAGGCCATAACAGAGTGTCCTCCTCTTCCAGCCCAGAAAGATTAGATGCCAAGCTTGAACAGGGATCAGACTCGGCCTGCGCAGGAGGGGCATCGTGTGAGGTGCTGATACTGTTAGCCTTAGGCTGCTCTAGAACATTTGATAAGCGAACGTCCGAGGCCATGGCTTTCACTCCTGGGTCCACGGGCGCGGCAAGCTTCAGCACCGGACCAGCAGGAGCTGTCTCTGGGTCTATAATGAAAACTGGCTTCCTAAGAGAACCAGACCCAGAGGAAGACAATGACGATCTTGAACCGGGAAGCAAGCCACCCAGTCCTTTACCTGATGATTTCTAAAATCAGTGAAACCTCCACCGGTCACGACTCACACACATGGCAATTTAGTAAGGACCCGCACGTACTGTACCTAGTGCAGTCATGAGCGAAATAGTGGGCCTTCACGAAACGGTGGCAGGAAGGCCATTTGTTTTCAATAACCCTCTGAAACGACACAAACGGAAATAATTAGTTTTTAGTTATGACGAACCAAGAAAAACAATTGCAGAAGGCTAATAAATTCATTAAGGAAAACTTAGACCACTAGATGAAACGATAAGCCAGGACCATAGAAAAAACTATGGGCCTGACTAAAGGTAAAAAAATCCTAAAAACTTCTTATTCTTCTTCATGAAGACAAGGGAGACAATTAGAATTTGAACTTGAATACTTCAGAGGCGAATGCTAGACTCCACACTCAATGCAAAGATTCATTAGTAGTTGAACTTTATAAACACAATGAACTTATGCAAACCATCAAGAAATAAAATTTGCAAAATTTTTTAAGAAATAAAATGAAATTTTTTCTCTCCATACTTAACGTCAGAAGACACCTGAAGAACGAGTAAAGTCTGCTGAACAACAACAGGCATACCTGATCCTGAATCCAAACCCTGTGGTGGGGAGAATGCGGAAAGATTACTTCTTATGGTAATAATTCCCTCTGCAAACTCATAATAAATTTTATGGACCCAGAAAAGCAAGTATAAATTATTATTCAAATAAAGGATACTGTCAGAAATCAGCTAAATGTGTCTGAAAATACAAAGCACAACATGCGTTAGCTAATATATATAGGAAAAAAAGAGCTAGCCTAATATAGACGTATCAACGAGTTAGCGCGACTCCCGGGTATATAGCATCCGAGTCAACACGCACATTTTTTTATCAATAAATTTACTAAAGTACACCTGATGGCTAGGACCGGGAGCGTCCTCCGGCAGCGTCAGACATAGAAGAAGTCAAAATCAAGTTGCAGAACAACTTAAAGCTTCAAAAAGATCAAAAGCAAAAGCAAAACTAGAAACCGTGTTGCAATGGCAGGTCAATAATTTGAGAAGAGAAAAAGACAGCCCCGCGCATGCGCGAGTTTGGGCCGCACATCCGCTGGACTGTCAGTTGAGTAATCTGCCAAGTGGGGGCGCTTTCTTTTTAATTCTGAGTCTTATTGAAGTTATGTCGATATTTGGGAAATATCAGAGTATCAGGGTGGTAAGTATACTCTTGATGTGAAAGCTGGTTTTGGCCGGCTTCGTCACGAAAGGATTAAACAAGGCAATCTGACGTTGAAATGGAAATTGTAGTGTGAAATGGACATTGTAATGTGAAATGGACATTGTAGTGTGAAATGGGCATTATACAGTCAACCGTTAATGGTCTACGCATGCCTTCCATAAATGAGCCTGAAAAGTGCAATCTGCGAACATTCAGTGAATCACGTGATTTCCCACAGAAGACGATAGAATTCTTTTTCTCGTTGCATTTGAAGTAATTTGCTGATTCTTTTCTGCAATGATGCCGCGCAGATGTCATCTGAGTGATCAGGCACTTTTTTGGGACAATGGTCTGTTGCAAGGCATCTGGACGCAGCAGAGAGTAGCTGTTGCCCTTGGAGTTGGTCAGTGTTTCATCCCCAGGACATGAAACCAGTATCGGGTGACTGGTGATGTGAACAGCCGCCATCATGGTGAAGGACATGCGGGAGCTACTAGACATCAGCAGGATATGCCGCTTCTCACCGTCCCGCCACCCCCTCCCCCACCCACCCCGCCTGCCGAAACCGAGCCACCAATGCTACAGTATTGTGAAGGACTTTAGAGCTGCGACAGGTTTGACGATCTCCACTCAGACTCTAAGTAACAGACCGCATGCCGGTGGTTTAAAGGGCTGTAGGCCTACTCTGAAGGTAGCCTTGAGGGAGAGGCACCGTCAAGCAAGACCGAAATGGAGCAGAGAACATTTCAACTGGACTCATATTCAATGGATAATGGACCTTTCCAGTTTTAGCTATGCCCACCCATCACTAGCTAAGCTCCACCCACACCTCACCGTGTTGGGATCGATCGATCCCCGAATGCACTCGCTATCAATTTCCTGAAAACTATACAGGTAAGCTGTTGAATATTTTGTAACCAATTTGACTGGGTGATGTTGCTGCCTATGGCAGCAACAGCGCCTAGTCAAATTAGTTTCAAAATATTCAACAGAATATTTATTAAATAGTAGACATACAATTCGTACAACAACGCATAGTCCCTCTTCAAATATGCGTTCGTGACGTACTTACATATGCCATTCATTATGATGTCATTCTACACGTCACGTAGTTGAGTATGACATCATAGGACGGATGGATAAAGTGGAAAGGTCCATTATCTTGATCACAGACGAGGCGAGATTCTTCAAGGACTTTGGCAATGGGCCTGTTCAAAATGAATGATTTGCTGATGGCAACGTGGTGGACCACGCCTGTTAAGGTGGCGGTTCAATGGTTCAGTCATGATGTAAGGTGGTATACGTTCTGGTGGCCATACAGTCCACTACCGCATCCAGAATGGGTGATGAATGATAATATGCGACCACACTGCGCCGAAAACGACGGTCTCGAACGAATGGAGTGGCCAGCTCGATAACCAGACAGCAATGGACCCTTTCCGGTTTTAGCTGTGCCCCGCCCATCTCTAGCTAAGCTCCACCCACACCTCGTTCGTGTTGGGATCGATCGATCTCTGAGCACTCTGACTATCAATTTCCAAAAAAACTACACAGTTAAGCTGTTGAATATTTTGTTCATGTTTATTAAATAGCAAAGAATTACAAAAACATACAATTCATACAATGTGTCGGAGTATTTGAGATTTGATGATGGTCTATATGGAACCCTTTATGACGTAATGATTGTGACGTCATCATACACGCGCTGAGCTGATTATGACGTCATACGATGTCAGATGATGGATGGATACTCTGGAAAGGTGAATTTCAGCTCAACCAGTCCACACCACTAGCCTCCGGGAGTTTGGACAGGTCTTGGCAGAGTAGTGGACCAACAAACCACAGGCTCGCTTACCAGTCGATCCTTATTGCACAGCATACAGAGGTGTTAAAGTGACCGCGCATTATGCCGATGCGACGGTGACACCAGGGGTCAGCGATCGCTACATATCGCTTACCAGTCTCGTCGTGTTGCTATCGCGTCGTTATCGAGCGGACACTTATCCGTGACTCTGCCACACAGGAGACCGTACATTAGTTTAGTCTACAACACCTGTATGGGGATTTCAAATGAATGTTTGAAGTGCTACTACACCTAGAGTTTTGGTTGGATCACTCCCATACGTGGGTAGGATGTTGCCACTGATGATTGTTTTAAAAAAAAAAATGTAAAAAAAATGACCGCCATGAAAAAATGTTGGGCAAAAATACCAGTTTTCGTTTTTTGCAGAAACGAACTCGGGCTGAAAAATTTTGAAATTTTTTTTTTTCAAAATGCCCGCCAAAAGGAGTTTTGCTCCGATCGACTTGAAATTTAGTGAGCTTCTCCTGCTCATATTGACTTGATTTGGTATCAAATTTAAAGTTGATCCGACCAACAGTTTTCGAAAAATCTGTTTTCTGTGCCTCATACCCCCATAGTAAACCTATGGGAGCAATATTGGAACAGTGTTATCTCCTATAGTTTTTCTCCGATTCTCTTCAAACCTGGCCAGATTCTAGAACATTGAGAGATCTAAATAATTTCCAATGAAAATTTTAATATCGCCCTTGGGGTCAAGGTCATTCACGGGTAAAGCTTTTCAGTTTTCATGTTTGGCATAAGCTCATGTTCGAAGACAGCTAATTTCATATCTTTTTTAGAAGAGGCCTTATACTATTTTTTCATGGCCTGACATCGCAGATTTACAGTTGCTTCAGTAACTGTTCTCTAGTTACACTTGCTTGCGCAATACTTGACATTGTTTTTCTGCTTTGATAATTGCAAAATAAATCTAGTAGGTCAGTATGACCTCTGCGTCGGAATTCCTGTGTTCAATACTCTCTGGAAGTGTAGCATGGCCTTAGCCTTTTTGAGAAGTGTATATTAATTGCATCATTACTCTCGCCGCGTAAAAGGAATGGTGAATTCATGAATCCATTTCCTCACTAAATCATATGACGCCATAATCACGTATACATATACGTTATGCTAACGTAATGATCATGCCGTCATGAATGATTCGATTAAGCCCATCTTTAATACTCAGTAGTCCTACACGTTGTACGAATTGCATGTTTCTGCTATTTAAGAAACATGCTGTTGAATATTTTGAAACTAATTTGACTGGGCGCGGTTGCTGCCACACGCGGCAACAGCACCCGGTCGAATTAGTTTTAAAATATTTAACAGCTTATCTGTATAGTTTTCTGGAAATTGATAGTCAGTGAGTTCAGGGATCGATCGATCCCAACATGACTGAGGTGTGGGTGGAGCTTATCTAGAGGTGGACGAAGCTTAGCAAAAACTGGAAAGGTCCATTGCATTCGAGTCTTAGGCACTTTATAAAAAAGCTATTGTCAGGGGCGGATTAAGACATGCTTAGGCCCTAAGCTATGTGTAAATTTGAGGCCCATGCCCATAAATAATCAATGATACTTTGATTTCGATAAGAGTCCTGCCTGTCCTGGTGTCCTAATAATGCAAAGTATGGGCCAATGGACGCTTCTACAGCCTTCTAGTAGGCTTAGCTATTTCCTGTATTGCCAATGAGAAACCATGACAAATCTAGTCACCCAGTAGTACCTACAGGGTGACTAGATTTGTCATTGTTTCTCATTCGTAATGCAGGAAATATGTTCGGATATGTAGCGTTTCGTCTATCTGTGCTTGTGACTTTGTGTGAGTTGGTACCTGGGTGTGTGGGGGGGGGTATAACCTTCATTAAAAAAAATATTTGTGTATGTGTCTGTGTGCAGGACTTGCTGTGTTTCATGTCCCCATACACATGTCCCATCGGAAATTTTTGAAAATTAGAGATGCCACGAGAAGCATCTTCCTGCACTTTTAAGGACAATTGACAAAGATCCTTGTTAATTTGTCTGCATGTTTTCTCGATAGCTAGTGATATATCATGCCTCTGGCTCATGTGTTTTAACACCCAAAACACCCTTTGGCCTTGGCTATGTGGCTATGCTGCTGTGAGGTAGTCAGATGTATATGCCTTTGAATTTTACTCCAAAAACTACTATATTGACTAAAACGCTATACTACGACATAATAGAGTAGGCTGAGTAGCATAAGTAAAGGCCTGACCAACGCACGCATTTTTGGGATAACAATTCAGAGGCCTGGGTCCAATGATAGCGAGACAAGCAAGATTGATATTTGGTGGTAGGGGACTCGGGGAGACAGGAAGTGCCCCTTCCACTATGTGCCTGACTAAAATCCCATCCCAACAAATAAGTTACCTGAGTAAATGCAGCAACACTAAATTTTGTCAACACAGTCACTTACTTTTCTTAGAAAGTTCGAGAAATCGAAACTAGTATCCGTCAGACATGTTTAACCCTTTCAGGACTAAGCCGACCAAAATCGGCCTGTGCAGTGGTCTTGTGAAATGCCCATTTGCAGGACAGAAGAAGACTATTTTTTATGTTTTACCACTAGAATGACTGGCTTGATAAACGAGCCAGTCATTCCAGTGATAAAATTAAAAAATAGGCTTCTCTTGACCTGCAAATGGACATTCCCTTAGAGAAAATTGAAATGTCACTGATCAAATTTCAACATTAAAGGGTTAAACTATTCTGTCGTCAGAAGTATTTTTGCATTGTCATCCGAGAAATAATTGTGTCAGTTTACTGACTTTAGTATGTTATATCAAATTTTCAACGCAGCTACACAACATCTTTCAGTCAATCAAATTTCAAAATTATTATTTGAATGGTTACTATCCATTCAATCTAAGGATTAACAAGGTTTAACACCAATAACTTATAAACAGACAAACAGTCACATAACTAGTCTAACTAAAAATGACTAGATTGGATTACAGGCTAGAGAATGTATCCGTTTAGAACATTCTCTTTCGCGATTTTTGGAGAGAAAAGATATTAATAATATCCTCAAATGAGAGGCTGCAAAGTTTATCACTTTCGATACATAATATGCTTAGAGCAGACAGCTTCTCTTGCAACATTGATGTTCGCAGTTCATTCCTGATCCGTTTTAACTGTGAAAATGATCGTTCCCCAGAACAGTTTGTTACCATGAGAGTCAAAAACAGACGCAATATTGTCTCAACATTAGGGAAGGCTGAATGAATATTATCCCATATTATGACATGATACAGATCCTGATTGGTTAGCTGTGCTTTATTTGTGCAACATTGTTTAGTGTAAGCATGGAAGTGCTTGAGTTCCCCAACGAGATTAACATCAACATCCTTAGGATATGATTTCATGAGAAGCTCTACATGTTCATGCAACTGCGTTTCAGAGGCATTTAGGTCTACCAAAAATGAGAAGTTGCTTGCAAGTGATTCGTAGATCTGGGCTCGTTTATGTAAGTTGGTTTTCGGTGCATCGATCACTGGAATGAAGGATTTAACCCGAAACTTATCTCTTGGAGAAGCATTTCCTCGGCATCTGGTGCATCTTCATCATTGACTGCCCTTTTCCTGATTCATTTCCGTTTACTAACACACTTATAGTCGACATTAGGCAGCTTCTATTTTGCTTGGAGTTCAATTTCATCAAAAAGTTCACGGGTTTCTTGCACGAAATGAGAGAGGGGTGCATAAAGAGCCGCACATGTACTCAATGATATTTGTGGATCCTGCAAGGCCTTTCTGGTTTTGAGGAATTGGCCCAACAGACGATTCCAAAAGTTTAACATGAACACAAACTCAAACTCCTCCATCTTTGACTGCAAGCTGCTAGCCTCTGTCCTTGTTTCCCGTTTCTCACTGTCATCGCTATGGATATGATTCAGAGCGTCAAAAATTGTATCATAACTCTCTGCGATGGCGGAAGTAGTCTTTGCATGAGCTTCCCACCGAGTGTCAGAAAGGCATTTTGGTACAGCGGAATTGGGATGCAAAAAAGATTTAAGCACTGTCCATCTCTTAGTAGATGCAGAGAAAAACGTGTACACCTGTTGCACAACAGCGAAACAATTTACTGCCTCTAAACAACAATCAACTGCAGCACGGCCGACAAGATTTAAGGAATGTCCAGCGCATGGAACAAATATAGCATATTCGTTTTTCTCTAGAAGTTTTTGTTGCATGCCATTATACCATCCTGCCATATTTGCGGCATTGTCATATGACTGGCCTCTGCATTTATTGAAGTCAATTTCCCATTCATTGATTAGATATTCGAGCATCATATTGGCCATATTTTCACCAGTATGTTTCTTTAGTTCATGAAAAGTTAGGAAACGTTCAATGGGAAAACCATCATCGGGTGATGTGTACCGTACGATAACAGTTAATTAACATGCGAAAGGTCAGGTGTTGAGTCTACAGATAAACTGAAATATCCAGCTTGTTTTAGATCATCCAAAGTGGACTGTTTCACCTTTTTAGCCATGAGCTTAATAAGTTCATCACATATCGTCTTGGACAAGTATGAAGGTGTTCCAGATCCACGGTTTCCATACAGTTTTATACGATTCGCGAAAAATGGATCAAACTCAGCAATAAGTTCAAGCAGACCTAGAAAGTTGCCATTATTTGGTGTGCCGAACATTTCATTGCTACCCCTAAAAGCTAGACCACGTTCTGCCACAGTACGCACGACCGCAATCACACGTTGAAGCACATGCCTCCAGTTCTCTTGTTCCTTTTTCAGCCGATTCTCCAGGTGCGAATGTAACGTCAATCCACGTTGCCTCGTCAGATAAGTAAGCAAAGCGGTTCTGTGGTCCTCAGAGGTCTCGTGATTCTGAATTACAACAGGGTTTCGCCAGTCATTAAATCCTTCACCAGAAAGCAATGTTTGCCTTGATGAATGGAGCAGCTTACAGACGAAATAGTATACACAACCAGTTGTTGGAGAATATACCAGCCATTCTCTATTGTATTTTTCTCCATTAACCTTTGTTGAACTAAACAGAGGTGCAATATCTAACTTGATTTTTAAACGACTGCTTCGATTTTTCCAAATGAACCATCCAAGTTTTGATACTCTGATGGGCCTTTCTGTATATAGTATGAAATGTCCTATTCAGTCAAGATGCTCCATAGACCAACATCGTTGAACTTCTTTTCGTCAACTCCAAATTCCGTAATATCCTCAAGAATCTCAAATATAATCGGCTCATTTACATCTGCATCGTGGATCTCATTTGCAATGGGCACGTTTACCTCTGTGTTATTGATCTCAGTTGATGATGTGGGTTTTGGAGTTTCCAGATGATGTGGGTTTTGGAGTTTCCATATCTGGCTCAATCGCCTGACTATGAGCTCCATCCTTGATTGGAGTAAAGTAAGACACAACCTTTGGTAAGTGTTTTAGCTGCTCCTCAGATTGTTTCCTCCTTTTTCTTTTCTGAGACCCGCTTTCAAATGTTCTCTTCATTTTCTGAGAATGGCTCCCTATAAAAGAATGCAAAAATATATATATATATTTAGATTAAGAGAAATCTGTCAGACCTTTTGATATTTTATTTGCCTATGTTACTAGTTATTGTCATTTGCTGACATTCTTAAAACATGCCTTATGTAGCATGTTCTTTTAGCATTTGGTTAGAATGTAATGCTATCGACAGCTTAGACGTCTTAGACAACGTCTTCCAGCAAAATTGTTTCCAAAATATACAACAGTTGCTACTGGTTCAGTAAAAGGAAGAATGTTGACATCGGTCTAGCAAGACAGGGCCATCCCTTCTTACCACACCGATATCAACATTGTGCCTTTTACTGAACCAGAATCAACAATTATTTATGAAAAGCACAGATTGTTCGTTGAGTTATAATAGTATATAAAACACATAAGTTAGTAGGGTGCTATATCAACACTAAGAGTGATTCTAAACGGTAAAGTCGGTAATACTGTTACTGTACTACGAATTACTACTTCAAGGTTACAAATTACTACTTCAAGGTTGTCTAGATTTCCTGCACAATGATGTTGCGAGGGTGAGGGTCTGATTGCTCATTCTGCATCTCTCTAATTATGTAATCTTATGTTACAAACATTCTGTAACATGTCCTGAGATTTCATTTGCAATGCTTCATGCAAAGCAGCGTCCTGTCAATTATCTTCAAAATGTTCATCAGCTTACCCATATACTTGGCTGCATTTTGCATTGAAAAATTAAAATCTTATCAGTATTAAACTTTTTTTTTTAAATAAGAAAAAGTACTTTTAATAATGTTTTCATGATAAATCATATCTCTGTAAAACGTCAGTTAATGGGATACCCTGATAACATGCCAATGTTGGCCCAAACTAATTTTGCTCATTGCTTTAATGTAGATCCAACACATTGGGTCAACATGTTATGGCAATGCAGTTTGCCAACGTTGGCTAGCTAACCATAATCTGCCACATTATTGATGGCGCCAACCAATTGCCAATGCAGGAATCTTATCTGGGGAGTTGCATCACATTTCATTAAGCTTTCTATTAAATCAGTCTAGCTGTTTAACCATTAATTAGCAATGTTTACAACAATCGAAAACTGGTAACATACCATTTTGGCACTGTTAAAATGTATTCTTACCTCTAGTTTCTTTCGAATTCTCTGAAAAGATATCGCATAAATTATTAACGACTCTAACAGAGCAGGAAAAACTGTGATACTGTATCATTAACAGAAAGGTCAATACATGTGACCATGTGAATAGCAGACGACAGCATATCCGCAGGGTTGCCAGATTGTAGTTTCATTTAACAAAATCTTTGACTTTCTGTTCTTGACGACAATTGTAATTTCTAAATTTGTTAAATGACGGAACAGTGTTGATGAGCATTATAATTTAGAATGTATACAATAGCTATGCTTTTACCTCTTTATACCTCTGGGTAGTGTGAACAGATGAAAAAGAAATATTATTATTATTATTATTATTATTATTATTATATCTTTTTTCTTTGCTTAATTGCTTATTTATCTTTTAACGAGACCACACTTAATCACATATTTTGAGGGCCTATATTTTTTGTTGCTTCTTGATTTTAGGCCCCTCATCTTCTGTGTAATGTGTACAAATGAAAAACATTTTAAACAAATTTTTATAATATCCTTTTCTTTGTTTCATTTATTTTTAATGAGGCCCGCTTATTGACATATTTTGAGGCATATATATTTTTTTGCTTCTTGATTTTTTTAGACCCCTCATTTTCTGTTTACTGTGTACAGATGAAAAAGAATTATTATTATTACTATTATTATTATTATTATTATTATTATTATTATTATTATTATTAGTAATATTATTTGCTTATTTATTTTTAATGCGGCCGGCTGAATGGCGCTGATTCACATGTCTTGAGGGCATTTATATATATATATATATATATATATATATATATATATATATATATATATATATATATATATATATATATATATATATATATATATATATATATATATATATATATATATATATATATATATATATATATATATATATATATATATATATATATATATATATATATATATATATATATATATATATATATTTCCACCCATTGCTTGCACATAAACAATATTTTATATAGATTCCATGAAGTAGCGCTACCAAACCTAATGGACCTTACCATTGTATCCATTCATCACATGACGTCATGATCAACTACATGACGTACATAATGACATTACAATTAATGACGATCATTATGCCGTCATGAATTACGTAGATAAGTACGTCACGAACGCATAGTTGAAGACGGACTATACGTTGTTGTGCGAATTGTATGGCTTTACTATTTATAATAAATATCCTGTTGAATTTTTTTTAACTCAGCATAGGCACCCAGTCAAACTAGTTGCACAAATATTCAACAATTTAACTGTATAGTTGTCAAGAAATTGATAGTTAGACCGTTCTGGGATCGATCAATCCCAAGACGGCGAAGTGTTGGTGGAGCTTAGCTAGTGAAGGGCGGGGCATAGCTAAAATGGGAAAGGTCCATTATAGATCCAGCTGAATACACCACTTGAATAATCCCAGCAAATAAACAACGAAGTATATATCCAGCCGAATGTACAAAGCTCCATTGAAAGGCGACATATAAACACCTCTTATATAGATCCACGAATACCACATCTGAAAATTGATTGTTTGCTTGAGATACCAGCTTTTCATTTTTGTAAGTAATATTACTAGTAGACAGTAGTGGCAGTGGTGGTGTGTATTTCGGTGGTGGCGGTGGGTGGGTGTGTGGTGGATGGGTGGGAGGGTTTGGGGAGGGGTAGGGGTCGAGCTGGGAGATGTGTGGCTGAGTGGTAATGTTGGTATTAAGATTTCTTTTGAAAGTACAAAGGCTGATAGCGGTAATCCTGGTGTTCTAATTCATATTTCCAGAGTATCCATCTACCGATCTGACGTCATATGACGTCATAATCAACTAAGCGTCGTGTGGGATGACGGCATAATCATTAAGTTATAAATGATTCTATTTGGCCCATTTTAAACTCTTAATAGTCCAACATGTTGTACAAATTGTATGTCTCTACTATTTAATAAACATGCTGTTGAATATTTTGAAACTAATTTGACAGTGAATCAATCAATAAATCAATCAATCGATCGATCAATCGATCAACAAACCTACTGACCGACCGACAGACCGACCGACCGACCGACCGACTATCCAACCAACCAATGACCAACCATCCAACCAACCAACCAACCAACCAACCAACCAACCAACCAACCAACCAACCAACCAACCAACCAATCAAACAAACAGACAAACAGACAAACAACCAACCAAACCAACCCTCAGTCGGAGGACTATCAATACTCAACGGTGTCTGTCAATGGACCTTTTCACTTTATCATCCATTATATGACGTCATAATCAACTACTTGATGTGAATGATGACATCATAATGAAGACGTCATTATGATGTCATGAATGACGTAGATAAGTACGTCACGAATGTATATTTGAAAACGGACTATGCGTTGTTGTACGAATTGTATGTCTTTACTATTTAATACATATTCTGTTGAATATTTTGCATCTAATTTGATTGGGCGCTGTAGCTGCCATAGGCAGCAACAGCACCCGGTCAAATTAGTTGCAAAATATTCAACAGGTTACCTTTATAGTTTTCAGGAAATTGATGGTTAGGGCATTCGGGGATCTATCAATCCCAACACGGCGAAGTGTGGGTGGAGCTTAGCTAGATGTGGGCGGGGCATAGCTAAAACTGGTCAATTAACTGAACGATAATTACTGTATTATAACAGATTATTAAATTTTGACGATTCACTTTATGCGCTTAAATTGCGTGATAACCGTACGTAACACAGCAGTTGCGTACTATATATCGAGAAGTATCATATATACATGAGTGCGTTCGTGCGAGTGTGCGTACACGCCTGCGCGTGCGTGCATGAAAGTCCGCGAAACGATCACGCATCGCGGATCGAAAGCACGGGAGCACGCTAGGCGAGAATTAATAAATAATAATAGATATTATGTGAGATGAAGACAGCTCATCAGGCTTTAGCGTAGAAATCAAATGCATTGTGAAATAAAGGGTGGGTACCCTCAATAAGGGAGGGCACATAATATCTATGTACCATATGGGACGGGATGGAATTACAATCAAATATCAATAAATTTAATTTAATTTATTAATTCCATCAAGTCCCTCTGGTACAAATATATTATTTGAGATATTTAGAGAAATGCATTTTATCTCTGTACTGAAGCAGTCAAAATATTTTAACTGTAAATGAGCGATGTTAGGACATACATACATCTAATCTAGCATGCCTAGAAAAAACCTTACTTCCCTTGCTGTTATATCGTGTTTTCCACAACGGCATTTCCAAATGTAACATCAGCTGTAACTGGCATTCTATAGAATTTCCGGAAAACTTATCTACTTGACCAACCAGCGGTCCTCATAATGGTGGCTACTGGCACATTCTTCAAAGCCGCATTAGTTGTCGATGCTGACCGAATGCTATGTGCCTTAAAATGTTAACATTCACACCTGCATTAATTAATAATAGTTTTATCCACGTGGCTAATGTTGTCTTTTGATACTGGTTTATGATCACCGACATAGCTAATGAACAATCTTGTACAGTTATTGCGCAACCCACTGGTTCTATGTATATATTCTTTCAATAAAGTCACAACACACAATTTTTCATTAGTAGAATATTTTTCGAAAACAAGTTTCGTTTGCTGACTGCTAGGCTTTGATTGCTTCAGCAGATCTCCAAATCTAACCTTTACAAATGTGTTCACAAACTCTATATTACGTATGCCAATCAAATATAACGATTGAACTCGCCGGCCCGACAGAAGACCAAGCAACATCACAAGGGTTAATGATAATTGCTTCAATGATAGAATATTTATATCTGGTTCATAGTTAATATAGTCAAGAACTAAATTAACATCCCATGTTGCGATATACCGCGGTAGTGCTGGTTTAATATTATACACCTTTCAAAAATCTCTTTATCAAAGGATCATTACCGATACGTTCATTAGTCTCAACACTAAGCAAAGCAGATAATGCTGATCTTGCTGAATGTAGACCACTGTAGCCTAATCCAGACTTGTATAAAAAATTGAGAAAATCGAACACATTGTTTATAAATGGTGAAAAGGGATCAAGTTCCTTTTCTTCACAAAAACACACCCACCTTTTGATACATACCTGATATTGTGATTGTGTGGAACTGCGCCATGACTGCAAAAGCACGTCAACAACTTCTTGTGATATGCCTCTCTTGTGGAGTGCTTGCCCGATATTCTGAAAACAGTCAGATGAAGCTTGTGCTTCAAGGGGTGATGCATTGCCATGCTGTTTGGCATTATTAACAATGTCCTGCTCACTGGAAGGATGTGTGGGCAGTCCGAGATGAAATTTAGAAGCCTTGGAAACCAAAACTGTGCTGGCCATATATAGGTGCTATTAAAATCGCTTCTCCTGCATCGTCCTCCACTTTTCTTAATACATGACCTATGATACCAAAAGGAGGGAAAATGTAAGTAAGTGATTTCCCCCAATGCATGGCAAAAGCGTTCAGAGCTAACGCGACAGGGTCTGGCTTTCATGACACATAATTGGGTAATAGGTTATTTAACATCCATTCTGTGTCACTATTATGTTCCCGTGAATCCAAGTCAGCTTCTGTGTTCATGGAGCCAGGTAAGTGTGCCACCCAGCCTAAATTTGAGGCATCACTAGTTAAAATAATGTCATGGTTGGGACCCGTCACCGGGTTTTCACACATTGCAATGCTCCTAATTCACCATTTTAAGTCTTCTCTACATTCCAAATTCAGAACAAATGTTGCGTAATAATTGACTAAGCTACTCCTCACTATTTCATTTTTCAGACTTTCCAGTCGTTTTACATACATAGGTCCATGTTTTACAGCTGGTTCAGAAGCTATTAATATTCCAATAATTTCAGCAAACTCCCTAATAGTACATTGCCCTTTCTGTAACAGCTGATCAAGATTGTTAATGGTTTTAACCGTTTTGTCGCTAGGTAACTTTATTGACATTTTCTTAGAATTTAATATGAAACCTAAGAATTTAATCTGTGGTAGGTTCTAATATTGATTTATCAGGATGCACAGTGAATCCTAGTCTGTCCATAATATCCACTGGCTCTGCAATATTTTGTTTACATTCACAATATGTATTTGACACCAATAAAGAATCATAGATATAGTTCATGTTCGCATGACCCTGTTTTCTTAATGTCGAAAATATGCACGTCATCAATTTTGTAAATATACACGGCGGACTCGTAAGACCATTAGCTAAACAACAGAATGCATACTTACAGTCATTCCAAAGAAATCTTAGATATTTTCGGTCATTTTTATTAATGGGAATGGTGTAATAGACATCTTTTACATCAATAGATGCGAAAAAAACTATTTTTTTACATTAACAATAATGCAGACCTTAGAGTATCCATCTTAACATGTGGACTATGGACATACTGATTCAAAGATTTAAGATTCAAAATAACTCTGCAACCGCCATCTTTCTTTGGTCGAGTAAAAATGTTTGATATAAATTCACCATCTTGCTTATCAAACACCTGTTCAATGACATGTAACTGTTCAAGGTTATTTATTTCATTGTTCATCAAAAGGTTGTCTTTTTCAGAAAATCTAATTTGTTTCCTTGGCAGTGTCTGTATTGGAATCACACAAAATTCAATATGCAACCCCTGAATCGTTTCCAAAATTTTAATATCACTTGTAATATTTGTCCATTCTCTTAAACATTTTGCTGTCTTTCCAGCTACAAAGTTTTCTGGTGTATTTATAACATTTTCCAGTGGTTTACTACTAGTCAAACTTACCTCTTCACTACAGGAAGCTAGATTATTTTTATGAGGCAACTCTACATCTGAGACTTCTTTTATCACCCCCTATGTTCCCCATCTTTGGTTTGTTGGTGTAGAATGGTTTGTTCTTTTTGCCTAAAAAGTTCTCCCATAAGACCCACGACCAAACATGTTATTGTGGCTAGTTGAAGGATTGCCATATTGATACTTATTGAATTGGCCAGAGAAACCTGGTCTCATTTGTTGGCCAAGTTTACTCGCTTCTCCAATATCTTTCAATTGTTTGGCCGGATCATCTGCAAATAACATATCTGTCACTTTGTGATCAAGTTTACAGAGCTGTTTATATCTCTTATTGATAACCGGCTTAAAGTTATCCTTGCGATATTGACTTAAAGCAGTAAATCCAGCTGAAATTAGCTTCATTGAGTCAGTGAGTTTAACAAGAATGTCCTTATAATCAATCTTAGACTTGTTTGCAGCAAAATTCATAATAGATTCTGTTACTGAAATTAATGGTACTGTGCCTTTGACAAGCAATCCCTATACATTGCCCATTTTTATGTCTCTGCAATGTATGGGAGATTAGCCAGATCCGATATCTCGTGATTTACTCTAGGTGTTGACAGATTATTGCAATTCTGTGGCCTAAGATATGCGTGTCTAAGCTCTCTTAATTTGTTTAACCTTTCCTTATTAGCAGTGGAGCGGAAAGAGATGTTAATTGAAGCTGCCAAGCTTTGCTTAGTATCAGGTCCTGTAATGGTATCCTGGCAATAAAAATCCTGCATATCATTTAGCACCACATTAATCTGAGTCACTTCCAACTCATTATCACTCTCAGTGTCATTAACTTCAGCACTCAGTTCGTTGGTAATGGTTGAGAAAGGGTCTGGAGTGTCGCCCTCCAGCACTTCCTCCTCCCCCTCATCATCTGTATCATGAGGGGAGGTATGTAGCTGTAAACGACATTGTTTCGCAGGTGGCTCATATTCTATCTCGAGTAGGCGCGTAGCCGAGAGGAGTAGTGACGTGAGAGACGCATAGTTTAATCAGATAAGAGCACATAGGGGTGCAAAAGAGTTTGGGAGGGAGGCATACTTTTAGCTTTGATTTTTGGCCTGGTATTTATTTTTCCAGGCCTTTTATTTTTTTTGTTTCATATTATGGTGCGTGCTTTTTATTTGTTTTATTATCATGATTTAGCTAAAACAATAGCTCGCATGGGCATTCTCTTGGTGACGGATAATTAGATTTCCGCCGAGAACGCCCAAGCGCCAACGTACCTGAATTAAGTTTAAGTATAAAAATATAATAAAAGAACAATACATATATTAAAAACATACAGTGACAATATCACAGTAAGAATATATAACAATTATGTATGCATACCGAGTATATGAAGGTATGCATACAGTGCGGCCCGTTTTAGCGGGTCCGCACGGGTAGCTCTAGCCACCCAAAATCCGTCTGGACGTTCTAACGCGAGCAGAAAAATAGTAAGAAAAATAGTATTATAATAAAGAAACTGTTTCATCAGGCAGCCCCAGCAACTGCTGGGACGGCATGATGGGAATACATGTATAAGACACATTCGCCTGCGGTGTGTTGTATACTTTACGTCGCACACGACGTTCCTACAACACAGGAATCCGCAGCGACTATTTTGATGGGACACAGCTATGAAATAATTTTGCGTGGCTGTATGGAATGACTGTAGTCAGCCCAGGGACGGGGTTTCAATTTTATGAACATAATAAATAAGAAAAAGATATTTCGAAAAATAAATAATAATAATCCTGTCTTCCGCACACCTATTCACACATTCTTCTGCACCCACGACAATAATGTCCACAAACGTCTGCTGAGAAATTCCCCTAACGAGTTTGGGTCCCATGACTCGTGCTTGGCGGCTGTGGTGGGTGGTCTTCTGATGTTGATATTTCATTACCTATGTTACTAATGTTGGTGGAACTTAAGTTTGATGAAGCTGCGGATGCACTAGTGGTGGTGGTGGTAATGACTATTGGTGCAGTGCTGACTGGGATGAATTCCGGAATCGCTGACATCACTGTTGTCGCGGCGGTGGTGGTAGTGGTGCTTTCTGGAGCTGGGCTGAATGACGTAAGGATGCTGGGTATTGATGTGGCTTCGGTGAGTGTGGATAGTTTTCTTATTTTAACAGCCTTGATCAACTTACTCATGGACGTTCTGGGAATCACTCGGATCTCAGGTTGATGAGCTATTCTGCGCTTTCCCGCATGTGGCCGGTCTGGCGTAGTAGTCTTTCTGATGGTAGGATCTATGACAATAATGGTGATGTGTGTGGATGTCGGTGTGCTGGTCTGCGGTGTGGTGGTGGTGATGACGGCTTCCGTGAGACTTATCTCCTCCTCGATAACTAAACTGAGCGGAGATATTGAACTGTCTGAAATGTCCTGTAAAACTGGATCATGAATTTTCACAGGAGTTGTTATCACTACCGAAATTGGTTGTCCTATCACGGATGCAGATGGTGTTGCAGTGCTGTGTGTTGCCGGTGTTGTCACTGCGGGTGCTGCCGGTGCTGATGCTACAGTTGGTGTCGTTACCGATGCTGCAGGTGCTAGCGGTGCTGTTCATATTGTAGATATGGGATTGTCTTGTGGGAAGTCATGACGCCGCTGGATGTCTTATATTTACGAGTAAGTCCTATATGAAATTCGTCTTTGAAAATACCAGGTGAGCTAATGAACTGAGCTATCATCTTATTATTTAGTTATGTATTATGCTGCTGTACTGGTTGACTTTAACCAGTGCTGCTGATACACGGTTTCGATGAAACCATATCGAAACTGAATCGAAACTGAGGACAGTTTATTTATCGATGTAGAATTAAATAGAATAGGACCGACGGTTCTGAGTTGGTGGTATCTGTCAATAGCTGAAGATGAAAGTTGTTGCTGTGGGATCGGCACACACTTTTATAATGTTCAGCAGTTGTTTTGGCCATTAGTTTAGTAAATAATCGAGTGATAAAAATCGATGGAATCATACGTGACAGACTGACATTAGTTGTTGACGGTAGACATTCCGACTCCCTCACGAAAGTACAACAACACCAGCTGGCAATGAGATCATACAGCTCATGTGCTTATTAACGTTCGTATCCTACAGGCTTATATTCAATAGGCAAGGGACAGGACAGAGGCATTGTAGCGTCCTGTAGGAATTAATAACACAATCGAAATTTGTATATCAACTATATGTCAATCAAAGAAATGTTGTTAGTTAGCTGACAGATCACATCAAATCAGAACCAGCCAACACCGCGTTGACCCTGTTCGGTAGTATCTCCACCGAAGAGAAGCCCAGAGTTTGATTAGTCAGAATGACGTCATAATCAATGAGCATCGATCACACTCTGTGGCAGAGAAACAAGAAGAACATTGTTTCAAAGTGAAATCGAGAAGTAACTGATCAGGGATTGGTCAGAACGACCAACGGTAATAGTTAGAAGCTTGTAGGAGGAAATAAGCAGACGTTGATTGGCGGACTGATTATCCAGACCAATCAAGCTGTGCTTATAGCCTACCTAGAAGAATCATTGGAATGAATAATATATATTACGATATGTATATGTCTAAATATCGTAATATATGTAGAACTTTGAAGTTGTCAAAGTGTATAAATAAGGCACTTTGACTAGAATAAAATCAATCTTTCACCATCGTGGATTCCGTAGCAGACCTTTGCTACGACAGTAGAAATCGTGATAACATACTAGAAGTCTTCTAGGAGTAATCCGTTTCAGAGTAGTAGTAGTTCGTTTAGATAAGTTAACTTAGGATCGACTGATAGAATAAGTTAGTTAATAATCAAAATCTTTATTAAGTTTTCATTGATATATTAGTTACGTGTACAGTTAATGTAAGCAAATAAAAGCATCATCTTGCCAACGCAAGACACTAGTTTGGGTTGTGATATAAGTAAACTCCAGAGCGTAGAGAAACACTGCGCCGAAGCCGGAATCTTCTGTCAAGTAAGATAGGCCCAGATTATAGAATAAAAATATCGTCACTATCATCTGTGACGAGGCGAGCCGATAATTGTTCTACTGCATCTTTGGTAAGAGGTTGTCGCAGCAACCACCACATCATATCTTACCAGAGAACTGGTAGGAATCTCAAGTATACCCGAAGATCCGAATTCTTCAATATGGATGCTGAAGTGCTGGTGCTGGCTGGCTGCAGTGTTGCGGATGCAGATCGTACAGCTACTTGCAGAAAGTCAGTTTGTCGTCGTTTGGTGCGTTTGGTCTTGGCCATTTTCTGGTTGGAAGCATGGTAATTGGAAGTCTACTTTCGAAATGGGGAGCGAGAATATCTACGTCCTCATTTTGCTCACACGGCTTTAATGTCACAACCAATACACGATGTTTAAAGGCTAACGCGTGTGTTACACCGTACTGAGTGGCTGAATACAGGTACTTGCAGCCCGCACAGAATGCCCATTGTAGTACGTGGTCACGGTTGATATGAAGCTTCAAATCCGAGTTTCTGGAAAATGCACGTTTGCATGGCTGTCCGTTGTATGATAAAGCAGTACAAGGATATTTCTTTCCGACGTGAGCAGGTGCTGATTTTTCCGAGCTGTCGGACAAGGTGAGGTCTTCCGCAAGTGACATTCTATTTCTGCATGATGGTTATTTGCGGAACTGCACTAACCTAATTTAAATTTTCCTAACTCTTCTTAACTTTCCTGGCCAATATAACATAAAGTAATAAAATAATAATAAGAAAACAGCAGAATTTGGTTTGCAACGCGAAAGTAGCCTAATGCTCGATCTTCCCTAGTGTCGAATTTGATGGGAAGATGAAATTTCAGTGCACGCTTTCCTCCTTTTATAATTTTTGGTGACGTCATGGATGACCACACCCGAAAGTTTTAGGGTGAGTCGGTTCCGCCAAATATGGAAATATTTGCCTCTTATTCTCCTGGAGTCGGATTATATATTCCATTCGTAGGAAGAAGGCAAATATAAATATAAGAAAGTAGAATAGTCGCTTTCATCTCCACTCAGCCGAGAATCGAGTCTCCAATCAACATTAAAATCTGCTCACCTTTTAATTAGCATGATGTGGTTTTTCAAGTTGGACGCTTATAAACTCGGCTGTTCAAGTTTCAGGCGGGAACACCCGATGCGGTGTGGGAGAGTGTGATGACGTCAGCGGCTTGGCCACCACTCGCCTCGTCCATCACGCTATGGTAGATACGTTTAGGGCGGTTCTTGTGTTTAAAGCCTTTGATCCAACTTACCGGAAAATAGAAGTGATGATCACGTGATTCTTGTTTTGAAAGCACGTGGTTGATCGGAAACTTAGGCAATCTGTATATGGATGGAGTTTTGATGCTGCTGATTATACGAATTTGACGCGAAAAATAGAAATAAATGTTTTCTTTATTCTTTTCCTCAGAACAGCGTTTCTTTATATGCGCGTGATCTTATACATGTGCCGCCTCTCGTGTGTAGTAAGTTTGTTCCAGCCCGTGTTAATTAGTGGTTGGAATATGTAGGTAAGAGAATATTTGAAATTCTCCATGGTGATTATACTGTCGAAGTTTTTATGCTGCTTCATCAGCCCACGCACTAATGATTTGTATACGCGGTAGAACAGTCATGTTCTTAGTCAAGATTAGGACAGTATAGCTGACTGTAATTTATTGTCTGGTTTAAACAGCTCCATGTCTTGCTGAAGCCAAGGCTACTGACCCCGCCAAGCTGGATTGTATTTACCAGGTGGGTGGACTGCCAAGCATCCTTCTCTGTGGGTAGGACTAGTCTCGCCTCACCTAGACCAAACTTAATTATTATTACGGTACAGGTCGGAAAGTGCATACCACAGTTTTATAATTTACAATACCGATTGTGATACAGTCATCCTGAGTGTCTGTGTCTCTGTCATGTGGGTGAATTTGATTGATACGCTTTTCTGCTTATCTGCAGATGAACTTGCGCTGTCGTGAAGTGTGACGATTTTATAGCAGCGGGCTGGGGGGATACTTCGATGCTTGTGGTGTCAACTTTATCGGACATGATGTATTTCGCTCTAATGGCCGAGTCAGAAGACGGGACAGAGTTACTTTAGAGCGCGGATGACCATGAAGGTGGCTGTCGTAACTTGAATCAACCCATTATCGAATTTCCGTTCGGTGGCAAAATCCTACTTGAAACCGACGACAGACTGCGGGCATCTTGCTCTCTTAATAATATTGACTGTTATTACATGTGATTGAGGCATGTTTGTTTATTTGTTTACGTACGGCGTTTCCGTGGGAGGGGGGGGGGGGGGAGCGGGGCGGCTGGGGGATCCCAGTGTACTGTAGATTGCTACGATGTTGTTCCTCCTTTCCATATGATCATTTTTCCGCACACAGGATAAGGGGGTGTTTGCAGAAAATGTAATGTTGGTTAGTGCTGATGATGGCGGCGTTCTGTTGTAGGGAAGTCGGGGTTGCTGTGTGACGCTGGCGTAATGTGAGGTGGGAAAATCCAGTTTTCCATGCTGGGGCATGCCGAGTCAGCTGCTGTTGTGGAAAAGTCTGGTTGCGGAGGGTGATGAGCTCCCCGCATTCATGCAGAAGGGAATGTTGCGGAAAATGGTGTCTCTAACTTTTTCTGTTACAAAAGTTAGGTGCATGCTATCCTTGTTGTTGGTGATGTTGAATGTTTCCGTTATACCATCCATATAACCGGGTATGTATGTGGTGTTCGCACAACAATGAATTGACATATCCAGCCATGCGGGCAAGTGTGTTCTGTATGCTCCTGGTCTTGGTGCGATGTTCTGACTGCTCACCGTGCCGGGGGTGGGGGTGGTGGGGGTGGGGGATTGGGGGGGGGGTGGGTGGTAGGGTGTTTGTGGTCAGGGATGCCTTTTGGATGGGGAGGGTACTCTGTCATAGTTTTTAAGTACCAGGAATATTCGAGCTGAGAGTCTGCTAAACAGGCTGCTTCCCTGCCCACCACCAGGGGGGGGGCGGGGGGGGGCGGAGAGCGGGGGGGGGGGGGGGAGGGAGGGAGGGGGTTGCTCTGGTGCAAGATGCCACCTCCTCTGTAACAGCTGATTCTCACAGGATTGACAGTCAACAGACGACGAGTGGAGTGTGAAATGGACAGGACCGGTCCAAACTTGTTGCATGGATTAGAGACGCCAGTTGGAGTTGGGGGAGGGAGAGTGTGTGTGTGTTGCTAATGGGATGGGCCCAGCGTGTAGTGGTCGTGGTCCAGCGATTTTATAAGTTGGAAGGGTACACCGAGTTGTGTGGTGTTGCTGTTCTTCAAAACAAGCTAAGGCCTCATCAAGCCTCTTCACTTCCATGCTATCTATTATATGCTCCACCCCATAGGAAGCATGGCCTGGGACAGCCTCAGCTTCCGCTTGTGGTAACTCTATAATTGGGGTAATAGCATGGAGTGGGTGGGAGTGGAAAGAGGTCGGCGGAACAGCTTTTCCGTCCTTCCCCTTGGGCAGCACACACGAGAAAGTCTTCAAATATGACTTCCCAGATCGTGTAGAGCTGCTCTGAGCAGGGAGAGGGCGAGTACGTATCTCGTCATCATCCTCAGTGTTAGTCATATGTTTGCCAGACTGTTGGCTTGATAGGAGAGGGGCAGAACTGGCACTGTGGTGATCCGGACTAACGTCAGGAATACTTGTCTCCATAGAGACATCTGTCTGGGTACCGGTGTCACGTAGAATGCCCAGTCTACGCTCTGGCACTGGGTCATCACTGACACAAGGCTTAAGTCGATCGAAGAGGATGAGTGAGGTCAGGCCATCCGAGGCGCGGATACGGTAGGTCACATCCGCCTTCTTACCTACTACCACATAGGGGCCTTTCCACTGGTAACTCAGTTTACTCAGCACGTTAGCAGAACATCTTTCCTGCCTCATACGTGTCTTCATGCATCCATCGGTTGTGCCACGTTTTCTAATGCCGGTGTGCAGTGGATAATGTTGCTCTTACTAGCTCATGGGACTGTTCTATCCTCTGCCACATGAGCTCTACATAGAGAGAAGGTGAATTTTTCTCTCCTGGAATCCTGGGCATGGCCAGATCCAGGGGTAAGGCTAATTCATGGCCTAATATTAACCGAGCAGGGGTATAATCCATGCTGGAATGTACCGAAGTGTGGTATGCCATGAGCACATATAGTAGTCATATATCCCAGTCACACAATCAAGGCATGTTTCCTTTGTCAGTATCTCTGCCAAGGTATGGTTGAAGCTTTCCACCATCCTGTCACTACACGGATGGTATGGCGTTGTGCGTGTTTTGACAATATGAAACAATTTGCAGAGCTTGGAGATCAACCGGCTCCCAAAATTACTTCCTGGTTGGAGTGCAGTTCATAGGGCATACCGAAGTGGCAGAACACATTGCTAGTCAGAACCTCTGCTATTGTGGATGCCTCTTGGTCCGGCAAAGCAAATGCTTCTACCCACTTTGTAAAATAATCTTGTAATACGAGGAAGTACTTGTTTACTTCATCCGTCGTATTCAAGGGTCTGAGCACAGCAATAGCCACTCGCTCTCATGGTGCAGCAACAATTTTAACTTGTAATGGTGAGGAATGGTGCTGGCCAATAGCGCGTCTTTGGCATGGAACACATTTGGCGACCCATGCCTTTACACTATCATGTATACCGATCCAGTGGAATCTCTGTTTGATTCTGTTTATTGTCTGCTTGATGGCCAGGTGGCCAGCGTTATTGTGAAGTTGCTGTAATATAATGATGCGATAATGCTCAGGAATCACTATCCGGTTATTAATGTAGAGAATGGCATCTTGGATATGACACTCTCCAAACCTCTGATAGTAGTATTTCGCCATTGCGGAAAGTGGTGTAACAGATTCCTTAGGAGTCACGTACCCACTCCTGGATCCACGTATATATGTTTCATGTTTGTGCGTCTGTTGCTTGTTCATGAGCGACTGTCTCCATGTCCCACTCTTCACACCGCAATTCCGGGAACACGGGCGATGGCTGTGTAATGTGTGTCACAGTGCTGGCCACTTCCTGTTCATTCTCGAGCTCGATTCTGATCAAGGCATTGGCATTTCCATGCAGTTTGCCGGGTCTATGAACAACGTTGAAGTTAAAGGCCTCCATGGATTCCTGCCACCTCGCTACCTGGCCCTCTGAATTTTTTAGGTTTCTGAGCCAGCGTAGGGAGGCGTGATCTGTATGCAGGGTAAATTGGCGCCCATACAGAAAGTGTTTGTAGTACTTGACGAAGTGCACTGCAGCTAACAATTCCCTCTTAGTGGTCGCATACCGTCTCTCTGTTTTGTATAGAGTACGCGAACCATAACCCAGTACCTGCTCACTTCCATCTTCTGTGACCTGAGATAGAACTGCACCTATTGCATAAGAAGATGCATCAGTGTCTAAGATGAAATTGAGGTTAGGGTTAGGATGAGCAAGAATTGGTGCGGTCGTCAAATGTTCCTTCAGCACTCTGAAGGAACCTTCACACTCACTTGTCCACTAAGATGGTCGATCCTTTTTGGTGATCCTATATAGTGGCGATGTAATCTCACTAAAGTGATGGATGTAACGACGATAGTACTGGCAGAGACCGAGGAAACTCCGGGTATCCATGAGAGTGGTGGGAGTTTGCCACTCTGCTACTGCTTGTGTTTTTTGAGGGCTTAGTAGCCACTCCATCGCCGGATATGACGTGTCCCAGGAACTCGATGCTCTGTCTAAAGACACAACACTTCTGGGGTTTGAGCTTTAGATTCGCAGTATGGAACCACATTAAGACTTTGTCCGGGTTGGACAGTCTGCTCAAACGAGGAGCCAAAGACGATTATGTCGTCGATGTAAAGAGACAGATCTCCCATTGCAGGGTAGTCAATACCTGCTCAATGAGATGCTCGAACGTTCCATGAGCATTGCACAATCCATAGGGCATCTTGCGGAACTGGAAAAGACCATCTCTACAGACAAACGCGGCCTTCTCCTGATCAGTCTCATCCATGGCTACCTGCCAGTACCAACTAGCTAAATCAAGGGTACAAAACCACTTGGCTCCGGACAAGGAATCTAAGGCCTGATCTATCCGCGGTAACGGATAAGCATCCTTGATGTTAAGATCACTAAGGCGGTGCTAGTCTATACAGAACCACAAAGATCCGCCCTTTTTGCCTGCTAGTACAATGGGACTGGCTCAAGGGGATGCTGAAGGCTCTATGATGCCTGTCCACAACATGTCGTTTACTTGTTGATGTGCCTCCACCTCCTTGTGAATGGGAAGATGTCAAATGGTTTGTCGAATGGGTCGGTTGTTTCCAGTGTCAATGGAGTGTCGCATGAGATGAGTTTCTCCCAGGGCCATGTCTCTGGTCGAGAAACTGTCATGATGCTTATATAGAAGTTTTCGTATGTCACGTTTATGAGATTGTACCAATCCAACTGTGGCACACAAATATATGTCATGCAGATGCTCTGGTAAATCATCAGAAGTTGTTGCTGGTGTAGATGTGGCAGGGGGTGTCTCCAGTGATATCACATCTACCATTGAAAATGCCTTCAACACTGAATCAGAGGAAAAGAGCTGGAAAAAAGGGCCACTCTTTTGTTCTAACAAAAGGTTATGTGCAGTGGTTCAATCCTAGTGAAATTATAATTAATGTGATGCATGCTGGTTTACATGAAGACGGGTCGGATGACTTCCGATGAATTCATAGGTCACCGTCTTAGGAAAGTCCAAAAGTACTGCATTGATAGTTGCCATTTTATTTATGCGGGCCTTCTACTAAATTTTAACCTACCAATTAGTTGTTAGATATGCTTCCAAGCTTTGGCCGCAAGTGGCAGGGATTTCCTATCTATCTTTTGACACATAAATCCAACTGGCGAAGATGCTCAGCTTCCCGAAGGTTGCACCGCATAGCATCTTCCTCAGAAAGACAGCATGCATACATGTTATGAAGCGACAGCTCCTGAATCACATGACGATCCAGTCACCATCGCACCACAACCACATATAACATCACCAGGACGGGTTACAGTTCACATAAGCAATTTAGAAAGCACAATAATATTTATTGACGGGGAGTAAGAGGCAGATATCCATCTCCAGTTACTTTCCCATAAGGGCATGGTGGGTTCTAAGACCGCACCCAGTCACCATACAGAGTTGGATGGAGATCAGCGTCTCGTCCGTCACCCGTGTGTTATGGAACTAACATTTTACCTGTCATTAAGGTTATGGTCTAGAATGCCCAGAGATGCGCTGCAGGCAGGAGTTACATAATATAATTTATTTTCGCAGTGCTTCCTACCTTGGCGGGTGTATCTAAACTAACTGGTATCCGAAGATACAGGGGGAGTCTATGTGAAATCGGCACTTTAGTTTTCACCGCACGGAAACCCCAATAGTTTCACAGAGTCTGATCCTACCAACATGTCGATTGGAAGTCCAGACAATTATTAAGCCTTGCGGTTGGAGGAGTGTAGAAAGAGATAATCCCTCATCATTACTAAGAGGCCCTAAGGAAATTTGCCAATTTATACAATCTAGCCGGTGTGTGGTGTTACATATCGACGACAGCCAGAAAAGAGGCATACACAATATGTCTCTTATGGAGAGATTGTCCCTAACTACTTTAAACCTATCCTATCGAGCTAGAATAACCAGGTTTAGTCGGTCACATGTCAAGCTCGAGCAATGTGAGCATAATCAGTGACCTCAGTGTAAAATTGATGCTGGGGGGAATAGTGATGCGGATATAATGTTGCTGTATAGTATAGCCTAGCGTACTGCGTCCTAGCGTTTTTATACAAACAAAACAAAATAACTAGGATGGCTACTTGCCATATACATAACTAACTAGTAGTGCTAACAGTATATCAGGTCATACGACCTTGCGGTGCTTGTTTGTTGTAAGCACGCAGAAATAAAGATAGTATATATACAGTATGAAACAGAAAATATAAAAATGCGGTCTCAGACGACCGGGGATGTACCTATTAGTCATTAGTACCTATTACGGAAATAAATGAAAATACAATACTACAATAGTATAGCTACTTGAGTACCTATTGGTCATCGGTACGGAAACAGTACCTAAATCACTGAAGTTGATGCATTACAGATGAGTAGCGTGAGGTGGCATGATTCCGATGTTGCGGGGAAGATTTCCGCAGGCAGACTGTTGATGCGGCTCACTCTGAAGACGTTGAAGAAGAACGTCTGTAGAAGGATGTTCATTAGCTAATCATAATAACTAATACATGAATTTATACAGTAAGTTCTAAAGTGTCCATCCGGCGACTGTACTTTGAAAGTTGCCCGTAACAAAGAGGACTACAGTTATAATTAAACATTGTATGTACATAACTGGGTACACCGTGCGGGATACATCGCATAGCTCTTGTGGTGTACCAGGCAGAGTCTCACCAGACTGTGGCCTAAAAGGTTAATTAAACACATGACATGCTGCGCGGAAGTTTGACACCACGTTTCAGCATTGTCCAGAATATCCGACGAGTTATCCACCAAGAAACCCCATGGCTCTACATGCTGTAGAAGTTACATCGGGCCCGCAAGGCCCATCCGCAGGGAAGCTCCTCTGTGAGATGTTCTGGAAAGGGAGTTCTTCTTATTTGGTTTGTTGCCCTCGGATGGCCATCCGAGAGCTTACAAAAACTTGATGCGGATGTTCAAGGTTGCTCTCCAGTGCAGGAGGTTTGAATTCCGAAGGACACTGCTGCAGTGTAGGTACCACAGTCAGTAAGCAGTTAATGGTCTCGATTCTTGTTTTCTGGCTAATTTTTTACTACTCGTGACGTCAGATGCAGAATGCCCCAGCCAATCAGTGGGCGAGCAGTAGCCAATCAGCGTGCAGCTAGAGAGGGTGACGTGGCGATAACGCGATCAGCGCATTCCCCATTCACTTAATATATACACGCGATTACTAAAAATAATTTTACAAAGCCATTTGTAGATAACTCGGCAATTTCTAGTCCAATTTTAAAAAGGTAAAAAGTTTTGAAATCCTCGTTTTATTCTGGTTCTGACCGCTAGCAAGAACGACGAGAATAGAGTGATTTAAAGAAATCACAAGTACTAACTCGGTACACTATAAGCATACACTCTCTCCCAATACTGACACGTTGTAGATATGGGATTGTCTTGTGGGAGTCATGACCCCGCTGAGTAAGTCCTAAGTGAAATTTATGATTTGAAAATACCAGGTGAGCTAATGGACCGGTTGACGTTATACTTAATATTTAATTTATTATTATTTACATCAGCCAGTGCTGGTGATATACAGTTTCTGCGAAATGGATGGTGTGTGAATGTAGCACAATCAGGATTGTTGGATAAAGTTTTATCATCAAAATTGAAATAGTCGAATTGATTAGAATAGATCCCACGGTTCTGAGTTGATGTGTATCTGGAAATAGTTTAGATGAAAGTTGTTGCTGTTCAGTCGGCATACACTTTTATGATATTCAGCAGTCGTGTGGATCGATAGTTTAGAAAATAATTGAGGTATAATAATCAGTGGAATCGAACGTGACAAACGGACTTAGTTGATGACGTTAGGCATTCTAGGTTCTCATACGAGAATAGAACAACATCAGCTGGCAATGAGATCAAACAGCTCATGTGCCTATTAACTCTAGTATCCTACAGGCTTATCCATCAATAGGCAATGGACAGGACATGGACATTGTAGCGTCCTGTAGGAATTAATAACATAATCGAAATTTGTATATCAACTATATGTCACTCATACAATGGCATGCAACAACAACACATTCCGTAATGTTGTTAGTTAGCTGACAGATCGCATCAAATCAGAACCAGCTACCACGGCTTTGTCTATGTGAGGCATCATCTCCATAAAAGAATAGCACAGAGTTTGATTGGTCAGAATGACGTCACGATCAATGAGCGTCGATCAAACTCTGTAGCAAAGAATTAAACAGAATAGGTTTTGTAATTGAAATCGAAATATAGGGATCGTTGATTGGTCAGAACGACCAACGTTTATTAGGTAGGAACCTCTAGGAAGGAATAAGCAGAAGTTGATTGGTGGAATTCACAAAGTCATACCCGAAGAACCAAAATCTTCAACGTGTTGTCAGGGAAGCTCTGACGCGCGTGCATGCGGACTTAGCCGTTTTACAGAAAACTCCTATATGGCTTTATACACGCATACTATACTACCCATGGGCGTGCTTGGAACATACCCAGAGCGGTCGTTCCATACCCAGCTTAGCTGGGACGGTCCGTACCCATCCGGCCGATCTACGCTACAGTATCCCTGTGAAGGAGAGTCCTAATGGGGTCATTTTAGCAGACTTAATATAAGCTATAATAATCGCAGGCCGGCCAAGCCTTTTGGCTGTGAGAGGAAAAAGCCTCGCGCTCGACTCTGTCACATGAAAATGCCTACAACGCCTAAACAATGCTAAAAATGAGAAAATGAATCAACCTATTGTAATTAAAAGTTATTGGGATGCACATTAATTTACCAGAAGGTGGGGTGGATGATTTCTGTGGAATTCAATACCGTCACCCTATGTGTGTTAAAGATGCTATTTTAGTAGATGCCGCTTTATTTATGCGAGCCTTCTTGCTAGAAGCTACCATACCAGTTAGTTTTTAGGCCTACAAGTATCAAGTTTAGGCCGCAAGTGGCCATGTGTTTATCCTATCTTTAACATACAGGTCTGCCTGGCGAGAATGCTCGGTGTCCGCTATGGTCACCACCACGGAGTATCCCCCTCAGACCGACAGCGTGCAAACATGTCACCTGGTGGTAGTTTCAGAATCAAATGACGATCCTGTCACACACCGCATCATGACCACAAACAACAACGCACATTACATAAGCATTTAGAAAGCACATATCTATTTATGGTGGGGGGAAATAAACAGATATCCAACTATGGTGACCTTCCTATGAAGGCGTGGAGGGCTCAAAGGCCACACCCAGTCGCCGTTGAGTTAGATGGCGATCTGTGTCTTTATTCGTAACCTAGCGTTTTGAGTGCGGACTATGTGAGATCCACACCCTGGAGCTAGCATTTATCTGCGTTTAGGATTGAGTCATGTTGCTCAAAGAATGCACTGCTGGGTCTGTTGATATAAATACATTATCGCAGTGATTCCTACTTTGGCATGGAAACTGTGGGGGTGTGGAGTGGGGGTGGTGGCGGGGTGGGGTGGTGGGGGATGGGGGTTGGGGGGGGTGTGTGTGTTGTATATGGGCATCGACAATTTGATTCTAACTGCTCAGAAACCCCAATAGTTTCTAAAGTCAAATCTAACCAACGTGGCGGAGGGAGTCCTGACAATTAATAGGCCCTGATGCCGGGGGAGTGTATACCACTCGCATACTCTCAATTTAGAAGGCCCTATGGTAGATGGTCAATTTATACAAACTTTCTGGTGTGCGGTGTGTAACTTATCTGCAAGTTCCCGGAAAAGAGGCTTACACAAATGTATCCTAAAGAGTAGTCGTGCCTGAATACCATTGAACCCATCCGACTGTGCTAAAATAGTCAGGTTTGCGGGCGGCAGAGTGGTATTCGGATGGTAACTCAGTTAGCATTTATCGGATTGCATTGAAACATCATAGAATGTTTGGACTAGGTCTTGGGAAGAAACCTATCGAAATCGACGATGATCCGAAATCCAAGATGGCCGCCAGCCACCAGTGGCCATCTTGAAAATTGCTTTCCGGATGATAACTCTGTTACCGTTTGTCGGATCACATTGAATCTTCATAGGGTGGTTGGACTAGGTCTGGGGAAGAAACCTATAGAAATCGACGATTATCAGAAATCCAAGATGGCTTCCAGCCACAGGCGGCCATCTTGAATGTTGGTTTCCGAATGATAACTCCGTTTCCGTTTATCGGATCGCTTTGAACCTTCATGGAGTGGTTGGACTAGATCTGGGGAATAAACCTATTGAAATCGACGATGATCCGAAATCCAAGATGGCCGGCAGCTACTGGCGGCCATCTTGAAAATTGGTTTCCAAATGATAACTCTGTTACCATTTATCGGAGCGCTTTTGAAACTTCATAGAGTGGTTGGACTAGGTCTGGAGAAGAAACCTATCGAAATCGACAATGATCTGAAATCCAAGATGGCCGCCAGCCACCGGCGGTAATCTTGAAAATTGGTTTCCGTGTGATAACTCTGTTACCATTTATCGGATTGCTTTGATACTTCATGGAGTGGTTGGACTGGGACTGAGGAAGAAACCTATCGAAATCGACAATGATCCGAAATCCAAGATGGCCGCCAGCCCCCGGTGGCCATCTTGAAAATTGGTTACTGTTTATCGGATCGCTTTGAAACTTCATGGAGTGGTTGGACTAGGTGTGGAGAACAAAACTATCGAAATTGACAATGATCTGAAATTCAAGATGGCCGTCAGCCACCATCTTGAAAATTGGTTTCCGGATCATAACTCTGTTCCCGTTTATCGGATCACTTTGAAACTTCATAGAGTGTTTGGACTAAGTCTGGAGAAAAAACCTATCGAAATTGACGATGATCCGAACTCCAAGATGGCCGCCAGCCACGGGCTGCCATCTTGAAAGTTGTTTTCTGGATGATATCTCCGTTACCATTTATCGGATCACTTCCTGGGTCGTTGGAATATGTCTGGTGAAGAAACTTATCAAAATTTACGATAATCCGAAATCCAATATGGCCGCCAGTCAGCGGCAGCCATCTTGAAAATTGGTTTCCGGATGATACCTCCTTGACCATTTAACGGATCGCTTTGACACTTCATAAGGATGACTGGTCTGATGGGTCTGAGGAAGAAATAAATATTTTCTGATAGCTCTCATTCATTGGTTTGTCATCATGGCGGGGTATTATGCGCCGTTTGCGAAGCTCTTGTTGATTGATTCTTTCCACTGCTTTTGAGAGGCCATTCCGTTTCGCCTCAAGGAACGTCTACATAGGAGAATTAGTCAGAAATTGCAGACGATAATCTAGCACACCGCCAAACATGAAGACAAATTACTAGCGTTGAGACGGCGTCACCATCATTGTGTGGTTTTTTTTATCAGTAAGGACCCACCGGTCAACTTGGGGACGCCTTTTTGGCCGACAGCACCCAGGAGATTCGCCTCCCTTGTCACCAGCAGAGCTCTCGCCAACGCCACTGTCAACGCCACTGAAGCACACGCAGACACGACTACCGCCACTGCCGTCACCACTACTGGGACTCCTACAGCCACCTACTCCACCATAGGAAACCTTTCACCAGTGACTCGATCGATTGTCGCTCCTTATTCAGCCGCCCGCATCGTTCAGACCACGTCTGCAGGAACGAATGTGCTCATCGATGCCGCCCTCCTCAGTTCAGACTGAGGAGGAAGAGTGAAGCAGGAGAAAGCCGAATCGCATACAAAGTACCCCACTGCCAGGAAGATGACCAAGGTCGGCAGGGCCTCCCTACTCCTCGAGCTGCTTTCAGCGGGCGAGGAGGACGAGACGGCGTACACGCTGCCAGGGACAAAGCAACCACGTCATTCCTAACTAGCCATGTTGGAAATATCCGGCCGGACATACGCATCTCCAAGGAGACGGCTCACTGCTCCGGTCAGCAATTATTTGTGGAGGAGTCCCAGATTCAAATTCAGATTTCTTATTTACACCCAGGCCACATAATGGCATATGGGGAATATGAACTTACAGAAATTATAAATGTTATGGCGATCGGACATTATATATCAATTCATAATTACATATTTTGGTATTTATCTAGTTATATAACCACTGTTTGTGCTTCCGGCGGTAGTAGTAGTAGTAGTAGTAGTAGTAGTAGTAGTAGTAGTAGTAGTAGTAGTAGTAGTAGTAGTAGTAGTAGTAGTAGTGACTTAGAATTATTATGAAAGTTACAGTTATTATTTATACGTACTTCATGATTAGTAATGACAGAATTATTACTGTTATTGTACCGCCATCTTAATTAACAAAGTACTAAAATTATAGTGGTCATATTGTGCGGGTCATCAGAATTTAGATTATAATAAATATATAATAACTGATTATAAAAAAATGTCAGATTGGTATTCTTAGAAATGGGTTATTGCTGTACATAAGGTAGTCATTTTTTAAACTAAAATACAGAACAACCATATTTTCAACAATAGACAGTTATATCCATTCATATCGCGACAGAGACTATTTTGGGTATTCACCACCGGAGTGACTTGCTCGATAACCGAACCAGTCATTCCAGTGTTAAATCTACAAAACAGCCTCTTATCGTGTTACTCTATAGTTGTTCTACAATTAGGCTTCTTGTTATTGTTTCTTGGATAGCCACAGTGTGGGGCCAACAAACTGGTTGTTAAGGCAGGTGGTTGTTTGCATTATGTGATTTTGGCGTCGGCTAAAATGTGACGTGTTATTTATGACATCAGATACTTGGGTAACAGACGGGTCAGTTCTTAGTTGGTTTAAGGGAAATCTTTAAGAGGACCATATTATAACGTTACACTATAACGTTAGCTGCCAGCTAACGCATTTCTATTATGACATCAGATACTCGGGTAACATAGGGTCAGTTCTTAGTTAGTTTAAGGGAAATCTTTAAGAAGACCACATTATAACGTTACACTATAACGTTAGCTGACAGCTGACGCATTTCTATTATGACATCAGATACTTGGGTAACATAGGGTCGGTTCTTAGCTAGCTTAGGGGAAATCTTGAATAACCAGTGTGGGACACCAAGCGGGTTACTAGGGCAGTTGCCTGCTTACGTTGTATGATTGTAACGTCAGATAAAAAGTGACGCATTTTTATTATGGCATCAGGTACTTGAGTAACAGATCGGATCGAATCTTAGGTAGTTCATGGGGAATCTTGTGCACCCACCCAGTGGAACCTGTTCAAATGCGGTCAGTTTGTTCCATTTGGGTTCGAAAGCATGTGGTCCGACTCGAGCACTAGTCTGAATGGAGCGACATCTAGCGGTAGAGTAGTTTTCTAGACATGGTTGACTACTATGTTTACACCTTAATATTATTAATATTGTTGTCATTGTTGCTGTTGTTGTTGCCGTTGCTATAGTTATTGTTGTTGTTGTTGTTGTTGTTGTTGTTGTTGTTGTTGTTGTTGTTGTCCCAAACTACTTTTTAACTCTGACAGGAGAATTATTGGCGAGTTGCTTAAATTCGTGAGTACCGAAATTCGTGAATTTGTTTTTATCGCTCTTGTTCTATGATGTAACGTTGCATGAAACGCATCTACACAGTAGCCACTTTTTGATTGACAGTTCTGAACCCTTTGACGAAGTTTTGAGCCAAATACGGTCAAAACAAGAAACTTTTCATACAATTACTGATGGTAGTGATAAAAATTGCAAGATTCCTTAATGCACTTTCTTAGATTACTAACTTGTGCTTATTTAGCACCTAAAATGAGCAATTTTCACAATCCGAAGTTACCACCTGCTTTGGTTACATTTTCCCGCCGCGTCAGATTAGACTGATTGATGGTAGCACGTCTAAATTTTATTGGAGAGGCTCTAGAGGAAGGGGTGCGTGCTTATCAATGATTTACCAAAATGTCAAAATTAACATAAAGTGCACACTTCTTTTTTTTAACAATCAAATTTTTTTTATTTTTCCCTTTATGCCTGCTGAACATGTTTTAAAGACCCTAACGTTAGTTCATTTCTTCAGCTCATTAATATTTATGAATTTCATGTGACATCACTACCTAACGAAAGCGGCATCCATTTGGGTTTTTTTCATCTCTTCAAATGTATCAACTGCTTTTATAGTTTATACATTCATTTGTAGGACTAATTTATGGGTTAAAACGGGGAAAATTAGCAGTTGAAACATTCAACAAACCAATACCGTGATATTTAAGGATTTACAAGCATGTACCAGACAGCTTGAAGATTTTCGATCTTCGGGTCTAATTTAGAAATATATCTACCACACCTCTGATAAGAATATGATGTAACGGTTGCTGCGACAACCTCTTATCAAAGATGCAGTAGCACGATTATCTGCTCGCCTCGTCGACGGTGATGGTGACGATATTTATACTCGATAATCTGGGCCTGATCTGACTCGGGTAAAAGATGGTGGCTCGGGACGGTGGTCTTCCGTCGCTTCCAGACTGGACAATAAATAACCCAAACTCTTGCTTCGAGGATATCGAAGTGATAATATATTCTCTGAAGTTTGACTGTCTGATATGACCATGAATATGTGTGACTTATGCTGTCACGATAGAAGTTAAAATAAAACTCTAAGTAAATATAAGTGGCTTATACTGCCACCAGCGATGTTAAATAATTAATATTGTACTTATACTAGCCCGACTACTTTGGGTGACTTATACTGCCACCAATGACTACAGAAACAACCGATATCTACGCGATACGAATACTGGTTATTCTATCATTTAAAAGTTGCGTTTCACGATTCGCTAGGCAGTTTCGTCAAATACTGTTCTTGGCTACTTAAAGCCATTCACCAAGAATTCATTTGAATCTCGACAAAATCAGTTCCACGGAACTATGCGGACTCGAGGCTAGGCTTTCTTCAGACCAATCTTTTTCTGAACCTTCAACGTTAGAGACTGGACCGAACCCCGACTGAAAGTTAAAGTCCCGCTTATATACAATCTTAGTTTTTTATATCTTGTTGTTCTCTAAAATTCCAGCTGCCTTTTATGACAGAATGACTTATCTTGTTTGACGACAAGTCTCGATTTGTGTATCTACGCCTATGAATCTGTCCGAATGACGAATGGTCGGTTTGATACCAAGTATCGATTTGTGTACCCAACATCCATGAATCTGTCAGAATGACGAATGATGGGTTTGATGACAAGTTTTGATTTGTGTACCCAACATCTATGAATCTGTCAGAGTGATGAATGATGGGTTTGATGACAAGTTTCGATTTGTGTACCTAACATCTATGAATCTGTCAGAATGACGAATGACCGGTAAACAAGTTACCATTCTTCTTAGTCTTGAGTGATTACTTTTCGGCTACTGCTTATGAATCTGTCCAAATGACGAATGATCGGTAAACAAGTTACCATTCTCCTTATCCTGATTGTTTACTTCTCGGTTCATTTTCTCAAGCTTTCGTGAGAATATAGATCGCCATTGTAACTAACTGCTTCCGTATGTCATATTTCATCTGATTCCGGCTAGACGCTAATCATCTTGCCAATTTTGATAATGTACGTACACCGTCTGACAATGTATGCATATCCCACGCTGATAATGTACGTATTCCTCTTACAAGGACGCTATGGACGGTACCAGTTATCCAGTGCTAATAATATATATCCAAATAATAAATATATATCCAAATAATAAGATGCTGGTAATGCATCTAAGTATAGATGATGATGATCATTGCTAGTAACCGCTGATCGGTACATCTTAATATACATGGTGACATAGTCTATTAGCTCGCCTGGTATTCACATCTGAATTTTGAATTTTTACTCGGGATTTACTCGTACATATAAGATGTCCAGCGGGGTCATGACTTCCCACAAGACAATCCCATATCTACACATGCCCCTCAACCGAAGTTAATTAGCCGTCTCTTGAGGCCTAAAGAGAGTGATAATTAACTCGTTGTGCACCATCAACAACCTAAACCACGCCCTACCAGAGTCCTCCAGACCATGTCATACATCCGACTACATCATATCTTAACTCCAACAATGTTAACTAAACATGTCCGGGTAACGGAATATCTGGCGCAATCGACTGTCCCCGGAAACATAGGAAAACAGCATAATTCTATACAAAATGCAAACTTGTCCGGGTAATGGAATATCGGGCTGAAATTACCATCCCCGGAAACACATTAATAGCATCATTAAACCGTGGTCGATAACCTCGATCCACGCGTAACTTAACATAGAAAACAATACGATTAATCAAGCAATACAATAGTATAATACACCACAATCAATTGTTCTAATGACGCCATCTAATCGTGACGACGTCACCATAAATGTCAGTCCTTAATCATACAGTGCAAATATCATTACAGATCATGTGAATTTTTCCTATTTAAACAAAACAGTACACAGTATGGTATCATGATAAAGTTCGTGCCACAATTATTAATAGTCACCAATTACTGTTCCAGTAGAAACACATAAAGTTAGTGCCAAAATGTCATGGTGATACCTCCAAGTGGTCTATGCTCACGTTAGGATCCACCATGTCAACGTACGTCTCCATTTCTATCCAGTCGGCAGCCGTCGGGTTGATCTCAGTCCTGGCATTAGCATTAGGCGACGACCCGGCTGCCAGCAGCAGCGGCTTCAGTAGAGCTGCAGGTCTCCGGGGCTGCTGGGTCTGAACAGTTGATGCAATGCTATGCGATTCACTACTATGGGCCGCATGTGGCTTGCATTTATGGGCCGCACGTGGCTCGCATTTAAGCGCATTCCACATGCGTGATAACACGCCACATTTGTATAATATAAGCACAATTACTAACACAACTACGAAGGAACTCGTTGAATATGATACAAAAGAGCGTACCCCAATGCCATCGACCGCCACTGGGTCGATCATGGATAACGGTGCTAGCGGCACATACTTGGACTTTTGTAAATGGTTCCATGGTTGCATTTTCAAATGATTCACAATCACGGACTGGTTAAGAATTCCGGTCACATCCAATTGGGGCATGTCGATGGCCAGGCTAACCCGAGTGTACGTCCGACTGTAAGACACAACAGGCTCGAATCGCCAGCCCTTTCCACTATAACCACATTCACCCGACATTAGTGCATACACTCCATTACTCACCACACACTAGTCGGTCAGTCGTCCGTCGCAGTGTACATCCATTGTTTCACCGAACGTTTGCAACACAATGCCTACTTTCTTATGGGTGAATAATTTGCTAGCGGTTACGTTGGATTCCGAAAGATGCACGCTACACGTACCATCGGTGGTGTTTGTTAACAGGCTCACTATGCAGGGCACATGGGTCTTATCGACCTCTAACTGTCCCTGACATACCCTAGGACCGGTACCGCGACACCCAGACGTCGTGAAGTACCATCCAGTCTTTGTATCGAGACCAATGCTAGTCCGGCCTACCACTATTTGCACGTAATACCCCACGGTAGCTAACGGTTCGGGCCATGAATGCAAACCGTACTCTATATAATTGCCATCGTCGATCAACGGCAACGTCGCCACGTAGTGTAACATATTGTCGTTCTCCCACCACGGGTAAACTATCACATTCCGGTAGTACCACTGGTACAGACGTATCAGCTGGTTCCCTACTCTGACGTGTTCTGATACTGATGTCAGATCGGCGGGACCGAATATTTCCTCGGTTAGTCTTCCTAACTCTAGGGACGCAGTTTGTCTATGAAACCGTGCTGCTGCCTTCTGGTAACTATATACCACACTCTCGGCAGAGTCAATAATATGCCCAAGCCGTACTAAAGCGTACAAATCGGCTTGTCAGGCGGCGTGCGCTTTAAATATATTGCTCACATTCCTAGTTAATTCCACTAGGCCGGTGGTAATTTCGTTGATACGGTTAACGTTGGTATTGATGCCTACGAATGCCAGTTTCACGTGAGAGGCTAGTTTGTTGGAGAAATGTACCAAACGATTTACGTTCCTTGAAGCAACCTCAACCACCTCCTTAATTGCATCTATATCACCAGAGGTAGCGGTACCAAATAGAAACGAGGCGATATCCCCGACAAAGTTAAACAAACCACGTTTGCGTCGTATACTGTCCTTACGCACCATAGTTTGTTGTGTCTCAACAGCGGTTTTCTTAATGTTGTTAACACGATGTTGTAAACCAAAAATGTCTTGACTGCTTAACGAAGCCTTTTGACCGATGTCCACAATCAGAGCACGAAACTGCGCTAACCGTTCAAGAAATTGGGGAGGTAAATAAGGGTGGTCAATAGACACCACTATGGTCCATTCAGCCCGGATAATGGATATATCCTCTGGTTTAGTTGTCATTACCCCGTTTGGTAATCTATGTACACTAGACGTCTTACACAATCCGTTTATTAAACATACTAGGGTTACCACCATACTTAATCGTAAAATATACATGATTCCACGCTCTGTGATGCTTACTGGTACAAAGCTAAAACTCACAATTTAAACGAATAAATTTTTGTATCTTGCGAACGAATTTAGTTTTAATTGTTATGATACTTTACGTATTGGCTATTTGCGATGTTATAGTATAGCGATACAATACACACTACTGGCGGCTGTGCCGCCGAATAACGGCATTTATATGACTGATGAAATCAGCATATAGCACGTCATCGTAAAGGGCGGAGTCTACTATGCCAATACGGAGTCGCTTGTTACCCTCTTCGTCCTCCTGCCTATGCCCGTGTTTCCACTTCATATCCAGCCGGAGTTGCTTGCTGTCAAAATCATCATCCTGTGTATGTCTGCGCTTGCGCAGCATATAAGGATGCGATGGAAGCGTCTCCATTGGTTCAGGGGGCGGCTCTGGTGCCGCCTCCGGAGCATCAATCACCATGGGCCTAGGAGTTTCGATGACGTCACTTGGTGACTCATGGTTTCGACTGCGATTCGTACTGGGTTGCACCCTTTTCCGGTCAACCCTCTTACCCCCTGTACGCACCTCTGGCTCTATATCCGAAGCTGGCCGCTTCTTACGAGCCTGGGGTGTCGTATCGGCGTCGGTGACCATTGGTTCTGGCTCGGGCAACATCGCCCTGGGGTGATGGCTAGCTTTCGGCCCCTGGATAGGGTTATGAATGGGGCGTGGTCGCACCCCGTCCCAGCACATTTCTGAGTCGACTACGCGCAGCTTACATATATTAAGCACACGCATTCTCCCGGACCTTTGATGGCGGACATGGGCCACAGGTCCGTTAATTTTGAAGATCTCATACTCGGGGTCACTGCGAGAGGTCAATTTCATCCTCTCTTCAGCTTTGACGACCACCGAATCCCCCACTTTAAACTCACCAGCGTTCGCACGCTTATTAACCTGTTCCCTGTGAATCTCTCGAGCTCTAGCTGTTCCCTCCCGAGCACGTAGCAAGGCGTTGTTGAGATACGTTAGTCTCTCACCAAGGTCTTGCGACGCATCGATTGGAACGGCCATTGGCAATCTCGCCCGTCGCCCATACATCAAATAAAATGGCGTATATCCGGTCGTCGCATGACGAGTACTGCGGTACGCTGTCAAAGCTGCTCCCAACTCATCTTCCCACGCCCGCGAGGCGTTGTTCACCCCTTTCTGGATCAACTCCTTAAGAGTGCGGTTGAATCTCTCGGTACGTCCATTGGTCTGCGGATGGTATGGGCTAGACCGTCTATGGTCGATACCGTGTTCCTCAAACCACTCCTCCAGAGAATGGGAACAAAATTCTTTACCCTGATCGGTTATTACAATCTCAGGGACACCATGACGCGCGATATACTCGTTGAAGAATTTTTCTTCCACATTTTGAGATGTTTTCGCAGCGATTGGATATGCTTCTGCCCATGCAGAACAGTGATCAATCACCATCATGATATATACGTTACCCTTACCCGATTCTAATAGTGGACCGATCAAATCCATTCCAATTATCTGACCCGGATAATTGGCCATGGGCATTTCACTATACCTGGGTCGGGTAGTGACAGGTCGGTTGACCTGGCACTTCGTACTCGTTTCAAGCATACGAATTATGTCTTTTCTTAAAGACGTCCATACAAACGAATCTCTTACCATGCCGATGGTCTTCTGCAGACCTTGGTGACCAGCTCGTTCATGAGCCATCCGGAGCACTTTCTCACGGAACAGGGTGGGTAAGACAATTCTGGGGTACTCAGCGTCCAATGCTGAAGGCGTAATTAAAGAATATAAAATACCGTTCTTGACCATGTACTCCTCCGGGGTGTCCTTGAACAACTCCGGGTATTCCTTGGTCTACTCGGCACACAATTCGTCACATGGTATATCGAACGCTTCCAGAGGGACGTGAGGTAATACTCCCTCGTCGACGTCTGGTATTACAAAGTCGCTCGTATCCAACGTCGCGACTTCCACCGGACGACGTAATCTGGACAACATGTCCGCTCGAATATTCTTCGAGCCTTGGATGTATTCAATTTTACATCCGTACTCGGCAATCAGTACCGCCCAGCGCTGCACTTTCGTGTTTTTAACTTCGCCCACAAACAAACTCTTTAGGGGTTTGTGGTCGGTATAGACGGTAAACTGCGCGCCAAATAGATAAGGTCTAAGCTTCTTTAGCGCGTATATTACCGCATAAGCTTCCTTTTCTATCACAGGCCAATTCAACTGACTGTCTTTAAGAGTAGAGCTAACATACTGAATTACCCGCTCAATACCCTTGTCATCTACCTGTACCAGTATCGCACCTATCGCATAGCTAGACGCATCAGTATATAACTTATATGGAGCATTCAAATTTGGATATGTGAGAACCGTCTCACTACACAGCAAGTTTTGCAATTTCTTAAACGCTTCCTGTTCCTCCTGACCCCATTCAAAACGTTTATATTTCTTAGTCAATTCTATCAAAGGCGTAGCAATTTCGGCATAGCCTTGCACACAAGAGCGGTAATACCCTGTAGCGCCCAGGAAACTTCTCACCTCACCCACGTCGCGTGGCGGTGACATTTCTCTTATGACATTGACCTTCTGGAATTGAGGAGCCACTCCCTGTGCTGAAATACGATATCCTAACAAATCAACTGATGGTTGGGCGAAATCGCATTTAGATTTTTTTTACTTGCAAATTATATTCTCGAATTCTACGCACTACCGCACGCAAATGCTGTGCATGCTCAGCCGGATTTCTTGAATATATGACTACATCATCGACAAAAACATGCAAATATTTTCCCACGAATTCTCGGAAAATATCGTTCATTGCCCTCTGAAATACGGCACCTGAGTTCGCAAAACCGAACGGCATCCGAACAAATTCGAACAAACCTTGGCTGCAAACGAACGCTGTTTTCGCTATGTCTTGGCTGTCCATTGGTATCTGCCAATAGCCAGACTTCAAGTCCATAGTCGAAAATATCGTAGCGCCGCCCATAGAACCAAAAATGTCTGGTATATTCGGCAAAGGATAGCTATCCTTACGACAAACGGAGTTCAATTTCCTATAGTCAATGCAAAATCTCATCCCCCCGTCCTTCTTAGGGACCAACGTAATGGGTGACGCCCATGGGGATGACGACGGTCTTATGACGCTCGCTGCCAGCATCTCAGCCACTTGATTCTTGACTATATATTGCTTGGCTAGGGGTAGACGGTACGCTTTCTGCCTAATAGGATAGGCATCCCCTGTCGGTACCGTACACTTGACTTTGGGAACCAATCCTAAAGTATTTGGACGAGCCGTATAAAAAATATCCGCAAAGTCTGCCATGACTTTGTCGATATCTTTATATCCGGTCGTTTCCTTACAACTTGCATGGACGTAATTTGTCTGTTCCCTATAGGGATATCTAAAGGGATATATCTGGCCAAACCATACTACAATTTTGGCCTGATAGTCAATCTTTGCATTTCCCAGGTGCAAAGCGTCCGCTCCAAGTAAACATTCATGCCTCATTCTGGCCACAATCGTACTAGGGATGGGTCGGGCGTTCTTGAATTTTACTTGTGTTTCCCCCAACAGTTTTATCGGCGAACCATTTACAGCTAAGAGCGTTTTTGCTCTTTTCAATGGCCTAGCATCCAACATGCTACGCCATATATCTTTACGAATCAAGGATGTGCTAGCACCAGTATCCACTAAGGCATGCAGGTACTCACCCTGATCCGTTGGACCGTTTTTATCTATACGAAGACGGATTAAGAACCGCTCGGTCGGTGATCTCACCAACGGCTCTCTCCGTCATCGTTTCCCGGGCCCCTTCGTCCATTAACCACTTCGGCGTAACTGTGCCTATGATTCGATGCATTATTTCTGACACCGTCTGAATAACGGCCATGTGCATCGGTATTTTCACTCGTTAAAATAAAACCGTCACAATCAATATAATCTTCTCCCACGCGCATCTGATTGTTTATGTCCTTTCTGTAGTTGCGGGAACATTCTCGTGGCGTCGTTCGTACGTTCGTCTGTCGGTCGTTTATTGCGTCGATTTCCATGTCCCAATTCTCTTCTTCACGTGGACGCTTCACCGCTCGTCGTTCCAACGGTCGATCTATCTGTCCGGTCGGTGGTTCTCTGCGCTGGCCGCGCACGCCATGCGGACAATCCTTAACGAAGTGTCCATTCTGATTACACACAAAACATTTCGTCGTTACGGTCGGAGTCGTCTGTCGGGTCATGTATATCCCAAAACAATTCTGGGCCATGTGTCCTTCTCTCCCGCACTGGGAACAGGTCATGGGTGGCTGTTGTGGTCGGGGCTGTGGTCGCGGTTGTAGTCGTCGTGCGGTTGGTTGCACTGCCTGACGGCAGTCACTTTTATAGTGACCGATTTGTCCACAATTGTAGCAGGTAATGTTTGCGGCGCTTCTCGGCGATCTGCGTCCCCTCCCGGATTAAGTTGCTTGGGTGGCGGGGTTGCTGTTTTTCGCGTGGGTGCAGCACGTTGGGCTGCCGGTTTAGGTCGTTCTTGCGCTGCTTGCAAATCCTGCACCACCCCATCACAGCTGCTCGATCATTTTAGCCTGCTGCGCCATTTGGCTTTTTAACCCCCTCACTACTTTCCACACCTCTTTTTCCTCTGCTGGCTCCAACATATCTATCTCCATCCGCTCTTCACGCCTGCCGCCGTCAATTTTCATTGCCCGTAGCAGGTCGTTGCAGGTCTCCTCCTCCTCTGCAATTTCGATGGCCCGCGCCAATGTCGTCGTCCTTTTCCAGACGATGCGTTTGCTTAAGTTTTTATCGTTCAGGGCACGTAAATAAATGCCCAGGACGGTGCGGCGATTATCTGCGTTCGCCTCAGGGTAGGCGCGCACGCTTGCCTCCAAATACCGTCTGTTAAACGTGACCACTGTCTCGTTTCGGCGTTGATGTGTCCCCTCCAAATCGAATTTGATCCGCTCTCCTTCATTTGCGGATAATTTAGTGTGACGTATTGCCGCAACTCTTCGAAGGTGACGTCCTCCCTCGCCTTCCCCGCAAGGAATCCGTCCAGTGCCCGTGCTAATGGTCCCTGGGCTGCTCGGGTAACGACGTAGACAGGTACGCCTTCAAGTCGCCCCTCGTTGGCCGCCCACGCCCTCCTTGTGGCGTCCAAAAACTCTCGTACCTCTTCCGGTACCACTCCATCACAGGGTTGGATGCGTTCTATAGCGTCCCGGATTTCTCGCCTGTATATTCTCTCGGTCTCGCGTCGGTCCCCGCCTTGTACTATGGCTCCCGCCATTGCCGTCCCCATTTCCCGCATGGCTGCCACTGTGTCGGGTCTCAATTGTCGGTCGGTTGGCGGTAGTCCCGGGTTGGTAGGGTTTTGTGGTTGGGCCATTCTGGGCAGTCTATCTCAGTCATTACTTTGATATATTGTACTCACGGTTCACACAGTGTCCAATCCTGGAATATATAAATCCTGGCACGGCGAAGCCACTGAAGATTTTCGATCTTCGGGTCTAATTTAGAAATATATCTACCACACCTCTGATAAGAATATGATGTAACGGTTGTTGCGACAACCTCTTATCAAAGATGCAGTAGCACGATTATCTGCTCGCCTCGTCGACGGTGATGGTGACGATATTTATACTCGATAATCTGGGCCTGATCTGACTCGGGTAAAAGATGGTGGCTCGGGATGGTGGTCTTCCGTCGCCTCCAGACTGGACAATAAATAACCCAAACTCTTGCTTCGAGGATATCGAAGTGATAATATATTCTCTGAAGTTTGACTGTCTGATATGACCATGAATATGTGTGACTTATGCTGTCACGATAGAAGTTAAAATAAAACTCTAAGTAAATATAAGTGGCTTATACTGCCACCAGCGATGTTAAATAATTAATATTGTACTTATACTAGCCCGACTACTTTGGGTGACTTATACTGCCACCAATGACTACAGAAACAACCGATATCTACGCGATACGAATACTGGTTATTCTATCATTTAAAAGTTGCGTTTCACGATTCGCTAGGCAGTTTCGTCATATACTGTTCTTGGCTACTTAAAGCCATTCACCAAGAATTCATTTGAATCTCGACAAAATCAGTTCCACGGAACTATGCGGACTCGAGGCTAGGCTTTCTTCAGACCAATCTTTTTCTGAACCTTCAACGTTAGAGACCGGACCGAACCCCGACTGAAAGTTAAAGTCCCGCTTATATACAATCTTAGTTTTTTATATCTTGTTGTTCTCTAAAATTCCAGCTGCCTTTCATGACAGAATGACTTATCTTGTTTGACGACAAGTCTCGATTTGTGTATCTACGCCTATGAATCTGTCCGAATGACGAATGGTCGGTTTGATACCAAGATTCGATTTGTGTACCCAACATCCATGAATCTGTCAGAATGACGAATGATGGGTTTGATGACAAGTTTTGATTTGTTTACCCAACATCCATGAATCTGTCAGAGTGATGAATGATGGGTTTGATGACAAGTTTCGATTTGTGTACCTAACATCTATGAATCTGTCAGAATGACGAATGACCGGTAAACAAGTTACCATTCTTCTTAGTCTTGAGTGATTACTTTTCGGCTACTGCTTATGAATCTGTCCAAATGACGAATGATCGGTAAACAAGTTACCATTCTTCTTATCCTGATTGTTTACTTCTCGGTTCATTTTCTCAAGCTTTCGTGAGAATATAGATCGCCATTGTAACTAACTGCTTCCGTATGTCATATTTCATCTGGTTCCGGCTAGACGCTAATCATCTTGCCAATTTTGATAATGTACGTACACCGTCTGACAATGTATGCATACCCCACGCTGATAATGTACGTATTCCTCTTACAAGGACGCTATGGACGGTACCAGTTATCCAGTGCTAATAATATATATCCAAATAATAAATATATATCCAAATAATAAGATGCTGGTAATGCATCTAAGTATAGATGATGATGATCATTGCTAGTAACCGCTGATCGGTACATCTTAATATACATGGTGACATAGTCTATTAGCTCGCCTGGTATTCACATCTGAATTTTGAATTTTTACTCGGGACTTACTCGTACATATAAGATGTCCAGCGGGGTCATGACTTCTCACAAGACAATCCCATATCTACAAGCTGAAGATGCATAATCACCAATTCACGAAATTCGGTACCGCTATTTCACACATAACCTGGCGAGGTGGGTCAGTTCAAATGCTTGGAATTTGTTTAAAAATTAAAGTTTTGTGCTGAAATTTTTGCATTTGTATTCGGAAGTGTTATTTTACATTGTGTTACATTTTTGCGCAGATCTGTTTAAGATTTTTCTTTCACGAGACCATTACTTGCTTAGATTCACGAACTTCGGTACCCATAGTATATACGTGATTATAAAATATTGATTTCCTAACTATGTTTAAGCGAATTTGATTAAAAGGTGTTGCTTGCTGCACGAAGCAGGTTCTAAGCAGCAACAAACCAAAAAATTTTCATGAATATTCATCAGGGAATCCAGAAAATCTGTGAGCGTACGTACTGCGTGAGTGCATTGTAAATGCTGCTTTTCTACATTATACAAAAACCCGGATGTTATTTTACCAAAAGTACAAACAGGGGCCGAATTTCCATTTATATTACAATGGACTGTCTCTAAGAATAAATAACTCGAAACAGACAGCGAAGTCGATTGAATAATATCAATAATAATTATTATTAGTATTACTACTACTAGGTGGACGAACAAATCCGGTTCATAAATGTGTACGAACGATATGAAGCTTTATGTCGTCGCTGGCGTCGCATCATAATTTGTCAAACTGTCGTCTGCTAGGATGATTTAAGATGGATGTTGTGCTCATGATTAATTATTGTGTTTTGCGTATTCCTTATATAGCGGTTTTAATCTGACTGCTTGGCCTAGATATAGACACTGCTACTTATTCTGAAATAATTCACACACAGTTTTCAGAAACAGCTTCACATAAATTAATATACGGAATTACGTGGGTTAGATGAAGATGATGACTCAATGGACCTTTCCGGTTTTAGCCCATCTCTAGCTAAGCTCCACCCACACCAAGCTTCTGCTGGGATCGATTGATCTCTGAACTCCCTGACTACCAATTTTCAGAAAACTATACGGACAAACTGTTGAAAATGTTTTAAACTAATTTGACTGGGTGCTGTTGCTGCTATAGCAACAGCGCCCAGTCAAATTAGTTTCAAAATATTCAACAACATGTTATTAGATAGCAAACACATACAATTGTTACAACGTGTCTGACTATTAAACGTTTAAGATGGACTAAATCGAGTCATTCATGACGTCATGAGTATGACGTCATCCTATACGCCACGTAGTTGAGTATGACGCTATATGACGTCATACAATGGATGGATAAGGTGTAAAAGGCCATTGTAATGGGGTTGCGCAACTGTTGCAATATGCCATTATTACGACAAACCATTATTGCAATAAACTAACTTAATTTTCCAACAGCCTAGTATTCCGACAGCTCATTGTTCCGGGGCATAGCTAGATTCCTAAATTAAGCCAAGCATAATAGTCTGATAAACGTTTGAAAGTTAACCCTGAAAATGTTTTTTTAAATCAGGACTGGATGAATGAATACAGCGGGTATTGTTCTGGTATTGGTCTGAGTAGTGGCCTAGTAAGCTACACTGTTTCGACTAAATCAGCCCATCTCTAATTAAGCTCCACCCACACTTCGGCCATGTTGGGATCGATCGATTCCTGCTGTCTCTGAATCTTAATTTCCAGAAAACTATGAAGGTAAGCGGTTGAATATTTCGAAACTAATTTGACTGGGTGTTGTTTCTACCTCCGGCATCAACAGCGGCCAGTCAAATTAGTTTCAAAATCTTCAGCGGCGTGTTTATTTAATAGTACAGACATACAATTCGTATAACCTGACGGACTATTCAGCATTTAGGATGGAGTGAATCAAGTCATTCATGACGTAATTGATTATGACGTTAGCCTACCCGTCACGTAGTTGATTATGATGCCGTCTGCTTGATGGATAAACTGGATTCCTCCATTACGGTTCTTTCTACATTTCCGGTTTATCACCTACCTTTCTCGATAATCATGAGAATATGAGAATATTCAAGAGAAACAGAACCCCGGATATTGTGTTACCAAAAGCACAAAATAGACACCAAAATAGCACAATTAACTGGTTCTAAGATGGCGGCCAATCTGATTTAATGTCAACGCAGAACTCGAAACAGGCAGTGAAGTGGACTGAATAAATGTCGAATGTATTACTGAGTGGACGAACAAATCTATGTCATCAATGTAGGAGCCGGATAAAGCCGTAATGCTATCTCGTCATAACTCGTCAAACTGTCGTCTGCTAGGATGATCTATGATCGGCTGTTGTGCTCAGGATTAAATATTGCATATCTCATATTTGACTAATCTGAAAGTAATTTGACTGCCCTGATAACGCAGCTTACTGGGCCGATGCTGGGCCGATACGTGTCGGACTATTAAGCATTTAAGACGGACTACATCGAGTCATTCATGCTGTAATTGATCATGACGTCATTCTACGCGTCACGTAGTTGATTATGACGTCATATGATGGATGGATACCCTGGAAAGGTCCATTCCTACACTTCAATACGGACTTCAGATCTTCATGACTGAGTTATATAGCATAATGATTGTGACGTCAGCTTACATGTGCTGTAATTCAAGGGAGGGAGGGGAGGGGGGGGGGGGTTAGGGAGCAAGGGAGAGAGAGCGAGGGAGGGAGGGAGCCAGGGAGGGAGCCACGGAGGAAGGGAGGGAGGGAGGGAGAGAGAGAGAGAGATAGAGAGACCAGAGACCAGAGACCAGAGACCAGAGACCAGAGAGAGAGAGAGAGAGAGAGAGAGAGAGAGAGAGAGAGAGAGAGAGAGAGAGAGAGAGAGAGAGAGAGAGAGAGAGAGAGAGAGAGAGAGAGAGAGAGAGAGAGAGAGAGAGAGAGAGAGACGGACGGACAGACGGACGGACGGACGGAGAGAGAGAGTGTGAGTGAGAGAGAGAGACGGACGGAGGGAGGGAGGGAGGGAGAGAGAGAGAGAGAGAGAGAGAGAGAGAGAGGAGAGTTGGGTGGGGGCGGCGGTGGGTGGGTGGTGATTAGAGGGCCGAGCAATTGATAATGTAAATTATCAGCAACAATGAACAGGACTTGTGAATTGAGACTGAAACCAAATCGATCAGTATAATTTGACAGATGCGCCATATTTTAGGCACGATAAAGTATCAGATTTCGCATACATCAAACAGTACGAGAATAAGGTCAGCAAGTTTGATCGATAAGCTTTTCCACCATGCGTGTAAATCATGTCGACCACCAAAACATCACGTGCTCTGTAACATGCTTACAGATCATAGATTTAACAGATCACTTCCTGTGGCAGAAAGAAGGTTTTCGAAATGTCATCCCTAACCCTTTTAAGTGCCTAAGTAGAGTTAATCCGGCGTAACGCTATACTTCAGTATGCCAGTACTCCGGGTTAACTCTCTGCTGTGAACGCGGCCTTAATTATGCTATTTGGGGATGCGTGCACCTGTAGCTCGCGGGGGTACGTGCTGGTCCGCTGTTAAATATCCGTCCATTGCACCGCAAGTGCGTGATGACCAGGATGGCTGGTTAGCTGTGGATCTCAGGGTTGTGGATCATGTATGACATCTCTCCGCGATGTAGAAAAAGCGACTTCTAGAGCCGGTGGAACACTGATGCTCCAGTGGGGCCGTGCGACCATTGCCATTGCCGCTGAGATTGAACCTCACTCAAATTTTTTGGGTGTTTTTAGGTCCAGGTAGCGCAGGCCTCTAAAAAACTGCCGCACCTAGGGGCCCCCCTTCACTATGCCAGCACGTTGTGCGACGTAGTGCGACGCCACACCCCCATAATGAAAGCACCCGGGAGGCGAATTTCCCGATTACCCCCGTTATTCCGGGACGTTGTATCATTTTAATCCCGGTACTACTACTTAGCAAATGATACCCCGGCCCCACCGCCTGAAATTCGCCGTCGCGCAGTGGCAAATGATACCTCCGGGAGAAATTTGTCGCGCAGCGGCAAATCATTACTCCATCGCGCCACAATTTCGGGGCACCGCATTGCGACCTCCATTCGCGGCGTCTGAACGTCCATTTAGAGTCGGGATTAAACGGATACCACCTCCCCGAATAATGGGGAAAATAAAGATTTTCGCCTCCAGAGACCCGAACAATTTCAGATAGGCTTTTTTAGGTGTCACTAGGAAAAAGTATCATCTAAAAAACTGCCGGCCAATTTCCATTTAGAGATAAGCAACCACAGTGATATACCAGCTGATCGCCTTGGTCTGAACGTCCATTTAGAGACAAGCATACTCAGTGGTATACGAGCTGATCAAGCACGCATTACATGGTCTGAACATCCATTTAGAGTTTACACTCTTATTACTCATTGACCTGACATGATATCATACCAGCAATATCTGACCTTTGCCGAGATGCTGAAGAAAGAGGGTTGCCCCTTCATGACCAACGAACAGATGCTCGCACAGCAACAGATCTGTCAACAAGAAGGAGAGCACCTACAGCGGGAGAACTGGTATCAACAGAACGTGTGCAGGGCAAGGAGGCACGGGGGAAATTTCCGTTACTGGCAGGCCTTCCTGGAGGAGAGTAAGCGGGATGCAGGAGTCTTGACAGACGACGATCAGCCAGATGTCTACGATGATGAGCCATGTGTCTTCACAGACGAGGATGAGCCAGAGGTCATACAGTGGGAAGAGGAGATGGCGCAGAAGTGCAAGACCAAGAAAGCCATCCAGCGGTGGACCTACTATCTTGGTCATAAGGTGAAGTTCCAGATGTCACGTCTCAGAACGCTACTGGCACCCGACATAGTGCTGGATGACCACGTCCTAAGAGCCATCTGTCTCAAGACCAAAAAGCTGGCAGGGTTTGCCAGGCTCTCCAAAATGAACCCTTCTATGACTCATAAGCAGATTCTGCAGGTGATGCCGGTTTAAGCCTCCAGATATACTATGGTAAAATCAGAGTGGCGGAAGCAACCAGAACTATACCCCTCCCTGACTGCTGACGAGGGCGGTACCATCCACGGCTGGCGACTCCAGCAGATAGATACCATCAGGCAGAATCTCGTCCATGAGGCAGAAAAGTACGGCAGAACGCGCAGTCGATATAAGACAGCCTACAACGTCCTCGCGCATACAACCACTGCTGCGGGCGTGATTGGAGCCAGTGCTGGTGTGGCAGGTGTGGCCACTCTCACTACAGGAGTGGGTGCCCTCGTCGCCATCCCTCTGGGTGGCGTGACACTAGCCACCACTGTCTTGGCCACGGGCTTGGGGGTGGGGCAGCGGCAGATCACAAGGAGGTTGGAGAAGCATGCTAAGTATGTGACACTAGCACAGAGTATGCTACGGACTATTGACGAGTCTGTCAGCAAAGCTCTCGAGGATGGCCAGGTCACCGATGAAGAGTACCGCCATATATTGAAGGTCCAAGCCCTGTACCGCACTGAGAAACCTAAAGTTCGACAGCAATACCTCAAAGGCTCCAGCGGGCGGGTTGATATGGAGGAGTTAAAAAACGAGATGTTACGGCGAGGTCACCTCGCCGGTCTCTGGAGTCGAGACGACTAAAAATAATGTGCTGCTTTAGCTTTAAGAACACCAGTATAGATGGCCTTCCCACGGGACCTCACGACAGTCAACCGGAGCCAACCGCCCCTCCTGGGTACACTCTTGACTGGCCTGAGAGGCCTACTCGATGATATACCAGAGCTAACACCTCTCTCTATCACAGTGGATGGACGGGCCCGAATCAGCTTCTCCGTCAACCCACGACCACTGACGAACCGCCCCATCACCATCAAGGATGCGAAGCAAGCTCATACTTGGATGGCTGCTCCAAGCCTCTCATACTGGAATCAGCAGCTGAACTTTGCCGTGTGGTGTGCCACGGCAGGCTGTGGAGTAAGTTCCACCATGCTTCACTCCTATTCTGGTACTCCTGAAGCTGTGCTCATCGCCAGCTGTCTCAGATTCCACGTGTACTTCACTGTGCGACGAATCCTCCATGAGCTGGGTGCAAGCCTCCCTGATACAAACGACTTCGACCCACAGCTCAACAGTCATAGCGTCTCAGCGGCCAGCAGACTACAGAGAGAGTTCAGAGCTCACCCAGACTATCGGTGGCATGGTGGCGACAACAGCGGTCTAGGGGTTATGTACGGTGACCCGAGACGTGACTACTCAGGATTCCCCTATCGAACACCCCGACGAGTAGGCCGTCGGAAGACAGCGACATTCTCGTTCGATCCAGACTCCGATCCTGGAGCGATAGTGCAGAATATGCACATCACCGGAATCAGGCAGGACTCCCCAGATGTGTGGAAGTACTTTGTCCCACACACCACCTCGGGCCTCACACCAGCAGGGATCGTTCGGATCAACCAGTCCCTGGAAGCCCTGTGCTACTGCCTCCTTACAACGCAGACCAAGCTGCGTCATTCCATAGATGGTGTCAGCAGAGCAGAGGTCCAGGCCATGTTCATCAGTCTCGTTGAGGATATGATCATCGTGGCAGATCCCAGCAGTCTTATTGCTAAGTTCCAGCAGGGGCTGCAGAAGGCCCATCGCAAACTTGACTTTGCTCTTTCACCATACCTACGGTTGATTCCGAGCAACATGATCGTGAACATCGAGGACCTCCAAGTCAGGGGCTATAACAACATGATAGTCGAGGGGAGTTCTCCCGGTGTCCACTTCGGTTTCAACGCGGATATCAACACACCTAGACGTAATACGGGCCATACAGTCATTCCGACCCTGACACTGCAGCCAGTCGACACGCCAGTCGAACCAGCTTCTCCGCCACTGCAGCCAGTCAACACGACACCACTTCCTGTGGCAGCTCTACGAGTGGTGTCAGGCCTAACTATCGTGGTGCTCGGGATTAGCCTACTCCGCCGCTAGCAAATCAGCTATAAGACTATCCTGACTCTCGTCAGTAGCAGCCGTCTCGGCTGGGACCACAGTGAGACACTGAGCCAGCTTGGCCTGCCCTACAGCCCCTATACACGCTGCCAACATGCACATCCAAGGGCTGGAGGGTTCCGCAGTGCATCCTTTTTCCAGCTTGTAGTATCGCAGAGCCTTGTTCAGCTCTGAGTTAGGTGAGGCCATGGAGGTCTGCAACTGCTGGAACACATCTGACAGATACTCCCGATCCTTGTAGAAACCTTTAGTTCGCAGGAGCTGCTCGACGATACTCCCACCCATGATAAGGTATTCGAGGAAGCAGATCTGCCCCTTTCCAAATCTTAGATAGAGCTTCACAGCTGTCAGCTCCTCTGACAGCTCAGCACCAGAGAGCTGAGCGAGCTCATCTGGCGTCTTCTTCTTGTAGGCCTTCAGCTCCCTCTGGAAGACCACATAGTACTTCTCGCATAGCGCGGACATGTTTAAGATGACTCAATAGAGAGATGAATATTCCTGAGTACAAACCCAGACACCTGGCAGATGCAGACTGGGAAGATCTTATTAGCTCACTCGACAGGGAACACAGGTGTTTAACTGCGTTGTATACTCAGGGTTTAAACAATGCCGTCAACGGTACAGATCGTGAAGCAACTGCCAGAGAGCCAGATGAGTCTTCAGAAGGTAGAGAACCTGCTGCGAACCAAGACACAGAAGTTACTGACACAGGATAAACCTCTGGCAGTCCATGTCGCCAGTAACGTGGCGGCGAATGTGGCTGTGGTGAAGATGACAGGGGGAAATGAGGTTCTTCCTGCCGCCACTGCAGCTGTCCTCACTACCGTAGTGAGTGGGGTGGCCGGCCACTGTCTCTGAATAACTCACCCCATCCCAAAGATCGCCCTCAGTGGTGCCGCCTACACTGCCGCCGCCAAGATCATGGGTGAACGTGTTACACTAATGGAGGCCGCGGTTCTAGGGCTAGCAACGAGTGCAATGGCCGAGATCATCGTCGCCTATGTTTAACCCTTCTGAATAGTGAGAGATGGATGACGAGACCCCTGCAGCATATGAGGCATGGTGGGCTGGAGGGTGGTGTGTAGTCCATAGTCGAGCTTGCGGCCTGAGGATTGCCAATGCCCAGGAATGGTGGACCGCCCACAAGGCGTGCCCCTGCAGAGAGGGCCAGTACCCTGAGCACTGCTACCTATTCCCTTGGCCGACTGCGTGGTCCTCCTATGCCCAACTATTTCACTGGGGGTATGACTAGTGGGTTTAAGCCGTGCATATAGCACTATGACTCTGTCACTCACAGACCTAGAAAGCAAAGAGCTAGGCGATCTTGCTCACTTGGGTGAGGCACGCCTCAGTTCAGAGGACACTGTTGCCCCTATCTCCTTCCTAGACTTCGATGAGAAGGGAGACCCGCGGGAGATCCGAGGTACCACCCCAGCCCGAGATCCCGTCGGGAACACTGATACGGTAGGACAATCGGCCATTAACAAGGCCAAGACTGTATACAAGGGGATGGGCATCAAAGACAGGGCAACGATGCGGGGTATGCTCGGAGTCGACGAGGCTGGTGCCATCAAGGTTATGGCTGAGTCCTATGCACAAGACCTGGTTAAGGATCTCCTGAAACCCCGGAGCTCTTTCCAACAAGACGGAGAGAATCTCAGGATAGGCACCATCGGCCTGAGCAATATCACGATCGATGGCAAAAAAGGTGCTACCGACAGCCTCCAGCTACCAGAGGTGAAGAAGTCAGGGTTCTTTGGTTTGCCATTTAAGCTCACATAATAGTCATGACTTCCCGTGCATGTATCGTTCAGATACTGGATGTGCTAGACACTGTGGGTGCTGACACAGGCCCTCTACGCTATCTTCTCAGCTGCTGCTGGGATTTCATGCTTGACGCCTCCATCGCATCCTTCGTATCCGCGGAGGCACAACGCTACCCACACAGCAGGCGCAAAAGCTGGTGCAGGAAGTACTGCCGTAGAGTCTCCCAGATATAGACGAGGCTACCGCCGACCAAGTGTTAACCATCCTCCGCGCACATGTCTGTACCATTCGACAGTAGGCCAGGCGATGCTGGCCAGGTGGTGCTGATCATTGCCCCGTCAGGCAACGGGAAAAACATCTTGCTGCGGGCTCTCCTGGCCGAACATCTACACTCTCCACACATCCTTCTGGTGTCTGACTCCGCTGCTGAGGTGGTTGACAGTAATGATCAATGGTACAATGGTCCAATCACCAAGACGCAGAACCTGCAAGCCCTGATGGAGAAGCTGCTGGCAGCCCGACTGAAAGAACCACTTGTTCTAGTTATCGATGACCCTGCAATGGACCAGAAGACAGTCACCTACCTCAGCAACATCCTCTTTCAGAAGTACACCTGCAAGATCTCTCCAGACACCCGCCACAATGCCCGGTTGCTATACTTCAGCTCCAAGTGTGGATGTGCCCTGCTCGAGACCATATACGACAGCCTAACCCTCAAGGAGCCCAAAGGGGGCTTTATCACAGGTGTGCAGAGGGCAGCTGAGCTGTACCGCTTCATCTTCAGCAACAAGGAGACAGGTGAGCTGTCACACTTCAAGCCCTCTCTGGAAAAGGCGCAGACCTTCACCTACAAGCTGAATCCAGCCAGGAAACTAGCCTGCTCTACGCGTCATCGCTGACAGACTGTCCGCGGTTGCAACTTTTTTCGTTCAGGCTGCGCGGTCTCCGCTACTTCGTTAGAAGCTTGAGGAACTTCGTTAGAAGCTTGAGGAACTTCGTCAGAAGCTTGAGGAACTTCGTCAGAAGCTGGAGGAACTTCGTCAGAAGCTTGAGGAACTTCGTCAGAAGCCCGGAGGAACGTCGTCATAAGCCCGGAGGAACTTCGTCAGAAGCCTGGAGGAACTTCGTCAGAAGCTTGAGGAACTTCGTCAGAAGCTTGAGGAACTTCGTCAGAAGCTTGAGGAACTTCGTCAAAAGCTTGAGGAACTTCGTCAGAAGCCTGTCGCTGAAACTCTATCCACTGAGGGTCAGATGGTAGGACTCTCTTCGTCTGGAACTTCTCACGGAAGACCCACTTTTTCCATGCGCGATGAGCATCTGACTTGCGAGCCGTTTTGATGAGGTAGTCCTGGTAGTTGTCTGGGAATTTCAGAAATGCTGACAGATTCTTGTCCAATCTCCTACGCCCTCTTTCATTGAAGATATGCTCAACAGCCTCCTTGCTGCCAACAGTGAACCCCTCTTGAGTACCTTTTGCATGACCAGTGTCATGGCTCTCCGCTACAGCGGCACTGACCTCCTCCCTGAAGTAGTTATTTGCTCCAGACTGGAGGCTATCCAGCATCTCTCACTCTTCCTGGCTATGTAGGCTAAATACGGCAGCCCACTTCCCGACCGTTAGTAGATCTTTGGGGTCGACCCTCGCCTTTTGGAGAGCTAGAATAACAGGACTGTTGGTTTGGCCCACAGGTAGGTCGAGTGTCCTGCCCTGGGTGCTGTCAAACTTCCAGTAGAGTATCCGAGTCAGGAGTTCTTTTGTACTACGAGCTGGCGATCCTTCCTCTATGGCGGCCAGTATCTCCGCATCCGTCGGCGGTGTAACCTTGACTCGCTCATGTATAATGTTGATGTCACGAATCAGGCCTCGGACCCTGTCACTGTGGGACAGTGCACGTCGCGGCTGTCGTGCCGACTTGGCCTGCTGCCCAAAGATAATCTGCTGGAGAACTTTACCAAACATGGCAGCCGTTTAACCCCTCTATATACCCAGGCCTTAAACATGCTGCAGTATGTGCAACATCCAGATGGGGCCGTTGAACCTGCGACATCGCACTGTACTGATCCCCGGAAGGACTGCCTGATGGTCATTCGACCCAGTATACACGATGATAACCCGTTGTCCGCTGCTGGGAAGTACATTGACTTTGCAATCTCGGCACAGATCCACGAGATCAAGAGCATGACACTCGAGTTCAAGCTTCAGAGCACAACAGAACAGACGGTAGAGCTCCCACAGGTTCTGAACAGGTGGGAGATCGTACAGAGCAACATCACCGTGGACACCACCTATGTGAACGATGAGTACCGAGTCCTAGGTCCGCTGGCTCGTGACCCAACCTTCTATGCGAAGGGAAAGGTGTACTACGCTGTGGGTGAGGGGTTCACGGCATTCGAACTACTGGTAGGTGTCGAGAAGCCTGTGGCAGTTCCACTCTTCACCCTCCTCGAGAACACACATGTGAATCCAGCTGCCATGCAGGATAGGTTGTTCCTCCGGGTGTACACTGAGCCTCTCGCAGATGTGTCGATGAATGCTCCAAGACTTCATGTCTGGCATGACGAGAATGACCAGGAACTGAAGCAAACGGGATCCAAACAGCGGATCGTGCATGTGGAGCGAGAACACCAGCAGGTCCAAGCCACAGCTAACCAAGAGGTAGAGCTGACATTGCATCGTGGTGCATCGGACTGTGTCGCTGTTGCGGTCCTGGTTCAGAAGGGAGTCGTCATCCAGGAGGTGGGTAAGCTGGACGACTTCAAACTTGTGGTTGCTGGGACCAATGTTCTTGGTGAGGTAAGCGAGCTGGCTGACTGCCAACTCTACAGACAGAAAACTAAGTCATACGCACTTCTGCGACTAACCAGTGGAAGCGACGACCTCGAGTCAGCACTCAAGGGCCGTCACCACGTCGGTGGCAGGAACATCCCACCTAATCAGGGCAACCGGCTCAGCTTCAACATCGGGAACCTCATAGCTGGGACTCGCCAATTAGGTGTGACGGTACTTTACTTTGGCTATGCTAAGGTATGCGTGTCAAACACATCAGGTATTCAGCTTGAGCGTGCATAGAGCACGACCCCTGTCGTCACCGCTGCAGCTGCCACTACTACTATAAGCTCTGCTGTCTTCTGACCTGTCGATGCTTCATAGTCGAGCGTTGGCTCAGATACGGCCTCGTAGTACTCATCGAGACTCTCATCTGCCTCTTTGAGGCTCTGGTTGGCCTGAGCTCGGAGTTGTCGTCGGCGTGCCTCCCTCTGGCGCATATGCTCGAGGGCTTTGCTGTACTCAAACTTCTCCATAGACAGCTTCTCCATCGCCTGGTTATGACGCTCACGCTCGACCTCTGCCGCCTTCTTGTCGGCGAAGCTGAGTCCCCAGTTCGCTAAGGCAAACACGCCCGCATTCAAGATTGCGGAGGCCATGCTATAGACTACAGTTTAAAGCTACTATATACGGATATGTATGAACCAGAGGCTTATGAAGATCCAGTCGATGATATAGATGACTATGATGAGGAGGATTATGATGACTAGGATGAGGAGGATGCAGACGACTACGATGTAGCGGAGACCGTGGGTGATGAGCCTGAATCCCTCAAACTAATACACAGAGCAAAAGGAATCTATCGCACTTACGTAAAAGGTTCTATCGGTCCGCTGGCAGCAGTTGGGGTTCTGATCACTCTGTTCACAACGAAGGCGGGCGAGACGGTCCGCAAGATCGCCAACAATGCTCTCCAGGGTGTGGAGAAGATTTCTGAAGCCATACCAGCCATTGCCTCAGGAGTAGGTACGTTCTTCGGAGTCGCAGGCCCTTGGCTACCGTATGTTGCCATGGCACTTGCGGCCATCTGGGCCGCCGAACATTTAAGCCGTACTATATAAGGATGGCGTCTCTGTATGACCTAGTCAAGACACTTAACTTCCGAGGGTTAGTCGATAAGCTACCGCTCAGCGAAGATCCAGCAGAGACTAGACGCCGGTGTACGGAGGTGTTTGAGGAGGTCTTCAGTGATAGTCGAAAGCATAACGGCCGTCTAGAGTTCGCCCAGGCTGTGCATGACAGGACGGGAGTGGACGTCAGTGATACCCTCACCCAGACGTGCGTGACAGGACGGGAGTGGACGTCAGTGATGAAATCCGGGGTCTTTCTTGAGGAACTCTACTATCAGCCTGGTGGATATTACCGTGAGCCCCACCAACTACTCGAGGCTGTACGTCGCAAGGGCCACAACTTCACCTTGGAGACAATTAGCCAGTGGCTCAGCTGCCAGGCGATGTGGCAGATATACAAACCTCGTCCACGGCACATCAGGTATGCCCATTTCGATGAAACTGTCCCGAATAGAGTTCAGCAGGCAGATGTTCTATTCCTTCCACACGACTCGGTTGGTCGTAAGACCTACAAGTATGCCCTCACCATCGTCGATGTCGCCAGCAGGTACAAGGCTGCAGCACCGCTCACAGACAAGTCAGCTGGCCAGGTGGCCCAGGCATTCCAGGGTGTCTACGAGGATCCGGAAAATCCCCTCCAGTGGCCAGAATTGTTGCAGGTGGATGAGGGTAAGGAGTTCAGAGGCGAGACTGCGGCCCTCATGCGGAAACATGGTGTGGCAATTAGACGAGGTGAAGTTGGTCACCACCGTGCCCAGGCAATCGTCGAGCGGTGGAATCAGACACTGGCAGAGAGACTGTTCCCACACCAATACGCCCAGGAAATGGCACAGGCCGGAGAGAGGTCCAGGGTGTGGGTGAAAGGTTTGCCCCGGGTGGTAGAGCGATCCAATACTGAGGTAACTCGGTTAACTGGTAAGAAGCCAGTAGAGGCTATCCAACGATCCTCTGTTGCCCAACCTTCCGGAGGAGCGGACAAGGAACAGGTGTGCCTTCCATCTTATGCTCTGGTTCGGTACCTGTATGAACCTGGTGAGTTGGAAGGTGGGCGACGACGTGCAACAGATCCTAACTGGTCGCTAGATGTCCACAGACTTGACAGGTATGTCGAGATGGAGGGGCAGCCTACGCTGTACTATCTGGCACGCTCGGAGAGCTGTCCCAAACGTCCGTTTGTTCGGGAGGAGCTTCAGGTGGTCCCTCTAGACACACAGCTACCACCGTCGTCAGGTGTCTAAGGGATATGGTACTCGATTGGTTCGGTATGGACACCATCTGGCAACACATGCCGCTTATCGTAGTAGGCTGAGAGCCCGAGTTTTTCCTGTTCATACGTCACCATGCCCTGGTGGCGCATGCGTAGGCCTCGGTTTGTAGCTCTGTCCATGCTACCGTTTAGGGCACTGAAGAACCTTTGCCAAGAGACATCGTTCTGGCCTTTAGACATACCTTTGGCTGAGCATTTCACCTTCCCATCGGGGCTCTCCACGTAGTAGCACTTGGAACAGAGAGCGATACCACGGTTGCCTTCGAACTCGAGCTTGAACAGTCCCGGAGTCCGTCCAGACCACTTGTGCCAAGCTAGCCACTCCCACTTATGAGCCTCATACTCTGCTCGCATCTCAGGGCGAATGACTTCGTCGAGGCTGGAGGCAGCTATTGCGATGTACGCAGAGTCTGTGTCCATCTGGAGGTACTCGAAGCTGTCACGAGGCACATAGTGATCCAGGAAGTCGTAGTAGAACTCCAGCATCCTCAGCTTCGCGAGCTCGTATACGGCTATCCCCACCTGGAAGGGGCGACGAATGGTGATTTTGGCCTTGCGACTCTGGAGCTCGTAGGACTCGCCGATCTCCTCGAGATCCTCGAACCATGCACTGCGGAGGGCTCCAATTCCACTCGTTCATCCTTGGTGAAGGTCGTGTTGCTGTGACGCTCTAGAGCCTCAATGAGCTTCCCATAGGCACTGTTGCCTAGTAGCTTGAACAGATCTGCCAAGAGCGCTTTGCTCTTATCAACATCTCCTGTACGGCGAGCATCGGTTACATTGTTCACAAACCACTCAAAGGGTCTCTGCGGCTTGTAGTCTATGGTGCGGTAGACAGCTGTAATCTCTAGCCCATGGGCGAGGTACCACTTGAGTGATGGTGCATACAAGAGCTTCCTCTTGGCCGAGAGGGCGCCGACTAGTTTACTGGTTGTGGGACGTTTCCTACCTGTTTTCTGTAGGTATGTGTGCATCTCAACAGATACTGCCTCAGCTGGAATCTCTATGTTGTAGAAGAGAGGTGGCATTTCCTCGAACTTCGCCCACAGGGCCTTAGGAACCTCTATGTCCACTTCAGCGAAACCGAACCAGTGGTCAGCCAGCAGATCCTTCTTAAATCTGGCTACATCGCTAGCACCGGACCACTGCCGTACTGTCTCCTTACCACATGGCATCTCTTTAGCCATCGTAGACAAGTACAGAGCATTTGCGTCATAGCCGAGTAGACGTTGGCAGACCCGCTCACTCTGGCGGATGCGTGTCACACCTGCCTCGTGGTATCTGGTGAACACGATGCTGGGCCCTCCAACAACCGCGTCCTTCAGCATATCGTAGGCCTCCTTGCCCGGGGAGTAGAGGCTAACATCCGGCATGTGGTGGGCGGTTCCACGTAAAAGGTACTGCAGCGACACTCCTGGGAGAGACACAGCATCCTTGAGGATGTCTATTTCTCGTTCCGTGTAGAACTCTCGCATCCGCTCTAGGACTTCGATGAATGGACTGACATCCAGGTTGTTATAGTATCGCAACCAGTCGGCGAACGTCCGCATGCCTTGGTCTCTGAATGTCTGTTTGCACTGTTTCCACTCCGACAGCTTGAGGAGGTAGCCACCTTTGAGCTTAGACCACCACGCTGGGTAGTCGGGGAGTCCGGGGTAATTAAGCTTCTCGGGGGTGTCGAACCATTCATACGGGAGCCAGCTCTTCTGCTGCGTACATCCATAGGCTTTGATCCATGCCTCGTAGGAGACACCTGGCCCCAAGTAGTTAATCACATCGAGAAACCTAAGCTCAGGTGTTATGAGGAACATGGTCTTACTGGCTTGCTTGGCGACTTTCACTGTGCCAGTGTTGGTCAGCTCATCCACGAAGTGCTTCTTGATCAGGTTTAGGTCATAACAGCCAGAGTTGAAGCCCAGCACCGGGACTTGGTCACACCACTCGGTAATCAGTCGCTGCTGGCGTTTTGGGAGCTTGTCCATGTCTGAAGGGATGAACTGTGCCCGGACTTCTGTACGGATTCTGTGTGCTCGCCTGGTAATCTCCTCCATGAAAGCCTTGATCAGAGCTTCTGGGTCAGGATTGCAGAGGTGAGTGGGCTCACTGGCGGAGTCGTACGAGCAGCCGACTGACACAGAGATCGGTATGTGGTTACTCTCAATCGTGAGAGTCTCCGTAGGATAAGTCTTGATGCCATCTAGGAGCGCCTCGAAGTCATAGACGATGAAGTACGGGTATGAGACGGTCCGAACTCGTTTAGGGATGCTTGGGCAGCGTTTTATCCTGCACTCCCACTGTACCACAAGCGTGTATCCAGCTGCTCTCAGCTTCTCCTCTCTCCGGACTGTCTTGAGCTATTTTTGTTCGGCCGCCTCGCCTTGCTGGTGCTGAGGGCATCCATGCCAGAAACAGCCATGGAACTGGTAAACGGTGTTGGTAGTCGGATCATAACCATCTACGGGAGCCCCCTCGATCCAACGCTCGCCACCGTGCCCACACTCTACATGGTGTATGTGGATACCTTGGGTTTTTGCCCCATACGTGACCCAACGAGTAGCCGCTGAACTGGCTGGTTGGGGTGGATAGAAGGCTTTCTCATGCGCAGACTGCGGTGCATCAACCTTCTCCCCAGGGCACTCTATCGTGGTTTTGCCGCCTGTACAACGGTCAGCATGATGCTGAAGATGGCATGCCTGTGTAAACCTCTGCTGGAAGTGACTGCAGACTAGTGTATGTGCCAGCTTGGAGATGTTCTTTATATAGAAGGCATGGTGATCGTACACCCCGATGGTCATAGTGTCGTGGTAGTGGGCCGCTTGCCGGATCAGGTGCCAGGTGCCCTCTTCAGTTGGTTCATACACGCGAATCCCGATCTTCGCGAAGAACTCTACCTTATCCAGCTGATCCAGAGAGGTTTTTGGCACGTCAGGCACAGGCCCATCCAGGTCATAGAACTGTCTCGCGAGCTCACGCGCGGGCTCAGTACTTCTATCGGGCCTCGCCCCCTGATGCACTGCTAGGCATCTCCACGGACACATGTTATCCTTGTAGGTGTCAAGTGCCGCCATACTCTTCTTCTGTCATAGCCAGTTTGGGAGCGGGCCTGTCCCGAGCAAAGGTTGGTGGTTGATGACAGCCTTGACCACAACGTTGATTGATTGGACGAAAGCCCACTTGGTGTTGGGGCGGTCGATGTTGTCGGGGTCGAGGCGGTCTTGCTCTCTTGCCGCCACCCAGTCCTGAGCTGCTCCTATCGTGTTCAGCCACGGACTCCCTGGAGCGTTCTTGTGGAAGAGCATCACCCTACCATCCTCGATGTGTTTGATGCGATAGGTGTGGGTATACCGGAGGTAGAAGGCGTTCTGGGCAGTCTGCTGGATCTTACCCATGATCTGCCCTGTAATGTCTCCATTGAGGCCTTGGAAGAACGCCCAGCGTACTGTCCGTCTTCCTCTCTCCTCCCCTTCCATCTCACCCAGACGCTCATTGAGAATCTGCTCACCCTCTCGCCTCATGCTCCGGGCTAAGGGTTCAGCCCTCGGCCCCCTCATCATTCGCTTAGCGATCCTGCGTAGGGCAGGTAGGCGCTCCAGTGGATGGTCTGCCATCCGCGTCGCTACAGCTTTGGCTCGTAAGCTAGCCGTCACCTCCTCATCCAACTGATGAAGCTCCCGCCGCCACTGTGCTTTCTTGTGGGGATTCAAAGGATCATCTCTGGTGGTCGCGGGAAACCGTCCCGTGTTCACTGATCAGCTCAGTCGAGCAATGAATTCCTCGGCACGGGCCTGTCCGATCAGCTGGAGCAGGTCGGCTTTCTTGGCCTTAGAGGCTACTCTAAGGCCAAATTGCCTTGCCATAGCGCAAAGCTGTGCAACAGTAATCATGGTGTATACCACTGAGTAAGGCTTGTCTCTAAATGGACAGTCAGACCCTGTAATGCGCGCTTGATCAGCTCATATACCACTGAGTATGCTAGTCTCTAAATGGACGTTCAGACCATGTAATGCGTGCTTGATCAGCTCGTATACCGCTGAGTATGCTTGTCTCTAAATGGACGTTAAGACCATGTAATGCGCGCTTGATCAGCTCGTATACCGCTGAGTATACTTGTCTCTAAATGGACGTTAAGACCATGTAATGCGCGCTTGATCAGCTCGTATACCACTGAGTATGCTAGTCTCTAAATGGACGTTCAGACCATGGAATGCGTGCTTGATCAGCTCGTATACTGCTGAGTATGCTTGTCTCTAAATGGACGTTCAGACCAAGGCGATCAGCTGGTATATCACTGTGGTTGCTTATCTCTAAATGGAAATTCGCCGGCAGTTTTTTAGATGCTACTTTTTCCTAGTGACACCTAAAAAAGCCTATCTCGAATTGTTCGGGTCTCTGGAGGCGAAAATCTTTATTTTCCCCGTTATTCGGGGAGGTGGTATCCGTTTAATCCCGACTCTAAATGGACGTTCAGATGCCGCAAACGGAGGTCGCAATGCAGTGCCCCGAAGTTGGGGCGCGGCGGAGTAATGATTTGCCGCTGCGCGACAAATTTCTCCCGGAGGTATCATTTGCCACTGCGCGACGGCGAATTTCAGGCGGTGGGGCCGGGGTATCATTTGCTAAGTAGTAGTACCGGGATTAAAATGATACAACGTCCCGGAATAACGGGGGTAATCGGGAAATTCGCCTCCCGGATGCTTTCATTATGGGGGTGTTGCGTCGCACTACGTCGCACAACGTGCTGGCATAGTGAAGGGGGGCCCCTAGGTGCGGCAGTTTTTTAGAGGCCTGCGCTACCTGGACCTAAAAACACCCACAAAATTTGGCCCTCAATTGTTAAGGGCCTGGGAGGCGGATTTCTCGATTTCCCACGTTATTCAGGGACGTGGTATCATTTTAATCCCGGTACTACTACTTCGCACGAGCCTCCGTCATAGGAATTCTCGCTGTGCGAGAGGCAAGTGCCTCGCGCAGGCCTCTGTTACAGGAAAATGCCTTCAACGCCGAAGTGGAGGAAAAGGGTTCGCAAAAATGGCCACTCTTTTGTTCATCAGAAAATGCTAAGTGCTGAAAAATCCTAATGAATCCATAATTAACGTGATGCGTACTGGTTTACGTGAAGGCGGAACAAGTGATTTCCGAAGAATTCCCACGTCACCATCTTATGCAGTTCCAAGATGCTGTATTGGTAGATGCCGCTTCATTTATGCGGGCCTTCTGCTACAGTCTAGCCTAGCAATTAAGTGTTAGAAACGAAAACTAGTTTTAGCCGGAAGTGGCAGGGATTCCTACATATCGCTGCATACAGCTGGCCAATGGGCGCAGAAGCCTAGCTTCCCATAGGTCGCTTTGAAAGAGCATCTACCTCGACAGACAGCATGCATACATGTTACATCACAACGCATCCGAATTTGATGAAAATCCGGCTACCTTGCTCCGCAACCACATAAAACATCACCTGGACAATGGCTACATTTCACATAAGCAAGTCTGATCACTGACATATCTTTTAAGGTGGGGATAGAGAGGCGAATATCCATCACGAGTGTCCTTCCCGTGAGGGCGTGGCGGATTCCAAGATCCTTCCCAGACACTCCGACGAGTTGGATGGAGATGCGCGTCTCATCTGTCACCGTTTCCTACGGATCTAACAATTAACCTGTCATTAGGATTACGTTCCAATGTGCCCAGATATGCACTGCGGGCAGGTAAATAAACTTATCAAACTCACATTTTTAACTATATGTTTTTGCAGTGCTTTCCTTTGTTGGCGGGGTTATCTAGCTAACAAGTATCCTAGGATATGGGGGAGATGTATGTAAATCAGTACTTTAACCATCACCGCTCTGAAAACTTTGATAGTTTCCCAGGGTCAGATCAGATCAACGTGCTGATGGGACGTCCAAACAATTAAGAGCTATGTGGCTAGTGGATCGTGGAAAGAGACAATAACTTGATACATACGAGGCTTTATAGGTATTTGGCCAATTTTACACAACCTTGCCGGAGTGCGGGGCTACATTATCGCAACAACCGGAAAAGAGTCATACACTATATGTCTCCTAACGAAGAGATTGTCCCTAACCACTTTAGCCTATCCTATTGACCTAAATAGTACAGTTTAGTCGGTAACATGCCAGGCTCAAACCTTTAGGGCACGGTCAGCGACCACAGCGTAAAATTGATGATGGTATATAGGGATAAGTGATGCGGATATAAATGTTGCTGTTTACTATTTCCTAGCGTACTGCTGTCTAAGTTTTCTATAATTAAACAAAACATATCAACGGAATGGCTATCAGCCATATACAACTAACCAATGCAATGAACAATGACAATTTATGTATGAATTAATGAGGTAATACGTATCAGGTTGAAAGACCTAAACGGTGCGGTTAGTTAAAGCACCTACAGTAAATAAGGATAATATGAACAGAAATAAAGAAATTATAAATTGTGGTCCTAAGACCGGGAATGCACCTATTAGTCATCAGTGCCATATACGAAAATAATAATTAGATGTACAATAGTATAGTTACTTGAATACCTAATAGTCGTCGGTACGGAACAGGCTACTATGTTACTAAAATTGCGGCGCTAACATATTCATAGCACGAGTTGACACGTTTTTTCCGCAGGCAATTTCCGCAGCTGGTCTCCGCAGGATGGCTCCGCAAGCTGACTCCTCCAGGCAGGGTAGATACGGTGAATACTCAGGACAGTGAAACAGAGTAGTGAAATGACATCTATTAGATAATCTCTGTAACTAAATCATAATTTATGCGGGAGTGAGAGAGTTCTCCATCCGGCGACGGAAGTAGTAAAGTTTGCCCATTAACAGAGAGGGCGGTATATAATGTTAAGCAGATACATAACGTGGCACACGGTGCGGGATGCGTCGCATAGCTCTTGCGGTGCACCTGGCAAAATCCAGCAGAAGTTAATTAAAACACACGACATGCAGTGCAGAATTTGGTGCCCACTTTTCAGCGTGGTTGGCAGATCTGACGAGTCATCCACCAAGAATCACCATAGCTCTACATCGCGTAGGATCACATCCTGGGCCCGCATGGCCCTCCCGCAGAAGTTGCTTTAGGAAAGTCTAACTTTAAATTTAGTTTATTACTCCCGGATGGCCATCTGGGAGTATCCAAAATTCCGTGAAAGCCGAGGACGTCCTACCACCATGGATGTGCTGGGTTCCGTAAGACACTGGTTGAGCTGTGACGTCAGAGCTGGGCGCCTCAACCAATCAGCGTGCTGGTATGCTAGTGACATATCGACCACGTGTACACATATTTCTGTAGTTTAGACATACACGCGAGTACGACGTTATAGCAATATTCTAAGTATAATGTAGCGAGGAGCTTCGACAATAACTCAGCCATTTCTGGGCCGATTTTAAAATGGTTTACAGTTTTGGAAAGCTCGTTTACTTCTGGCCCTAATCCGTACCACGAACAACGAGAACGGATAACTTATACACATTTACGAGCACCTACTCGGTACACTATAGGCATGCACTTGCTTCTAATTCCGAGACGTGTTGTCAGGGAAGCTCTGACGCGCGCGCATGCGTACCACGCATTCTATCGGACTTTTTGATTTTTGATGAGAAACCTCTCTCATAGGGCTTATGTACGTGTACTATCCTACCAAGGGGAGGGGTGCCTGGAGTGAATCTGGAGTGGCAATTCCGTACCCTGCTTTGCTGGGATGGTCAGTACCCGTCCGGTCGGTCCGTGCTACACCCGCAACATAATAACCACCCTGGATTTGTGTCTTTACTTCTATTAGGAAGACAAATGTCAAACAATTTCTAAGGTTTCTTAATGACCAGTGGAATTGCTTGACATTTTCCCTCCTAACACATCGAAACTAATTGACCAATGAAATTCTGCTAAGTTGGGTGTATGCAAGATAATTAATATATAGGAAGATATCGACGTAAACGGTTTTAGCCACATTCTATTAAACAGACACAGGCATAGATGAGCCAAGTGGGATTTCTGTAGCGCGGATCGGCCAGACGAGTACGGTCCGTCCCAGCTCAGCTGGGTACGGGCCGACCGCTCCGGATGCGTTCCAAGCATGCCCCCACCCCCACCCCACCCCCAATGAGTAGGATAGTATGGGTGTATAAAGCTATATGAGAAAGGTTTCTGTAAAACGTCTAAGTTCGTGAGCTTCCCTGACAACACGTGTCAGCATTGGGAGAGAAGGCATACTAAAGTGTACCGGATTGGTACACATAAATTCAAGTATTCTCATCGTTCTTGGTACCTATCATGACCGGAATGAGACGAGGATTCCAAAACTATTTACCTTTTTAAAATGGCCGAGTTATCCTAATTTAGCTCATTGAAATTATTTTCAAAATATTACTGGGACGTCGTAAACACCTGTATGTACTAAATGAATGGGGAAGATGCCTATCACGTGATAGTATCCTCGTCCTTCCTATCTGCACGCTGATTGGCTACAGATCGCCCGCTGATTGGCTGGGCGTCCTGCCTATGATGTCACGAGTAGTACAAAAGGAGCGCAAAACCAAGAATCGAGACCACACTTCGGCGAGAGAGAACTAGTGGCAGGTTGTGTGGCCAGAGCAGTGCAAGACGTGGGCAACTGCTTACTGACTGTGGCTCCCTTATATTGAGTGATTGTCTCTTTCTACGCTCCTCCAGGCGCAAGGCATATTAATTGTCTGGAACTCCCATCGCCACATTGGCATGATCCGACTTAGGAAACTATTGGGGTTTCCATGCGGTGAAGACCAAAGTGTCGATTTCGCATACACATCCTCTGTATCTTCGGATACCAGTTAGCATAGATCACCCCGCCAAAGTAGGAAGCACTGCGAAAAGATTTATTTTTAACTGGCCAGCCGTGCATCTCTGGGCATCCTGAATCCTAATGACAGGCAAATGTTAGTTCCCCGGAGCCGAATCTTAGATGGTCCGCCCCTGACACACCAGGTGACGGATGGGACGCAGATCTCCATCTAACTCCGTACAGTGACTGGGTGCAGTCTTGGAACCCACCACACCCTCACGGGAAGGTCACTGGAGATGGATATCTACCTCTCGCTTCCCGCCATAAACTTTTATGCACTTTTCAAATTCCTTATGTAAAATTGACTTGTCCTGGTGATGTTGTATATGGCTGCGGTGTGATATGTAACTGAATCGTTATGTGATTCTGAAGTTGTCACTTCATAACATGTCCACTCGCTGCCTTTCGGAGGGAGATGCTCCAGAGGGTGACCTTAGGGAAACCGAGAATATTCGCCAGTCAGGCTCCTGTGTCAAAGATAGGTAGAAATTCCTGCCACTTGCGGTCAAAGCTAGGATGTAAATCTAACACGTAACTGGTAGTTTAAGATTTAGCAAAAGGACCGCATAAATAAAAACAGTATCTTGGACTTACATAAGATGACGGTGTTGAACTCTACGGAAATCATCCATCCCATCTTCACGTAATGCAGGATGTATCACATTAATTATAATTTCGCTAGGTTGACTCACACTACACTTAGCATGGGTCTGAACATGAGAGTGGGCCTTTTTGCCAGCTCTCTTCCTCCGCTTTGGCATTGAAGGCATTTTCCTGTGACGGAGGCCCACGCAAGGCACCTTCCTCTCGCAATAATACTATTTTTGTTATGGGTATAATGGCTTATATTAAACTACATAAGTGGCCTCGTTAGGACGCTCCCTTGCAGGGATACCTCACGGATATACAAGGATCTGTGAGGTACCTCTGACGAATCCACGTTAACAAGACACCAATTTAGTTCTTTGTACTGTGTATTTTCTCTCTCGTGCTAACAAACGAGTACCATTGTTTGTATAGCATTTATTTTTAATTATCATGACTAGGCTCCTAAATTGAGTCATGGACCGTCATACCGAAGACACAAATAGTTGGGATGTGACGGTGAGGTTCAATCTCAGCAGCAATGGTCGCACGGCCCCACTGGAATGTTATCATTTCACAGTCTCTAGAAGTTGGTCTTTGTACTTTTCAGAGATTCGCGAGACGGAATCCATAACCCCGAGAACTGCAGCTAACCAGCCCTCCCACACATCCTGTACATGCGGTGCAATGGAGCCGAGCAGCAGGATGGACCAGCACGTACCCCCCGCGAACTACATTCCGGTGGTCTGTTGATTTATTTGGAACATGAAATAGCAGCTGGAATATCCTTAGAATCAAAAGAATCTGATGATATAAAATTACAGAAAGAATTCTTTGGTCTAACTACAAAACGTTATCTATGCCTTTGCTATGTTCTGCCTGCAAGGCTCCCCAAGTTCTTCAGATGTGGAAATTGAGGTTTTATACAGAATACATACATATATATGTAGCAAATCGATCAGCCTATATATCCACTCTGTGGTGACTATAATGCAAGAACGATAGATTTATTAGACCTTGTTTTAAATGATGATGATGCCTATTTACCAGCAGATGGCAACTACATCAAAGATCATTATATAGCACGATTTTCAAAAGATGAACGCAAAGCAAAGGAAAATGGGAACAAACTATTACATTTTTATAAAACTACCTGAATAAGGATTTTGAATGGAGGGTTGGAAAACATGTATCGTAGTCTCGTAGATTATGTTTTATATCCCAGTGGCAAAATGAATATGACACAGGATTTTGAAATTGACAATCCAAATAAACTTATAGGGTAGTCAGATTATCCTTCACCGTTAATACCCCAAATGGGAGGACATAGACAAATCTGGTATGAATAGTCCTCCAAAATAAGCTTGGAACTCAGATTTGGTTAATAAACACAGAACCTACAAAATGATATGGAAAGATTAATCAATTAAAACAATATGCTAAAGGAGGATGGCGTAAATCAAGCTGTTGCACTTTTCACAAAGGCTATCAAAGTTTCATCAGAAAATTTATTCCAGAAAAATTCCATAAAAAAGAATAATCTCGGATCAGCGACCAAATCAAAAAGGTTCCCATACTATTTGAATGAATGCGAAACGAAACGGAGAGAACTTTTAAGGCGTTGAACTGGTATAGAACAGTGAAAACTCAAGCATCGCGTATTAGTATGGTGAGTTCACGGACGAAGTTTAAAACAAGTGTTCGAATATGGCGCATGGAAAACACAGTAAATAAAACAAAGGAATTATTAAAAGTTAAATATACTAACGCGAAAATGTATTGGGAATTACTCAAATCTGGAGAAACAGCAATAACATACAAACAATATTTGATGAATTAAACTCCGGAATTTCAGAAGATGAAATACAAGTCCATAAAACAACTTCAAAACGGTAAAAGTGCCGGCACAGATTTATTGCTAAGCGAATTCTACATCTATGCGTCGGATCTGTTATTGACCTATATTACACTCTTAATTAATAACATCTTCAAGTCTGACATTTTCCCAAGAATATGGTCTGAAGGAATAATTGTACCACTGCATAAAAGTGTAACGTAAATGACGTAAAGAATCATAGAGGTATGCCACTTTTAAGTACATTAGGCAAGTTATTTACCAGGGTACTCAAAATAGACTAAACGCTTGGGCAAAAAGACCCTACATAGATGTTGAAGCCGAAGCTGGCTTCAGAGTACGGCTAGGCACAGCGGATAATATACTTGCCATATATGTTTTTATCTCCCACCTCTTAAATAAAGACGAAAAACTATTCTGTACATTTGTAGACTTTTCCAAAGCAGTTGATTATGTGGTAAGATGTGGTACAAGCTAATAAAAATAGGTGTTAAAGCAAACATAATATATTTAATAATGTCTATGCATGAAGGCGTGAAAACATGTGTAAGATCAAACACAAAACTGTCAGATAACTTTGAATGTTTAATTGGAGTACGTCAGGGAGAAAGCTTGTCACCTTTCTTTTTATTTAGTATGTATTTAAATAATCTTGAAGATGAGTTTTAGGGCCGGAGCTGATAATATAGACTTAGTCACTCTTAAACTATTTTTGTTACTAAATGCTGATAATATTATAATACTTTCATAAAGTACTAAAGGTATGCAAAAAGGTCTAGATATATTACAGTTTTACTGCAATAGATGGAGCCTACCTGTAAATGCAGACAAAACTAAAGTTATGGTCTTTAGACGAGGTGGCCACCTGTGCCAAACCTATACATGCTGGTATGGGACATATGAGGTCGAAGATGCAAATAAGATCAAATATCTTGGTATTATACAGTTCATTCTACGAGTCGCAAAAATGTCTCGGAACAAGGCCAAAAAGCTGTATTTGTGTTGGAGAAATACTGTAATAAATTCATCAATCTAATTCCTACACATTATTGCAGCTTGTTCGTTAAACTCGTTCTACCAGCACTATGCAATGGGAGTGAGGTGTGGGGGCTTCCATCAGGCACACGAAATTAAAAAATTCCATCTCCGTTTCTGCAAACATTTATTAGGCGCCAAACAGATCACACCAGGCTGTATGATCTATGTTGAGCTTGGGAGGGTACCACTTTACATAATCAGAGAAATTCAAATAGTGAAATATTGGTTCAAACTTCTAAACTTCGAACCAAATAGAGTTGCGCGATGTATATATAACTTTCTATGCTTTGATTTACGCGATGCTGAGAATAATAACAACGCTTGTAAAAATTGGGTAAGCTCTTTAAGACATATGTTCGGTACTAGAGGTTTGAACGAGGCTTGGTTAGCGCAAGGTAATGGTATTGATAACGAGGCTTGGTTAGCGCAAGGTAATGGTATTGATAACGAGGCTTGGTTAGCGCAAGGTAATGGTATTGATAACGAGGCTTGGTTAGCGCAAGGTAATGGTATTGATAACGAGGCTTGGTTAGCGCAAGGTAATGGTATTGATAACGAGGCTTGGTTAGCGCAAGGTAATGGTATTGATAACGAGGCTTGGTTAGCGCAAGGTAATGGTATTGATAACGAGGCTTGGTTAGCGCAAGGTAATGGTATTGATAACGAGGCTTGGTTAGCGCAAGGTAATGGTATTGATAACGAGGCTTTGTTAGCGCAAGGTAATGGTATTGATAACGAGGCTTGGTTAGCGCAAGGTAATGGTATTGATAACGAGGCTTGGTTAGCGCAAGGTAATGGTATTGATAACGAGGCTTGGTTAGCGCAAGGTAATGGTATTGATAACGAGGCTTGGTTAGCGCAAGGTAATGGTATTGATAACGAGGCTTGGTTAGCGCAAGGTAATGGTATTGATAAGATAAGTTTCATCGAAGCCTATAAAGAAGGACAATTGGCAATTTGTTTTTATAAGGAATGGAGGGGGAAGCTAGAGATGGGTAGCAAAACTAGGTTATACAAGCACTTTATCGATGATGGATCATACAAAGGTTATCTGGATATGGTAACAATAACCAAATACCGATAGTCCTTGTGCAGACTACGAACTAGCTCCAATAAATCACACATAGAGTCAGGAAGATGGCATAAACCATTGCCAGCCCCTCTCTCAGAAAGGAAGTGTCACGCCTGTAATGATTTAGAGGATGAATATCATTTCATATTAGTTTATCCAATTTATCAAAATTTAAGAAAACAATATATAAAACAATATTATTGAAAACTACCCAGCGTCTTAAAACTGACAGAATTACTTCCGCCTGGCAATAGTTCATGCATAAGGAAACTAGCTGCTTTTATATACCATTTATTTACATTGAGAAGCAATTGTTTGACAGAAGCATCGCCACACACCGGCCCCTTATAAGTACGAACCATAGATATACGCAACTTCTCCAAAACGTCATGAGGTCATATCGGGCCATAGTATCGGGTCAGTCCGATGTTAGGTTGGTGGATGGTGCGGGGTGTGGGTGCGGGTGAAGTTTGGGGCTTGGGTGGGGGGGGGGCGTTGGGGTGGTGGTGGGGGTGGGGTTGGTGGTGTTACAAGTGGGTGAGTGGTGGTTAAGTAAATATGTTGATGTTTAATTTACACACTGCTATTTTTAAATGCTGAAGGTGATGGTTTGTTTGTCATTGCAATCAGTTTTACGGCATATAGCGTGTTTCCTTACACATAGATCTTAGACATGCTGTAAATAACAATTGTGAAAATCAAGAGGATGATCGACAACAGCGACGACGACGCCGACGACGACGACGACGACAACGAGTATGGTGATGACGATGATGATGATGATGATGATGATGATCTCTAAATTAAACCCTGCCGTTTTTTTCCTCCAGCTTCTTCTTTTGGCCTCCAGCTTGGTCTTTAGATACCTGGCTTTAGTTTGTTGTAGCGTGAAGTGGTTTTCATGACAGGGATTACCCTCTGCCTACCATCATCTCTCGAGGCCAGAGCAAGTGACCATTTTTCGTCTCAGAACTGGACACAACAGACTAAACCAACACATGTACAGGCGGTTCCACCGTACGACATCGCCCGCATGTCCTTGTGGAGAAGCAGAACAGACCACAGAGCACATACTTCAATGTTGCAGTACGTATCAGCTGCTGAGAGAAGAGATCTGGCCTTTGTCAACCTCTCTTCTTGAAAAGCTGTATGGGCCTGTGGAAGAACTGCAGAAAACCACAGATTTCATCTTGAGGACGGCTCTCCAAGTGTGATACCAGCGATCGAAAAGAAGAAGAAGAAGAAGAAGATGATGATGATGATGATGATGATGATGATGATGATGATGATGAAGATGATAATAATAATAATAATAATAATAATAATAATAATAATAATAATAATAATAATAAGATGATGATGATGATGATGATGATGATGATGATCCATCCATCCATCCATCCATCCATCCATCCATCTACGTCCAGCGTATCTCCGTATATTATATACGGAGATACGTCGGGCTTAGTCTTGTATTCGCTTTAAGCACTCGGCCACTGGTTCGTATCTGGGTTCTTCATATTTCCTTGTCTCTCTCGACCTATGAGCATGAATAGGTATCGGGGTAAAAACTGGAGAAGCTACCTGTAGCAGGCTGAAATAGAGTCAGCATTAATCTGGCCTGACTGCGCCCTAGAGAATATGGATCCCATAGAGACCAAACAAACAAAGAAATATCTTCTTTTGAAAAAGAGCCATACAATATGTCGTCGTCGTCGTCGTCGTTGTCGTTGTTGTTGCTGCTGCTGCTTTGGTGGTGGTGGTGGTGGCAACGGCAGCGGCGGCGGTGGTGGTGGTGGTGGTGGTGGTGGTGGTGGTGGTGGTGGTGGTGGTGGTGGTGGTGGTGGTGGTGGTGGTGGTGGTGGTGGTGGTGGTGGTTGTGATAGTAGTGGTGGTGGTTGTGATAGTGGTGGTGGTGGAGTGGTGGGGATGGTGGTGGTGGAGTGGTGGGGATGGTAGTGGTGGTAGTGTTGTTGGTGGTTGCAGCGGTGCTGGTGGTGGTGGTGGTGGTCGCGGTGGCTGTGGCGGTGGTGGTGGTGGTGGTCGTGAATAATTAGAGACTTCATTCGGCTGCAATCAGAATTCTTTATCTCATTTAAATAAATTTTCGTCGTCAGTGGTACAAGATAATGTTTTGTTAGTTTTGATCACTAAACACGTAACACGTTTTCGTGTCATGGCGTACTGTGAGTGCTTTGTACTGATTGACTCACAGTACTGACAACGCTAACACTTTCTGAGAGGGCAGATTCTCTGGTATTAGAAGAATAGGTTCAAACTTGGACAATCGCTGTTGCATATCGTGTAGGTGCTTCTTGACATTCGTGGACGTTTTAGAACGTGAATACAAATCTTTGACAAGAAGTAAGGAAGGCTTACCTTCATCATTACTCTCCATTGTGTAGGACAGCTATATAGGCCTACACGTGTGAACTATGTTTTGACATCATTCATATATATGTTTGTGTGGCTCGAGCTGTTTTGCAGCTATTTGGAACAACTAATCAACTTCCCTTTGATGGGTGGTGTTCGTGTTAGTGTTAGTGTTAGTGTTGGTGTTGGTGTTGGTGTTGGTAGTGGTGGCGACGGCGGTGGCGGTGGCGGCGGCGGCGGTGGTGGTAATATAATTTTACCAAAAGTACAAACAGGGCAGAATTTCCATTTATATTACAATGGACTGGCTCTAAGAAAACAGAATGTGAACAAATAACTCCAAACAGACAGCGAAGTGGACAGAATAATGATTATTATTATTACTAGGTGGACGAACAGACCCCAGTCATAAATGTAGGAACGATATGAATGAAGCTTTATGGCGTCGCTTTCGTCGACTCGCATCATAATTTGTCAGACTGTCGTCTGCTAGGATGATTTAAGATCGGCGGTCGTGCTCAAGATTAATTTTTGCGTTTTGAGTATTCTTTATAAAGCGGTTTTAATCGTACTGCTTGGTCTAAACATAGACACTTTTATGTATTCTGAAATAATTCACACGCAATTTTCAGAAACAGCTTCACATAGTTTAATATACGGAATTACGTGGGTTAGATTAAGATAATGAATCAATGGACCTTTCCGGTTTTAGCTATGCTCCGCCCATCTCAAGCTAAGCTCCACCCACACCTCGCTTGTGTGGGATCGATTGATATCTGAACTCCCTGACTATCAATTTCCAGAAAACGATACAGGTAAGCTGTTTATTAAATAGCAAAGACATACAATTCGTACGACGTGTCGGACTAAGCGTTTAAGACGGACTAAATCGCGCCATTCATGACGTCATGATTATGACGTCATTCTACACGTCATGTACTTGATCATGACGTCATATGACATCATAAGATGGATGGATAACGTAGAAACGTCAATTATAATGGGGTCTCGCAACTGTTCCAATATCCTATTATTACGACAACCCATTATTGTAATAATCTAGCTGAATTTTCCAGCAGCCCATTATACAGACACTCATCAGATATACACGACACGGTGGAGCAGGTAAAAGAAAAAGTGATTGCACTTGAAAGAAGCTTTCACTTCTTCAGCTGCAAGACATAGTTAATCATCATCATCATCATCATCATCATCACCACCACCACCACCACCACCACCACCACCACCACCACCACCATCACCACCACCACCATCATCATCATCATCATCATCATCATCATCATCAACTACGTTACGTGTAGGAGGCCTCAATAATCAATGACGTCAATGAATGACATAGATAAGTTCGTCATGAATGCATATTTGATGAGGGCCTAAGGGTTGTTGGTCGAATTGTATGTCTTTACTGTTTAATAAACAATGTTGTTAAATATTTTGAAACCTTAAGCAGCACAAGCACACAGTTAATTTAGTTTCAAAATATTCAGCAGCTTACCTGTATAGTTTTCTTGAAGTTGATGGGTATGGCGTTCAGGAATCCATCGATCACAATGCAAGCGAAGTGTGGGTGGAGATGAGACTGGAAAGCTCCGTTGTATTAAAAATATTCAACAGGGAATTTCCTATATCGTGTTCAAAATTGTACTAACTAACATGTTTCTGTGTTTGTTTTGCAAAAATGTACTGCAGTACATGATGGAAAAATTTCCTTCTTGCAGGATTACTCGTCCCATTTGGATCTTATCATTTAGCTCGACCTAGCTGTTTATTCTTAAGGTTTGTTTCAGTGCGGTAGCAATAGCTCCGTTTCGCCCCCTCCCACCCCACCCCATCCCAACCCCAAGCCCCCCCCCCCCCCCGAAGACCACCACCCCCACCACCCACCCAGACCACACACTCCATATTCCTTGGAGACACGCAACATTTGGGATCCTAGAGCTCTGGGGTTAGCATAAACAATTTATCATTTCTAGCTTGCATCTTTGAATTGTTTAAAATCGTTTTATTGCTGTAATTTATGGAAATCACCTCTAGCTCTCAGAACAAATATTCACAATACTTTAAGAGGAAGTGTTCCAACAGACCTCTCAAACCAAAATGAATTCGTCAATGGTGGTGGTGGGTATTGAGACTCTTCCACGTTGCTCACGCAACTGGTTTGGTTAATCATATTGCACCCTTCCTTGGTTTATGGCGTTGTTAAGGCACGTGCGTGCGGTCGTGCGTGTGTGCATGTACAGTGTAACATTGAAGTCATTTGAAACGGACAACGAAGCGAATTGAACAAATAACGAATCTGTTACTGAGTGGCCGAACAAATCTGTGTCATAAATGTAAGAGAGACAGATAAAGCCGTAATGCTATCTCGTCATAACTCGTCGAACTGACGTCTGCTAGGCAGTACCGGATAAAGCCTTGCCAGGGCCGGGAGGGGGGGGGGGGGGAGGCAAAGAATATTTATATAGTTATGTGGAATCGAAAAGCAAACCAAAAGGGGGTCCTGGAAATTTTGAAATCTAGATGCTTGCAGATGGCATCTCCTGCATTTCCAGAGGTAAATATGGAACAGCAATTGGCTGTTAAATTATACTTCTTAAGCCATTTAATTCAATTTTTTTGTTCACTCAATTTTTAGCCGTTCAGTTGTGAAAACATCACCGGATAAAATACTGAATGAACAAAAAATAAAATTAAATAGCTAAAAATAGAATAATTTAACAGCCAACTGAAGGGCCATATTTAGCTCTGGAAGTACAGGTGGTGCCATCTGAGAGCATCTAGAAGATAAAAAATAATATTAATCTGTAATACGATCATGAACCATCTGACTCCGAAAAGTCTCAAAACAAAAGAAACCCACTCTTTAATAAGAACAATACTGAAACAATATATAATAGACAAATAAGACAATAAAACACCTGTCCCGCCAGACACACACCCTCGTCTTACTACAGGGAGGCACATATATATGGTTATATGGTCATACCGTCACACGGCTACATCGTACATATTCCATGCAAAGAATAACTTTAAAATAACTTGTTTTTCACGTGGCCTTGAGGGACGCTGAATGGCCACTCGCCACTACAGTTTATCATCACTCATCATCAGAAAACTCAAACAAAAAGGAACCCATTACTAAAGAATAATACTGAAACAATATATAATAGACAATAAGACGAAACTTGTAAGTCTCTAATGTAATTTCCATTCCTTCCAAGTGTTCATCTTCTGAGGCGAAATTATTGAAGCAGTGCACCTTGGGGTAGGTCTGGGAGGGACTCTAGGAGGGTGTGTCCCCGTCCCAAAAAGAGGGGTGGTGGGATTCTGGTGTTGGTGTGCTCCCCCAGAGAAATTGTGTGAATTTAAAACTGCTGAGATGCGATTGCCAGCCTTCTGAGTGGAAATATTGAGTTTTCTTTTACCTGTAATTTAGACATTAGAGATAATCAAGCAAATGAATAAGGAGTATCTATGGTAGGAATGTCCAGAGAGATATTCTCGTTTGTAAAAAGAGAAACTGCATAAAACACTTATTTACTCAAAAAACATCTTGATAGAAAAAATTGGGGGCTGGTCAAGGTTTGGGGTCGGGGGAAAATGTCCCCGTTGCCTCTATTATAATCCGCTAGTTCTGCTAGGATGATTTATGATCCGCTGTTGCGCTCAGGATTAAATATTACATATCTCTTATCTGACAAATATGAAACTAATATGACTGAGGTCTCTTTCAGTCTATGAAAAATTATAAATACGTTAAAGATACACAATTGACATTTCCAGTTTTAGCTATTCCCCGCCCATCTCTAGCTAAGCTCCACCCACACCTTTCTCATGTAGGGATCGATTGATCCCTGAACTCCATGACTATCAATTTCCAGAAAAATATACACGTAGGCTGTTGAATATTTTGAAACCAATTTGACTGGGTGCTGTTGCCGCCTATGCCAACAACGGTTTTTTTCGCACAGTGAAATTAGTTTCAAAACATTCAACAGCATGTTTATTAAATAGCAAAGACATAGGGCCTACAATTCGTACAGCGTGTCGGACTATTAAGCATTTAAGACGAACTAAATCTAGTCATTCATATTGTAATTGATTATGACGTCACGTAGTTGATTATGACGTCATATGATGGATGGATAAACTGGAAAGGTCCATTCCTACACTTTCAGATCTTCATGACTGAGTTATATAACATAATGATTGTGACGTCAGGCTACATGTGCTGTAATTGATTATGACGTCATATTCTTGAGTGACAGATCGGATCCGTTCAATTCCCAGCGGACTATTTCGTAGTTTGCTCCTTTGGATGATAGGTGGAGCTGGTGGGGATGGGATGGCAATTAGCAGTGAAATAAATTATACTTATACATGGAGAGAGAGAGAGAGAGAGGGGGGAGAGAGAGATGGGGTTGGTGGGGGTGGGGGTGAGGGGAGGGGAGCGAGGGAGGGAGGGAAGTTCGGAGGGGAGGGAGGGGTGGGGGTGGAATGGTCGGATTTCAAACCGCTTTACACGCGAAGAATCGACCTTTCTCGTGTACATACTGCATGAACTAGTGACTATGCAAACAACCGAAAAGCATGATTTTTGGCATAGGAAAATCGATTTGAAACGTTTTCCTTACTTCCCATATAGTGCCACACACTGCCTTTGGTTACTAGACCGAACGCCCGCGTGCGTGCGTGCGTGCGTGCGCGCGTGTGTGTGCGCCCGCACGCGTGCGTGCGTTCGTGTATATCGGGAATCCTGGGATAATCATCAGATTTGGCAAATGCATTGATATTATGAGTGGCAAGAAGTCTTTAGTTTGGCATCAAAATGTCAAATTCACGTCACGGGGTAGAACCACCAAATTCTGCACATGCATTGATATTATGAGTGGCTAGAAAATATTTTAATTTGGACTCAAAAAGTCAAACATCTAGGTCACAGGATCATTTAGCGCATATCGTCAATAAGAAGGTAGAATCACCAAATCGGCAGCATACATTCATCTTGCGGTTGGCTAGAAGGAAAACTTTGTTTCAGGTCTAAAGTTCAAATATCTAGGTCACGGGGTCACTAAGTGCATCCCGAAATATACATTTTAGGCATGAATTGGGAACGCAAGTAGGTCGAATCTCAAAATTTAGCACAGCCTTTCATATTTTAGTTGGCTAGAAGTTCTTTGAGTTTCAGGACAAAGAATCACATATCTATGTCACGGGGTCACAAAGTGTATACTGGAATACACATTTTTGGCCATAACTTTGGAATGCAAGAAGGTAGAATCGCCTTCAAAATGCGACAGCCTATGATTGCTTTGAGGTTGAGGCCAACGAATCACCTATCTAGGTCATGGGGTCACTAACTGCATTGTCAAGACAGAGTGCAAAGGTGTGAGTCAGCATCTCCCTCGAGTGCGTTCTAGTTGTTATTGTTTTCAATCAATTCCAAAAATCAAAACAACTCTCTAAGTGGGCGGGACCGACAAAGTGCATTACCCACTAATTGGCACAATAATACAGACACACTGAAAACAGTTATTAATGACCTTTAGAGAGTCCCGCGTGACAAGACGATTTTAAGGTTCCCTGAAATTCTAACGCACTCTGAAGTAAATTGTAAAACCTATTTGTAACTGACCCTGGACACCGTATGACCCATAAAAACGTGCTCAATAAAGACAAATGGTTGTTTTATAAAAAAACACATTGGGCTGGTGTATAGCTCTGGAGGTTCATTGGGGCGGTTTCTTTAAGATGGGTGGTCGTACGACCACCCGTCTTAAAGAACCGCCATCATATGGACACAAAAACAGGTGTCCGTTGTAGACAAGTATGTTTGTGTACCCGGATGTAGATCCAGCTATTAGTGTTTTATCAGGATAATTTGACACGATGATTACTGCTTATAGAGACCGAGGACATTGTTACTGAACAATCATATAGGGTCTCCATATTGTGAGTGGTTAGTATTAACTCGTGATGAAAAAAATGTTTTGTGCACTAGGCTGTCTGTGAGCATTCTCCACCTCCCGTTTCGCTTCTTCTACTTCTTCTTCCTCCTCCTCCTTCTCCTCCTTCTCCTCCTCCCCTCACCCTCCTCCTCCTCCCCATTATCCCTCCTCCGCTGCCTCCTCCTCTTCCGCCGCCTCTTCCTCCTCCTCTGCCTCCTTCTCTTCCTCCTCCTCCTCCCCCCCTCCTCCTCCTCCTCCTCATCATCATCATCACACTTCCCCTTTCTTCTCCTCCTTCTCCTCTTATTCCTCCTCCTCCTCCACCTCCTCCTCCTCCTCCCACCTCCCTCACTCCCTCCCTCCTCCTATGCATCCTGCCTCCTCCTCCTTCTCCTCCTCCTCCTCCTTCACCTCCTTCTCCCCTTTCCACTCCTTCTACTCATCACCACATCCTCCTCTTCATCAACTCCGCTTCTTCTCCTCCCCTCCACCTCCTACGACCCTCCGACACCTCCACCCTTCCTTTCCTCATCTTCCTCCTCTTACGCCGCCTCCTCCTCTTCCGCCTCCACCTCTTCCGCCTCCACCTCTTTCGCCTCCACCTCTTCCGCCTCCACCTCTTCCTCCTCCTATTCCTCCCCCCCCCCTCCGCCTTGTCCTCATTATCCTGCTCCACCTCCCCTCCTCCCTCCTCACCTTCTTCCTCCTCCTTCTCCTCCTCCTCCTCCCATCCTCCTCTTTCTCCTCCTCTCCTTCCCCTCCCTTCCTCCTGCTTTGCTGCCTCATTCTCTGGCACACCCTCCTACTCCTCCTCCTCCTCATCCTCCTCCCCTCATCCCTCCTCCGCTGCCTTCTCCTCCTTCTCCGCCGCCGTCGCCTCCTCCTCCTCCCGCTCCCATCGTCCTCCTGCTCATACTTCCCCTCCTCCCCTCCTCCTCATCCTCTTCCTCCTCTTCATCCTCCTCCTCCTCCTCTTCCTCCTCCTCCTCATCCCTACTCCGCTGGCTCCTCCTCCTCTTCCGCCGCCGCTACCGCGGCCTCCTCCTCCCCCTTCCATACTCATCTTGCTCCTTCTACCTCTCCTCCCCTCCTCATCATCCTCTTCCTCCTCTTCCCCCTCCCCATTCTCCTCCTCCACTTCCTCCTCCTCTTTCTCCTCCTCCTCCTCCGCCTCCTCCAATTCCTCCTCATCCCACTCCTCCTCCTCTTCACCCTCTTTCTCATCCTCTTCCCATTTCTTCTCTTCTCCTTCACCTCTTATTCCTCCTCTCCCCCCTCCTCCTCCTCTCCCCCTTCTCACCACCCTCACCCTCTTCGTCATCATCTTCCGCTTCTCCTCGGCCTCACCCCCCCCCCTACTATGCCGTCTTCTCCCATTCATCCACCTCCTTTCCCTCATCCCCGCATCCTCCTCTTGATTAACGCCACTCCTCCTCCCCTACACCTCCCCCTTCTTTCCCACCACTCCATCCACTCATCTTCTCATCCTTCTCTCCTTCCACCGCCTCGCCATCTTCCTCTCACGCCGCTTCTTCTTCACCCTCCTCCTCCTTCCCCTTCCCTCTTCCTCCTCCTCCTCTCACTCCTCCTCCTCCTCCCCTCTTCTCTTCCTTCTTCACCATCCCAACCTCTACCTGTTCCTCCTCCTCCTCCTCCTCCTCCTCCTCCTCACCCCTTGTCCTCCTGTTCTACACCATCCTCCTCCTCCTCCTCCTCTGCTTCCTCCTCCACCAACTCCTCATCATCCCATCCTCATCCCCCGTCTCACATCCTCCTCCTTCTCCTCATCCGCCTCACCATCCTCTGCCTCCTCCTCCCACTCCTCCTCCTCTTCCTCCTCACCCCTGTCCTCTTCCGCCTCCTCATTATCCACTTTATCCTCCTCTTCATCCTCCCACCAAACCCCTCCTCTTCCGCCTGCTCCCACTCTCCTCCTCCTCCTCTTCCTCCTCGGTTACCAAGCCAGTCATACCAGTACTAGATTTTCAAACATAATCTCTTGATCTGCAAATAGACATTTCTCGAGACCACTGTAAAAGCCGTTTTTGTCTAGCGTGAATGCTAATGGGATATTTAAAACAGTTTTACTCCATTACCGCGCGTGTTTAATATAACAAATGTGGTATTACGTCGTCGTACTCGTTAGATTACGCTTGCCAATACATTAACGATGAGGTCATCATTGGTTCAAACTCGGATTGGATATAGAATTCTGATATTCCAGCTGTCCAAATCATTAATTGTGGTCTGCCACGAGATCTAGTTTCCTTGGATCAGTCTTGTGTTCTAGCGCCCGAATTCACAACTCATATCGATCCCGTAGCACGGGACTGGAGACGCTGCTCTGTAACTTATATTTGCGTGAGTATAAGGAAATTAGGCAACTTGTTGTTGTTGTTGTTGTTGTTGTTGTTGTCGTCTTCGTCTTCGTCGTCGTCGTTGTCGTCTTCGTCGTCGTCGTTTGTTGTTGTTGTTGTTGTTGTTGTTTTTGTTGTTGTTGTTGTTGTTGTTGTTGTTGTTGGTGTTGTTGTTGTTGTTGTTGGCGGCGGCGTAGAGAATAATTTCGGAAGAAACTTGTGGAAGATAAACTTGTGCTAATTCTTAAAACTGTGTTTCCGCACGCTGTTGTTGTACACTGTAATCAAATTAGTTTGAACTATCGTAATTCGAGGGTTGAAGGCCTAATCAGTGAACTTCTGTGCATCGTGGACGGCCTATGATAGACACAAGCTATGCATAATTGTTATTTTAACCCTTTCACGACGTGTTTGGTGCAAAAAATTCAAAATATTTCCTTATTGAATGTGTAATTTACAGGCCAAGAGAAGACTAACTTTGAAAATTTTCTACTGGAACGACTGGCTCGGTTATCGAGCCAGTCATTCCAGTAGTAATTTTTCAGAAATGTCTTCTCATCGCCTGGAAATTGACATTCCTGAAGACCGCTGCAGAGGTCGGTTTTGACCGGCTTCGCGATGAAAGAGTTACCTGTATCTATGGTAGTCTTCGTAGGAGAGCAGCTACACAGGCGTAACGGTGAAGCGTCGATTATTTTTCGCAAACTTGAATAAGCTAATTAAATGGAGGAACCCAGTTTTAGATATGTCCCGCCCATCTCTAGCTAAGCTCCACCCACGCTTCGTCCGTGTTGGGGTCAATCGATCCCTGAGCTCCCTGACTATAAATTTCCAGAAAATTGTACCGGGAAGCTTCTTCTTAAGAATCTCTGGTTCGATTTCAACTATGTTTGGCAGGAAGCGTACGTAGGCCGTAGAGATCCAAGCTTGTTCACAGGAAGCCGATTGTCCATTTGTTCGTTGGCCATTCTGGATTTTGATTGACTGTGAGAAAGGTCTAAAAGACTTATCCGAAACCGCTTGGGCATCGATTCAAAACCCATGAAGAAATAATCCAGGGCAACAACAGAACCAAGTTTGTCGAAGGGAACAAGGGAACTTGATTGGTCAAGTGCTTCGGCAGCCATCTTGACTGAATTAATTTTCGCAGAAAACAACTTCTTCTCTCGAACCATTGAACTGATCGGGTTGGAATTTGGAAGGGCAATAGGAACTTTTAAATGACTGGGTCAGTTTTAATCAAATTTGGCCTCTGGTTTTATCTAGGTTATTCCAGAATTGAATAACACTAGATATGAAAGAGTTTTAAAATATGTCAAGATGATTGTTTGGTGGAGATGCTGGTGTTTCGAAGCGATACAAGGTGTAGGCTCACCTATTCTTCTGGGGACGATATTTGCCATATAATCAGGGAAATCTCCATGGACAATTAAAAAAACCCATGCAAGTTTCGTCAGTCTGCGACGCTCGTGTAATGGGATTAGGCCAGCCTCTTTATGAGGAGGTGTCAAATGTGTATACTTAATTAAGTCTGTAAGCCCGTTATTATTCTCATGGCTTTATTTTGAAAAACTTCAAGTTTTTCATTATCCCGGCCAAAGCAACCATCGAAAGTCCACTAGTATACTCGGTTAAAGGAAGGGAAAAGGGAAATAACAAATGATGTTTATTGGTAATTTCATACAATATTAAATAAACTACCATCGGTAAAAAATGGAAATGAATCGGGATTATTTGAAAAAAAGCATTTACTAAATCTAGGACCGCTTAACTTGGAACCAATTAGTCACGTAGCTGGTACTTTGCACTCCGGTGTGCGTCAACTGTGTGTGCAGGTGTCCCGCATAGGCATACCTGAACATAACGAAAGCTCACCTGAATATAGTTTTCTAAGCGGTAGTAGAAGAATTATAGGTCCCTGGGAAGAAACTAAGGAAAAATATATATGATAAAACCGGATTTTTCCATACAGCTTCTCTATATACCTAGTAACAACATACTAAACGTCCCCGAGATTCTTCCTTGAACTAAATCCAGAAATCAATTAAATATGATAATTAGCTTAATTATTGCTACCATATTTGGCAGAAATCATTAGAATTCCAGATTGTGTATAAATTGGTCGACTATTAAAAGGTATCTATTTAAAGGGAATAATGCATAGAGCCAAATAATAATGAATAAAATCAGAATCCCTCATAGCCAATTAATTAACTAATTTATTATTATTAACTTTGGCATAATAAACGACATGAAATTATTTTTTCAGAGGTATGTTGTGTATGGTATCTATTGATAGGAGATCATCAACTGAACTGGTGAATTGCAATATGGATAGAGTAGATCCAATAGCTAAGTAACTAGCTGCCTAAGTGGCTAATTAATACTTTCAAAATATATTAAATCCCTGTATCAAGTTAAGATATCGCGAAGTTCATCACTGTCCATCATCAGTATCATCAATAATCTCAGTATATGAACAGTCTGATCAAATGCAATATTTGCACATGACACTGCAGAACGAGTTGACATGTCGGCAACCACAATTCTTAGCACAACCTTTTTTACACCCACAGCTGATTGCGTTCATCAATCGCACTGGGGCTGCATGTTGGTCAGATGGTATTGGGGTTAGTAACTCATTTGTTACTGTCCAGCCCCATTCAGAGGGAGCCAAATCATGCCCAAGCCATGCTTGTGGAATACTCGATATGAACGCTGACGAGATGCCGCATATGTTGATGGTAAAGTTGCTAAGTTAAATTTCCCCGCCAGTGATGTTTTTGCTACTCCGCGTTTGTTTGAAACGAAACGATATTTGTTCAAAATATCCACATTCGAAATCGCGCCATACAATTTTAATAAAACAGTTAACCTGCATCGGCCACTCCCGCACTAGTACATCAATCATTCAAGAATACGCCCATTATGGGACTTATGGGACGTATCTAGTAGTTCATTATTTGTGTGCCCCAGTTTCCAGGCTTTTGTTTTTGTTTGGTCGTCGATGGCTGATATCATGTCACACCCTGTCATGGCATGTAGCACTAAAATGTAATGTGTCAAATCTCCCCAACTATCTTGAATCTGTTTTATATTATAAAGTGTATAGGATTGCGAGAGGTTAACATGCAAAGATTATCAGCCTGTTTGGCTAGAGATACCAACATCACTAATATGTCAGTATCCTTTGCAATGACTACAAGTGGTGTTGTTTGATCTCGAACACATGCGCCAAGTGTAGTTGATACAATCAGTCTATCAGCATCTGCCACCGCCTTCTTCACTTCTATGTCATATTGTTCGAGCTCAGATGACAACACGTTGATTAAGCTGCTTTTATTCTTCCCAATTCCCAAAAAGTCATTTTGTGAAATAGTGACGTCATTGTTTGGTGCCACTTCAATGTCCGCAGAGGTCACGTTTGACGAGCACCTATTTTGTTCGCTTGCTTTAGTTGACAATGCACCACCATATCCATCGAACACGGTTATTGCACAATTGTAATAGTTTGTCATATAGCATGTATATGTTGCACAGATATCGTTGTATGTAACAGATGGGGATTTTTTATCGGTCCTAACTGGTCATATGCGTGCGTGCGTGCGTGCGTTAGTGCGTGCGTGCGTGCGAGCGTGCATGCGTGTGTGTGAAGATGTTGTCCCCCATCCATAACGAAGCGACTTCTGGTTGGTATAGCTGTGATTATGCCAGCTTGTGATTTCAACAGCGAACCTAAAACACTTTTATTTGATTTTCTCATTAATCCGTTAGTGAAAAGAAACGGCTTGAAATTTGACAGTTCAAAGCGGAAGAATTTCTCCAATTCGGAGCTGCCATCAAGGACATCGCACACGTGACTAATAAGTACGTCAGGATTAACGTCTACCACTTTACCACGAACTGTCACCGATTTTTTTGCCGTTGCCAAAGTCTGTCCACGATCATTGCAACTTCAGTTCAGCGACATTTTATCCAGCCACGTTTATGACCAACTGTCCTCCGATTTTTGATTTCTGATTAATACCACTTCCAGCAACTTTGCTGGTCGCAATAGACAACAACATACGTCCTTCCCGTGCATGGAATGGAGGGTGTGTTGTGAACCAGACAACACATCTTTCGATATCTCTCATATCTCTGGCAATATTCTCCTTATTGAGGTCTTTGTGCTGCTCAGATGATGTCGCGTGAATTCCAACAAATTTTCCAATGGCATCGCACATTGGTATGCGCTTTGATAGAGCATGGACCCATTTGGTTATGGTAGATTCTGACATCCCGCTTTACTTTAGTGAGACATTTATAAAATTACCCCATACCATTTATCATATCTAAATAGTTTTATAAATAGCAATCTTAATTTATAAGAACCCAGTGTACGAACTGAGGATAGGAATATATTTTAAAGCTGAAGATGTTTATATAGTTTCATTAACACGTTAGTAACAACATAATAAATGTCCCCAATATTTCAGTTTGTTGACTGTATAAAGTGAACTGCGTTGAACGTTTGGTATTATTTGGAAATATTAATTTGCTAATTATCCAATTAGATACTTAGCTATTGGGGATATGATATTTATAATGCGATTTACAAGCTCGGTCTATAATTTCCTATCGGTAGATACCATACTTAACATACATTTGAGAGGAACCCAATTTTATGCCATTTTATGCGATGAATAATATTAATTAAATAGCTAATTAATAAGCTATGACGTAATTTTTATCTTAGTTGTTATTTTTTTTTTTATAGCTCTATTCGTTATTTCCTTTCGATAGATACCATACGTGACCCATTTCTGAAACATTATAATTTTTTGAGATTTTTTGTTGAAATAATTTAATTAACATGTTTAATTGATTTCTGGATTTAGCTCAAGGAGGAAACTCGGGGATTTCTAACATGTTGTTACTAATGCTGTAGAAAAGCTGTATGCAAAAATCCAGCCCTATCATATTTTTTTCCTTGAAAAATTCTGTAAGTCCTCTACTAATGAATAGTATTCTCTATAGGCGCCGATGTAAAGCAATTAACTCACTACTGCTAATTCACTATTGATCCTTTTGAAAACGGTATATTTGAAAGTCACATTTTGTACGTGTAGACCAGACGCGAGAGAATAATATGCCGGCGATTTGCAGAGCGGGGAAATTTTGGAAATATAACTTGTCCTATTTTATTCTCTCGCACTGTTTCCGCATGCTAAGAATAGTATATATTAGGTTGTATGTATGAACAGAACCTATGATTATGAACCAATTATATAATAGGTGTAAGATTGAAAATATTAGTATACGTCCAAATCGAAACGAATTACATAAAAAACTAAATACAAAACCAGCAAAGGGATGGAAAACATTGGGGGCGTAAAAAAATGTCTTCCAAACATATCAAAATCGTGGCTCAATGGACCTTTCCAGTTTTAGCTATGCCCCGCCAATCTCTTGCTAAGTTCCACCCACACCTCGCTCGTGTTGGGATCGATCGATCTCTGAACTCCCTGACTATCAATTTCCAGAAAACTATACAAGTAAGCTATTGAATATTTTGAAACTAATTTGACTGGACGCTGTTGCTGCCACACCACCCAGTCAAATTAGGTTCAAAATATTCAACATCATGTTTATTAAATGGTAGAGACATACAATTCGTACAACATGTTGGACTATTAAAAGTTAAAGACGGGCCAAATAGTACGGCAGATTCGTGAAGATTTTTTTAATGAAATTGCGGGTTTTGTGATAAAAGCACCAAAATTTACCCAGATCGTGACCATGTGACCAAAACTGAATATGGATCCACCTGATATTACTTCAGGATGGTCTCCATTTCCAAGATGGCCGCCATATATAACCAGAAAATTAATACTATTTACCATTATCAACATTTCTATTATACAAACCTTTCAATTGTTGTGTTATACTGTTACAAAAATTTTTTATGAACACCTACACTTACATTAATATGGCTGCCATTTTCAATATGGCTGCCATAGATATAAAGATCTATTTACGATAACTATTAGGCCTATACGGATATAGAAATCCTTCTGTTGATTACCTGCCTATTTACACAAAGACAGAGCAAAGGGAAAATACCAATATAGCATGTCAGTCAAACAGACGTGATATACAGTTAAATCTGTCTATAAAGGGCACCTGCATTTGGGACCATATGATGACGGTTCTTTAAGAAAGGTGGTCTGACAAAGAAATGTCTTAAGAAATCGCCATCTTGTGCCGGTTCCAAAAGCCACGTACCATAGAAATTGAGTTTTATTAAGCAACCACCTGTCTTTAGTGACCATTCTTTGATGTTCCATAAAATGTCTGTTAGAGACAGTCTTGAGTGTATGCCATATGCATTTAAAGGTGCATATTCACACCAAAATGCTTGAATATAAAATTGTTAAAATTGTATTCTTTTATAGGCTTATATTATGTGTCTATATGTAATGAAACGAAATAAAACTTAGCTTATGATGATTTCATTCCATATAAATTAACATAATTTTTTAAGTGCCCGTGCCTCTATTTCAATTTCGCAACTTAAAAAATTATATTAATTTATATGGAATGAAATCAGCATATGCTAAGATTTATTTCGTTTCATTACATATAGGCTCACAGTTTAAGCCTCTAAAAGTACATAATTAAAATTTTATTTTCAGTAATTTTGATGTGAATATGCACCTTTAATTGTTTTATAATGGCAGCCATTTTAAGATGGTCGAAGTATGTATTGAAAAGTAAGTGAGTTGTGCATCATTGAAGTCCAAATTATATAAATTATTCTAGTATTTAAAAACATTACTGCAATGCCAGTAAAGTATGTCAATCAAACTGTTTGATATGGTTAGCAATGGACATTTCCAGTTTTAGCTATGCCCTGCCCATCTCTAGCTAATCTCCACCCACACCTAGCTCATGTTGGGATCGATCGATTTCCGAACACCCTGACTATTAATTTCCAAAAAACTACGCAGGTAAGCTGTTGAATATTTTGAAACTAATTTGAGTGGGTGCTGTTGCTGCCTAAGTTGTTTAGTTTAACCAGACGAACATGTGTACCAAATTTGGTGCTTTTATCACAAATCCCACAATTATTTCACGAATCTGCTGGACTAAAATAGAATCATTTATGATTAATGATTATGACGTCATCCTACACGCCGCTTAACTGATTTTGATGCCATATGACGTTAGATGATATATGGATACTGTGGAAAGATGAACCATCTTATTACCCTCAACTTGTGACGATGGGGATGTTCCGTATCTATGCATTGTAATCTCATCAGCTATAATGTCTGCTTCATCAAGATTATGGCAACAACAGCATCCAGTCAAATTAGTTTCAAAATATTCAACAACATGTTTATTAAATAGTAGATACATACAATTCGTATAACGTGCCAGACTATTAAGAGTTAAAGACGGGACAAATAGAATCATTTATGATGTAATGATTTTGATGTCATCCTAAACGCCGCATAGCTGATTATGACATCTTATGATGTCAGATGATAGATGGATACTCTGGAAGGTGAATCATCATATTACCCTCAACTTGTGATGATGGGGATGTTCCGTATCTATGCATTGCAATGTTATTTGGTACAATGTCTGCTTCATCAAGATTATGTTTGACCAGTAGGAGCTACAATGTTTTTGACTGTCATGTTCAACGATGCAGTTCAAAAGGAATTTGTATCTAAAAATAAAATAATAAATATAACAATGACTATAATGGTATGGTTGATAGATGCCCTAGAGATAGTATAGAGATAAAACACTTCACTATACCCCTCATTTATCAGTGTCGGCTTAGAGAAGTTACCTTGGTGTGGGGTTTCCATTGTGAAGAGTTTGGGAGGGGGACAATCCCTTCCATTTCCAGGCGTCTAGTGGTCCTCCCACGAAAGTATTTTATGTATTCTCAGTGACAACCAGCGTTAATGGACCTTTCTAGTTTTAGCTATGTCTCGTCCATCACTAGCTAAGCTCCACCCACACATCACTCGTGTTAGGATCGAGCAATCCGTGAACTGCCTGACTATCAATTTCCAGAAAACTATACAGGTAAGCTGTTAGATATTTTGAAACTAATTCAACAGGGCGCTGTTGCTGCCTAGGGCAGCAACAGTGCCCAGTCAAATTAGTTTCAAAATATTCAACAGAATGTTTATTAAATAGCAATTACATACAATTAGTACAACGTGTCAGAGTATTAAGAGTTAAAGATAGGACTATTTTGGATCATTCAAGGCATCATGACTATGACGTCATCCTACACGTCACGTAGCTGATTATGACGGCATATTATTGATGGATAAATTTGGAAAGGTCTATTACTTTGCTTTCTAACATTAAATATGAGTCTCAAATGTGAAAATAAAAAGCCATCTCATAGGGCGGTATTTGCCACATCCCTCAAAACATTGAGGGTGGGTGGGATGTAAAACCTCCCTAGCTCACTACAGATTATATTATGTGTCTTCATCTATGTGCGCTTGTACGTGTGTGCGTGCGTGCATGCTTGATTGTCTTTATGTGTACGTGCGTGCGTGTGTGCGTATGTGAAGAAATTGATTGCAATGCATCTCTTCCAAAACCGTGGGTGGAATACAACCAAGTTTGATATGTTAGTTACTCATTAGAGGGCTGGCTACAAGAGTAGATTCACCCTTGTCTCCGTTCCTCCCTATCTGCAGTGGGTTATGTTGTGGGGTCGACAGGTCAAATTGATAGTAATGAACTCCTCCTAAGCCATTATACCGAATTCAATCTAATTTGGTATGTGAATTACCCATATGATTGTGGAGGCCATTTAGCATTGGCTTCATCATCATCAGGGTCAAATGATCAACGTGCTGAACCAATTTGCGATGTCGTCCAATCGACCGAGCAATCGAGTTTTGTGCATGCAATTTATGGGCCATATATATATATATATATATATATATATATATATATCAAGGTATATGTACATTTGTACTCCTATAGAATATATGTGTTGTGTTATTTCAATAAATGATATGCTATGAATATGTCCTAGATCCTTATTGATTTCAGCCATATGCTATCGTATAATGGATGCCAAAAATAAATCTTGCAAAAACTTATCAAAACGTACAGGACCAATTCACCTTTCCAGAGTATCCATCTATCATCTGACCTTGTATGATGTCATAATCAGCTCAGCGCGTGTATGATGACATCGCAATCATTACATCACAAAGGGTTACATATCGACCATTTCCAAATCTCAAATACTCTGACACGTTGTATGAATTGTATGTCTTTGTAATTATTTGCTATTTAATAAACATGCTATTTAATATTTTGAAACTAATTTGACTCGGCGCTGTTGCAGCCTTAGGCAGCAACAGTACCCAGTCAAATTGGTTTCAAAATATTCAACAGCTTAAATGTGTAGTTTTTTGGAAATTGATAGTCAGGGTATTCAGAGATCGATCTATCCCAACACGAGTGAGGTGTGGGTGGAGCTTAGCTAGAGATGGGCGGGGCATAGCTAAAACCGGAAAGCTCCATTCACCACATACTGATCATTTGTTAACCCTTTGACACTTAAATTTGTTCAACAAAGTTTTTCATTCAAAATGTCAATTTTCAGAGCAACAGAAGAATGTTTTTGAGAATTTACTACTGGAATGACATTCCAGTGGTAAATTTTCAAAAATAGTTTTCTCTTGGTCTGCAAATAGACATTTCTCAAGGCCACTGCAGAAGCCATTTTTTGGGCCGATTTGAGGGTTAAAGGTTTAAAAGACGTGAAAATATTATAACTTGCAAACTCAGAAATAACTTCAGCCAATGAAACAATGATCTGTACAGATATCATCTATGCTTGAACATCTCAACTGTTCTTAGTAACACAGCCCAGAAACCTTTTGACATTAATTTCTTGAATGTCCAAAATGGGCAAATGAAAGATGCGATTTATTCGGTTCCCTTTATGCAATCACTTACCCCAGATATTACCCTGGACATTTTCGTACAGGGAAGTAATACATTTTCCACTGAAATTAAAGATTTACTAAGAAAGGTGCGTATATTTAAATGAAAGAGAATAGATTTTAATATTATCGAAAGGATTTTCTCTCGACCAATCAGATTCGAGTATTTTGGCAGGAAAAAGGGGACGTGGCCTAATTTAAATATCGATAATGTCATCAAGCTCTCGACCAATCAGAAACCCCGCCCATTTTTAGCCCTTCTACTGTTGATCGCTCACAATCGTATTTGATAATATATACAACGACGATGGCAACAACAAAAGCAACATTACCAGCGGTATCTAATTTAATCGTTATTCAGGTAATAGGATATTCCACAGCAACAACGACAACGTCTGCGGCGGCGGCAACGGCGGCAACGACGACGCTGACGGCGAAGACATCCGTTTAAATATGTGGTGCCTCTCTGGCAGTTGTGATGTGGTTGACTAAGTACGTTTAAATCTTTATCTATTCATAGGACCTTCATTTAATACATTTGTTTTTAATACCATGTTGATTTGATAAAAGTCGATGCCTAAATTCGATACCTAGTAATGTGATTCTGTAGGGCCTACAGTGTACGATAGTAAAGATAGCCTACATCTGGATTGGCTGGATACGATTCTAAAGGAAACTGTGGTTTACTCACTAGGTTTGTTTGTCGGTGCTACAGGCCTATGCTTATTCACAGACCGTCATTGTTTGTTAATCTATTTCCTTTACTAATTAGAATTTGATTCTAAAACTATCATCTTAGGTTCGTTTTACTTATGCTCTTGGCGAATAATGGATGAATCCGATCTGTCGCTCAAGTATATGTCGTCATAATCATGTACCTTTCCAGTTTTGTCCATGCCCCCGCCAATCTCTAGCTAAGCTCCACCCACCCTATGCTCGTGTTGGGATCGATCGATCTCTGAACTCCCTGACTAGCAATTTCCAGCAATAACGCACAGTCAAATTAGTTTCAAAATATTCAACAGAATATTTATTAAATAGTAAAGACATACAATTTGTACAACAACTCAGAGTCCGTCTTCAAATATGCGATCGTGACGTACTTATTTACATCATTCATGACGTCCTTCATTATGATGTCACTCTACATGTCACGTAGTTGATTATGACGTCATATGCTGGATAGATAAAGTGGAAACGTCCATTATGTCACATGTAGGCCGACGTCAAAATAATAATTGACACAGAATACGCCGTTATGAAGCTGGATTAGTCCGTCAAATGTACGAATTGTATGTTTTTGTTAGATTTACTATTTAATAAACATTCTTTTGAATATTTTGAAATTAATTTTACAGCGCCCAGACAAACTTTAGTTTCAAAATGTTCACCAGAATACCTGTATATAATTACCTTGAAATTCTGGAATTCAGGGTTCAATGTACATGTCGATTCAAACGCGCGCAAAAAGTGGATGAAGCTTAGCTAGACATGGGCGGGACATAGCTAGAAATGGGCGGGACATAGCTGGAAATGAGTGGAGAATGGCTGGACATGGGCGGGACATAGCTAGAAATGAGCGGGGAATAGCTAGACATGGGAGGGACATAGCTAGAAATGGGCGGGGCATCGCTAGAAAAGGGCGGGAAATAGCTAGACATGGGCGGGACATAGCTAGAAATGGGCGGGGAATAGCTAGACATTGGCGGGACATAGCTAGAAATGGGCGGGGCATAGCTAGAAATGGGCATGGAATAGCTAGACATGGGCGGGACATGGCTAGAAATGGGCGGGGCAAAGCTAGAGATGGGCGGGGAATGGCTAGACATGGGTGGGACATAGCTAGAAATGGGTGGGGAATGGCTAGACATTGGCGGGACATGGCTAGAAATTGGCGGGGCATACCTAGAAATTGGCGGGGAATGGCTAGACATGGGTGGGACATAGCTAGAAATGGGCGGGCATAGCTAGAAATGGGCGGGGAATAGCTAGACATGGGCGGGACATAGCTAGAAATGGGTAGTAAAACTTAATTAGTAAATCTTACTAACCGACTGCGCAAAATTTGATTCGAAATGGCAGCGAGGGTGATATTCTATTTAACCCATAAGCGATTATTCCGAATTCAACTTTTCCAATTTTCTTGCATTATTTTTGTTTATGTCTATTCGCTGTACTAGTCGGTGTGCACCTGGTAATAATTTGTCTTCTACTTGACGGAGTGGAAACTTTTCATGACGGAGGTACGCGTAGATATTATATCGTATATATTGGCTTTATCGCGGTATCTCAAAGTTCTGTATTTTCTCACTGGATGGCTAGTCTCCAAAATAATGTTTTTGTTACTAAACCTATTACGTAGTCGAATAAAGTGTCAGATTACAATATCCAATACAACTTTATTTCTGATAAAAAAAAATGTGAACTTGCGTTGACTGTTCAATTTCTCTTCAAATTAGCAAAAGATTATTTAGTCATTTGAAGGTTATATATGCAACTGATCGTCTGTGTCACCCAGTCAGTGACTGCCATTTACTGAACTCCAGTCGTCGCTGGTCGCGACTACACCATAGTGAGTGTATGCGCACGATCAATCTACCCAGTATATACGATATCTATGGAGGTACGTCATTTCGATTGCGACGTCAGCTAACGAGTTCCGTATTTGATTATGACATCAGATAGTTGAGCAACAGATAACATACCTCTGTTGTTTGTGCTCTACATGGGTGTCGTATTAGACGAGTTTTAAATTATTTGAGTTTCTTCGCTCACGCCGCCTCGTTGATTGCACTAACATGCAATGCTTGTGCATCAAAACATATCTGGGACGGTCTCGTTTTAAACATATTTTATTGTCAATTAATAGCAATGACAAGGCGGTCTTCTTAGCTTTCATTGCATATCGCGATGACAGATGTCTCGCAAACACCCGGGACTCATTCTAAGCGAACAATGTTTGGGACTATATATTATGGTGGGCAATAACAGATGGAGTAATCCAGATTTAGCTATGCCCCGCCCATCATTAGCAAAGCTCCGCCCCCGCTTTAACGGCGTTAGGATTAATTGGTCCCTGCACTCCCTAACTATTAATTTCCAGAGAATTATGCACGCTGCGAATTTTATGGCATTACTATTTAATAAACAGGTTGTTGATTATTTTGAAAATAATTTGACTGGGTGCTGTTGCTGCCTATGCCTGTCAAATTAGTGTCAACATATTCACCAGCATGTTTATTAAATAGTCAGGACATACAATTCGTGCAACAACGCATAGTCCGTTGTCAATGGACCTTTCCAGTCTATTCATCCATCAAAGAATGCCATAGTCAACTACATGACGTGTAGGATGACGTCATAATCAATTCCGGTATGAATGACTCGATTTAGTCCGTCTTAAACGTTTAATACTCCGACACGTTGTACGAATTGTATGTCTTTACTATTTAATAAATATTCTGTCGATGACTGGGCGCTGTTGCTGCATATGCATAGCTTAAACTGTATTCCTCCATTAAGCGTTCGAGACGAACTTATCTACGTCATTCACGGCTTCATTGAATATGACGTCAGCCTACAAGTCACGTATATGATTATGACGTCATATGATTTTTGTCTGCACGACCATCATCCGTGGTATTGCTTGTTATATCCTGCTTCTTTCAAATCTCGTTCTTTCGTTTATTGCCTTCAATTTCGATATTGCATTAGTATGCGCTACACCTAAATCTAAGCGAAAATGGCTAAATCAGTTACGTCTTTTTGAGCTGGGTATATTTGTCGATGAGACTATAACGTTCAGGTAACGTGCCATCTAAGGCGAACGAAGAACCATCCCAACGATTCCGGGGATTTTTTTTGCAAACCGTGATGCTTAGCATGTGGCTTTCATAATGCAATGGACCTTTCCAGTTTATACATCCACCATATGACGTTATAATAAACTCGATTTAGTTCGTCTGAAACGCTTAATGGTCTGACACGTTGTACGAATTGTATGTCTTTACTATTTAATAAACATTCTGTCGAATATTTTGAAACTAATTTGACTGGACGCTGTTGCTGCCATAGTCAACACCAGCACCCAGTCAAGTTAGTTTCAAAATATTCAACAGCTTACCTGTATAGTTTTCTGGAAATAGATATTCAGGGAGTTCAGAGATTGATGGATTCCAACACGAGCGGGAGTGTGGGAGGAGCTTAGTTGGAGATGGGCGTGGCATAGCTAAAACCGGAAAGGTGCATTGCGACTTTTGTTGAAATATAATTGTGATTTTTGTTGAAATAAAATTTTGACGTCTGCTAAAATACAATTGTCAAGTCCCAATACGGCTCAGTGACGGACAGCTTGATAATCCAGCTTTCTGTCTCCTAGATTCCAGCCATGTCCATCTGAAGTTGGTATGTTTGGCTCGGCTTTACCGGATTTATAAGAAATGTGAACTTTATAAATAGTTCTCGAAATATGCATCTTCATTCAAGACTTAGACTTACAAAAAAGTACAGCTCCAGCTCAGAAATAATTTAACATGTTTTCGAAACAAAATAAAACGTAAGTAGAGGAGCGACGTGATGGGCGGCTGCTCTGGTTGGTTGAGATGTTATGACGTTACCAATAACGTTATCAATATTTGAAAAAATACTCTTTGGAGCCCTTTCTATTGTTCGCTCTCAACGAATCAGATTGGCAAACTTTTTTGGCGGGAAAGAGGTGGGCATTGCATAATTCAAATATCGATAATGTCACTGATGACATTATAACCTCTCGACCAATCAGAACAGCTGCCTATCTCTTTGCTGCAATTGGAGATGTACATCTTTAGATGATTGACAGGTGCAACAATGCCTAAAAGGGGAGTGGCCAAATGTAGTTCACTTGACCCCTTCTGGTCAATCCGAGCAGCTGCCCCAAGGATCACTATTGTTCTAGGCTTTGGATATATTGTGCCTCTGTAATGCTGATTGATGGGCCTAATGACCAATGAAAGTGCATATTAGCCTAATTCAAAATATTGATGATGATGTTATAACTCTCGACCAATCAGTGCAGATGCCCCATCAGTCAGCAATGTTTGGCCTATAGATCTATTGATAGGCATAATGAGGTGTGAAATGTCTAGGGTAGGATGGTATTCCAAATCGAGGTTAGATGATGCCTCGAGGCCTATCAGAGCAGCCACCCCAAGGGTTGCCATTGTTCGAGGTCGAGGTGTAAATCAAGATTATGTGACTGCTCGAGTCCTATCGGCGCAGCCACCCCAAGGGCCACCAACGTTTAACCTGTAGCTGTGGTAATACTGGTAATGAACTGTGAAAGCATATGGGTGGGGTGAGTCCTAATTCAAATATTGATAATGTCATAACTCCCAGGCAATTTGGGAAGCCACCTCAAGCATCACCAACATTTACTCTGTGGAGGTGTTGACAGGTGTAATGAGCTGTGAGGCTGCAGCCAGTGTAGGAAGCCTAAGGCAGTTGGGGGGTGGGTGGTGGGGGTGGGGGGGTGGGAGGGAGCTGACTAATTCAAATAGTGATGACATCATAGCTCTCAACCAATCAGAGCAGCTGGTCCAAGGGTTGCCATTATTCGTTCTAAGCAGATTTTGACATGTGTAATGAGCCATGAAGCTGTTAGGAGGGCTGGGGGCTAAGTCACATATTGATGACGTCATAACTGTCAACCAATGGGTCACTATTGTTTGAACAATGAAGGAATTTTACAGAGTTATGGCATGTCCAGACATGTTCTGTCAATCCTGGCCACTCTTCAGCGCACAGCCACAGCTATAAAAGATGGTGAAAATGTGTAATTTAATCAAGCTTTCAAGTATTGAATAAGTGCTTGTAAGCACCACCGTGAATTCAGCATACTTTTTAGGTAGGTTGCAAAGCAACTGTAGTTCTCGGTAGCAATGTGTACGTAAGAATTATGAAGCATAACGAAGAAATTGTAGTTGACATATGGGGAATTTGGTGTGTTTTAGCAACTATCCGACTAAGCATGGTATCTTTATATACTTTAAGACACGGAGAAGGTTTACTGGCATGATGCCTGTCTTTGAAGACATTGTTTGTAGAGCTAGGAATACCAATAGAATAGAGCATATAGAATACGTTTACGAGTTAGCACCTCAGTTAAAGGAAAGGAAAATGAGATAATAACCTATAGCCACCAGTAAAAACAGAAATAAATCAGAATAATTTGAAAAAAGCAAATAAATACCATTTATGTCACTCTGGCTGGAACCAATTAGTGACACATGTGGTGCTGTTCGCTCTAGTGTAGGCTGAGCTAATGAATAATACCCACTACAGCCGGTCATATAATCTCAGCCATATTCACATTAAACTAATTAGCCACTACTTCCTACAGGTAAAATACTGTCTAATCCTAAAACAATTTGACTGAAAGCCATTGTTTCCAGAGACATTCAGTTACACAAAGTTCGAAATATTCGGTAGGCATCATGTTGCGACCTTGGAAATCAGCAGTGTATTTTGAAATCGTTTTGACCAAAGCTCGTTGCTTCCACCAGAAACAGTGACTTTCAGATATAATGTTTTCAAACGAATCAATAGTCAATTAACAGTAGCGAGTTAATTGCTCTACATTGGTGCCTATAGAGAATACTATTCATACCGTGTACGAAACTATATTCACATTTGCTTTTGTTATTTTTAGTGTGCCATATACCTGCACACACCTTTGCCATATGGCGGAGTGAGAAGCACTGTCCACATCATTAATTGGTTCCAAGTTAAATGCTCCTAGATTTAGTAAATGCCTTTTCTCAAATAATCCTGATTCATTTCCATTTTTACTGATGGTAGTTTATTTAATATTGTATGAAATTACCAATAAAACATCATTTGTTATTTCCCTTTTCCCTTCCTTTAAAACTTTCTATCAGCTCTAAACATCCATGCGTCAACATATGGTGGTACTTTATACTTCCACATCAAACTGAGATGAAACCTACGTTTAGACGAATTAACATCTGATGGGTCTTGACTAGGTCTGGGCATCTGTACACAAAAATTATAAATGTGTACATAGGAAAAATTTATAAAATATACATATCTATGTGAAATATGTAAGATACGAAATTGTTCATATATACTGACAAATTAATTCTCAGAATTTGGCGCCATGCTCTCTATCTGCCAATGATATCTGAATTAACCCATTAGCACTCAAGCTTGCTAAAACGGCTCCTTCTGTGATCTTGAGAAATGTCAATTTGCAGACCAGGGGGACTTTTGAAATTTTACGACTGGAATGACTGGCTCGATAACTGAGCCAGTTATTTCTATGATGAATTCTAGAAAAACAATCATCTCTTGGTCTGCTCATGGAGATTTTTAATGAAAAAATTGAAATTTTCTTAAGCAAATTTAAGAGTCAATGTGCTAACAAATTATATGCATGTAGCATCGAAGTCAGCATGGGCGTGTTCCTTTGAATAACCAAAACCCCTTGTCAGAACACAAAGGTGTGAATTACTGTTCGTGTGTGAGCCAGTCATTCCAGTAGTAGATTTTCAAAAACTTGTCTTGCGTGTGCCTGCAATTGGATATTCAGATTTTGATTTTTCTTGACCATCAAAGGGTGAATCACTATTGCTTGTTGTTGATCTGTCCAGGACAAGTGCAAAATAGGAATTTCTGTCAACTTAACCCTATTATGGACAGGCCAGCCAAAGCGGCCTCATCAATGGCCTATGAATTTGAATTTGTAGCTAAATTTACAACTGGAATGAGTGGCTCGGTAACCTAGGCAATCAATCAGTAGTGACGTTAAAAAATAATATTCTATTGGCATGCAAATGGACCATGATCAAACAAAAATCTTTCGTTTTCATTTTAATGTTAAAGATGGTCCTAGAAACAACCTCTGCAGTCGTCTTGAGAAATATCCATTTGAATGACTTCAAAAAGTCAAATCGCTCTCTTTGTAAATTCTAGTGATAATTTTAGAATATAGTCTTCTCCTGACTTGAAAATAAACATCAACGGAATAACAAGTTGATATTTAGTATTCAGTTAATCCAAATGAGTAGCACTTTGAGCGCTTTGAGGCACTGTTGACACGAGAGGGGTTAATAAATCATTATTTTTTTCTCCAACCCGACCATATTCCATGCATCTACACATAAAAATCACATAAAAATAGGCTTAATAGATATCATATTATTACTACATTTTTACACCAGATTTCAAATACATGTACAGTGTATATTTTCGCTAAAACTAACGTGTGCACATGTAGAAGTATTGGTCCAAAGGCACACCCCTAGTCTTGGCATATATTAAAGACTAACATTGCAGAAATTAAATGGGGCCATAGTGACCTCTATGTAGATTTAACTACATATATAGACAATCCATGCTCATGAAGCAAAAAAGGCCACATACCGGGGCTTAGGCTTCATAATCGGACCAAGGGTCTTGGATCATGTTATTAGTTTTGGATACGTCAGTGATCGCACTGCATTCATCAACATGACTATACCTATGCGAAAACACACCAACACTAAGTGTCGAATTGTCAATGCATATGGCCCAACTACCGAAAAAGCCAAAGACAATCCAGCAATATTAGATTACGTCTATGCAGAACTGAGCTCTGCCATTACAATCCCAGCTAGATGGCAACTGTTGGTGTGTGGAGATTTCAACTCCAACATGGGTAAAATCGGAATTGCAGACAAAAGCTCAGGACTTGGCTTATGCATGGGATCCTATGGAGAGGCACACGCAACAGCACTGGAGATGCACTGGTGGCATTCCTTAGTTCCAATGGCCTATTTGTCACAAATATGGCTTTCAAACACTCATACCCGCACCGGACAACATGGACTGGACACATTACTGATTGCAAAGCCCATAAAGGTTCTAAGGCTACAATAGCTGTCTTCAACCAAATAAACTTCATACTATGCAAGACAGAAGCAAATCCCTTACACCGGAACGCTCGTTCATATGGAGGCACAGACCTCAATTCTGACCATATGCTAGTCATTACATGCCTTCAGATGAACGATCTCTACCTAATATATATACACCATACCAGGCAAGAGGGTAGATCTACCTACAACCTACTCAGTCTCATCAGCGACACTGACAATCAAATGTCATACAACAAAGCCCTCGGGGAGCAGATAACTAACATCAATATCAGCTCCGATCCAAATGAAGCCCTAACCAAAATACTGAAATCTATGGAATCATCCACTACCAGCACCATAGGTGTTCTTAAAAACACCCAAACTAGGTATACTGACGACCCTCTAGTAGTAAAACTGTCAGCAGAGCAGAAGGCGTTATGGCTGTGCATCTATCAAAGTGGCCAAAGTGAAGACCGCACGAAACTACGCCGGGAGCACAATATTATTCTGCACCACATCAGTGAACGCTTAAAAGATCTTGCTATTCAACAGGCAGACTCTCTAGCAGATGAAATCACTGCCATGGATGACTGTCACAAAATGTTTCAGGCAGCCCGAGCCCTGAGAGTTCCTGACTACACACCACCACTCACTGTACACAACTATGAAGGACACTTTATCAGGATGGACCGGGGAAAAACTGAGGCGATCCAAGAATGGTTCAAGGAACAGTTCACTGACAACGATGATGAGCCCTGGTACCCATTCTCAGGAGACCCCAGGCCATTACTAACACCAATTAAAAGAGCAGAAGTTGAGAAGGCATTTAAATCCCTGAAAAATGGACGTGCACCTGGACCTGATGGCATGAGCAATGAACTATTCAAAGACACAAGTAAACATTATCTCAAAACGGATCATGCACCTAATCACTTCAGCTTTTATGCACCACCTTCCCATCGACACTGTAGGCCAGGGCACCCTTATCACACTACCCAAGCCCAAGAAGCCACCTGGGCCCCAGCCAATCTGCAGCCCATTGTGCTCCTCAACAGCATAAAGAAAATCCTATCCAATGTTACTCTATGCCGCATCCGAGACAAGATCGATTACTTCACCGGATCATGTCAAAGTGGCTTCAAATGTGGACGCAGCTCCACAGACATTGTATGGCCTCAATGCATGCTTGTGTTGGTAGTCATGTCCAAACACCGGGACTTCCACAAAATCGGCATTGACCTGTCACGAGCTTTCGACACAATTAAATGCTCAAAGAACCTAGATGTACTATGCCAGGCCAGTTGCAATGAAGATGAGCTACAACTAGTGAGACTACTACTTGCAGACACAAAGCTGAGAGTACGAGTCAAGTCAGTGAAGTCTGTAGGGTCTGTAGGTTTTGAGACATCAATCGGCTCCCCACAGGGAGATGGTCTATCTACCTGAGGAAGCTAAGGATTTCGGCTGAGGACAAGACACAGTGAGCAAAAGTGAAGAAGGACTGATTGCAGCTGTAGGATGTTTCTACTACTACAGCCACAGAATACAGTAATCATAAATACATAGACAATCCAGATGGTGGAAGCCATGATGTCACAAGAATTGGGGGATAAGTTAATCCCTAATGAGTGTTGTTCTTATAAAGATGTCCTTCAGATAGGTATATACTCTATCTCCCCAGCATCAGCAAATAGGCTGTATCTTAGGTTAATTTTGGATTCTGACATTTGGAGTGAAATAGCTACAAAGCTACATAATGAAGAGAGAATTGTAGAAAAGTTTATCTCAGTTAGTGTGTACATTACACTTAACAATGAAGACCTAAATATAATAATTGAGTATCCTATTGGTGGAGGAAGGCGTTGGGGAAAGGGGAAAGAGTAGCCATTTTTATCAATCACTGTGGACAGGTTGCTCGGTCTAACAACTGGACCTGAGCTAGAAAAGTCTACTAACCTTTCAGAGAATTGTCACTTAGCCGATCCCTTCCCTTTAGATCTAGCCTCCCAAACTCTGGCAGAATTTGCATTACCTGAAGTAGAAACAACTGAAGACACCCATGCTGTGCCGTCGCTAGAGAATTTATTAACCAAGGCATCTCCACCTGTGAACGAAACTACCAATTCCAGAACAATGTGTCTATGTGTACCACCCCTGAGAACCACTGGGTTTACTACGCTGCTTCGGAGAATGACTACAGAGAAGGTTTAAACAATAATGATGTGACAGTTCAGGCCATAGCTGTAAAGACATTTGCTAGGTTATTAAATGCCGCTATAGGTTATCTAGCGAAAGACAATTGCTACGGGTGTCAACACACTCGCCCATCTCAGAGAAAACATTCGCGCATGGGTATAGACTATTTTCCAAGACCCATCGCTAATGTATTGCTATGTCACGAGTGGGTCTTAAACTATGTCTATAAATTGGACTTTACCCGACCTCTATATAATAACGAATGCATGTATCTAAATGCTGAGCATTTGTACCATAAATCTATTAGTTTTACTGTCATTAAATCTTTTAAAACTAATCTGGAATCTGAGTCTTTTTAAAATCAATGTTTTCTAATGTAGCATATGGGTTCTATGCATTACGCTCTAACCCTGGGTGCATGCAACAGCCGGCAACATCAGTCAGCAACACCTCAAAGCAACAGATCCAATCTGGTTCCTAATATATTATAAATGAGCCATGCCCCCCCCCCCACAACAGATAGGATCCCTCATTAGGCTCTGATTACTTTGAATGTTATTTTTAGAATGCGAATCGCTTTTTTCTATCTTTGCTCCAAAGTGTGTGTTCTTTATAATTCTCTCTCTCAACAACAACACACACCCCTCCCCGCTCCACCAATAGGATACTCAATGATTATCTTTAGCTCTTTGTTTTTAAAGGTAACATACACACCATCAGAGATTAACTTTTCTGAAATGTACACACTACTAGCGTGATCTACATGCACTTCACAACGTAAATGCTGAATTCATCACGATGCTTATTAAATTCTTAAAACAGGCTGAAATTACACATTTCTCACCCGCTCCACAGAGTGGGTGATTCTGATTGGTTGAGAGAGGACAATAGAAAAGGCTCTCGACCAATCAGATTCGAGTATTTTTGCGAGAAAAAAAATGAGCGTGGCGTAATTCAAATATTGATGATGTCACTGATTACGTCATAATCTCTCGACCAATCAGAATAGCCATCAATCCTGTTGCCTTTCTACTAATGTTCATCCGTTTAATTAGGACGTGAAAGCGTTTGACCTTTTATTTAATTAGCCGTTCTTGGACGCAGTTTCCCTTCGTAAATTATTAGCTGAAGGCGGATCTTTTCAGGTTATTTTGTCGAAAGAGACGGGTTCTTTCTTATCGACTTCAAATGAATTGATGAAGCTATATTGTGATCCAATTCTAGGTAGGCATACGCCGATTTCTAAATAACTCATGAACACTTTGTACGACCGACCGTTTAAATCGAATTTAATTTGAAAATTGCGTCATACATGTAGAGAAGATTAGCGAGAGAGCAGCAGGATTAATTCACTGTCATTCGATCAGTGGAATATGATCCGTATTAATGAGTCCATCTTGCCACAAAAGCTGTATACGATAGGCCATGAGTTGTGTCAAGTGGCTACCCCTCTTAATGTAGGACTCCAGTTTTGGCTATGCCCGCCCATCTCTAACTGAGCTCCACCAACGCTTCGTCCGTGTTGGGATCGATCTATCCCTGAACTCTCTGACTATCAATTTCTAGTAAACTATACAGATTAGATGCTGACTATTTTGAAACTAATTTGGCTGGGCGTTGTTGCTGCCTATGTCAAATTAGTTTCAAAATATTCAACAACATGTTTCTTAAACAGCAAAAACATAAAATTCGTACAGCGTGTCGAACTATTATGCGTTAAAGACGGGCATACGCCAATCAGTAATGACGTCATGATTATGACGTCAGCATACATGTTCCGTAGCTGATTATGACGTCATGTGATTGAGTGAGGAAATGGATTCATGAATTGTAGTGATTAATTAGACTGAATGAACGAGAAAATGGATATTGGCTTATAGCGACCTACATATGGTAGCTCAATTCCGCAACAATTTGAATATTTTGAAATTAATTTTACTGGGTGCGCCCAGTCAAATTAGTTCCCAAAATATTCAATAGCTTACCTGCTTAGTTTCTGCAAATTGATATGCAGGGAGTTCAGGGATCGATCGATCACAACACAGGCGAAACGTGGGTGGAGCTTAACTAAGGATGGGCGGGGCACAGCTAAAATTGGAAAGGTCAATTTACGCGATGTAAAAAATCAAAAAATCTAAATATTGTGATGCAGATAATGGAATGCACAGAGAAGTGACGGATATGGCATCCGTATACCATATATTATCTTTACAAAGCAACATTGCCGATAAGATCGACATCCCTTTACATTGGAATCTACCGTACTCTATGAGGACGAGTATGAGGTGTGCAAGGGTAAGGGGTGTGTGTATGTGTGCGTGCGTGCGTGCGTGCGTGCGTGCGTGCGTGCGTGCGTGCGTGCGTGCGTACGTGCGTGCGTGCGTGCGTGCGTGTGTGTGTGGGGGTGGGGGTGGGGGGGGGGGGGTAAGAAGGCTGTCACAACAGATAGTGTGGTCGCTAGATGCAATTCAAGTATCGCACGTAAATTTATCTTATATTCTAATATAGCAATAAACAAAGCACAAAGATAGTGGGTACTCTTTTACACGTATATTTTTCTCACAGACTAGCTGAGGATGATGTGGAGTCCTCAGAAACAACTTATACTACTATTAGCTCAAGAAAATGCTTGTCTACGTCAGCACAAGACCACGCCCATTCCAAGTAAGAGCGATCTTAAGGGTAGGCTGCTGCTGCTGCTTCTGTTGCTGCTGCTGCTGCTGCTGCTGCTGCTGCTGCTGCTGCTGCTGCTACTACTACTACTCTACTACTACTACTACTACTACTACTACTACTACTACTACTACTACTACTGTTGTAGTGTATTAGCGGGCATGAGGGTAGTACTATGTGAGCCATGGACCTTTCCAGTGTATGCATCCATCATATGACGTCATAATCAACTACGTGACATGTAGGAGGACGTCATAAACAACGACGTTATGAATGACGTAGATCAGTACGTCACGAACGTGCAATTGATGATGGGCTAAGCGTTGCTGCACGAATTATATGACAAAGCATGCTGGTGAATATTTTGAAACTAATTTGACTGGGCGCTGTGGCTGCTATAAGCAGCGACAGCAACAGCACCCAGTCAAATTAGTTTCAAAATATTTAACGGCTTACCTGTGTAGTTTTCTGAAAATCGATAGTCAGGGAGCAAGGTGTGGGCGGAGCTTAGCTAGATATGGGCGCGGCATAGCTAAAACTAGAAAGGTCGATTCGTACACTTCATGACGATCTTTCCGATGTCCTTGACATAGTTATACTTTATTATGATTGTGGCGTTAGCTGACTATGGTGACGTATTTAATTTTATCTTATAAACACGGCTTCCAGACCGTTTAATATTTCATGATATGAACATACGTGCAATATTCAACGATCGATTTTCATTGGTTAGATAACGCGTAAGGAATATTTTCACTGAGATAACTCGTAATAATCCAGCATGTCGGTGACTCCGCAAATATTTCCTAGCAAGGGCCACGGCGAAAATATAAACGTTATGGTGTTGATTAAAATTTTGTAATAGGCCTAATACAATATCTAGTTATGAAATACGTTTGTAAATTTGCATGATAGACGGCTTGGTCAGACCTCTTAGCTAGTGAGGCGTCACAGCGACGAAAACTAACGCCCTCAAAATGGTGCATTCAAACGGATTTCAGGGACCGCCTTCATTGGAAAATTTGTCAAGATATCAGTTGATATGATAAATCGAATCTAAAACTCGGGCACATTTCATATCACTATTATCACCCTCGTCGAAAATTATCACATTGCCCTCGCTAAAGCTTGTGCAATGTGATAATTCTCTACTTGGTTGATAATAGTGATATGACATGGGATCTCGTTCCAGATTCTCTATATATTACACTTGTCGTGCGGTAGGCCGAACCATTTCTTGAGTTACCAAACAGTATACCGGGCAATGCGCAATGTCTACTGTATCCTATAAATACATTTATTTGTCCTGCCAAGCAATCTCATTGACCACTCACTTTTGCTTGAACAGGCGCAGAAATGTATGTTTGACTAGCAACTTGGCTCACATTATTTCTAATAAATGTGTACGTATGACGTATGATTACTGTTTTCTGCCGCTGTAGTAGTTGAAACATCCTACAGCTGTAATCAGTCCTTCTTCGCTTTTGCCCACCGTGTCTTGTCCTCAACCGAAATCCTTAGCTTCCTTAGGTCCATTCTTGACTTGAGTGTACCGAGTCCTGCTTTCTTGAGGTCACCTCAATGACATCTTCTCCTGGCTTTGTATTTGCTGGCTCCGAGTAGGGCGAATTCCAAGGCTCTCTGAACTGGTGTCTCTTCTGACATCCTTAGCACATGGCCAAACATGGACCCTTTTTGCTGGGCAACTTTTACAGACAGCGGCGACGTATTACATATCTTGTATAGTGCATCGTTGGAAATTATGCTGTCTGGCCATCGGTGTCCAGTGATGATGCGTAGGCGTTTGCGGTGGCAGGCAATAAATGTGTCTTATTGTTGATTGATTACCTACATGTGATGCGCATGCGAGTTAAAGAAATTCCTTCCAAACTTGACCGGGAGACCGCGTGCCACTAATGGGCGCACAGTTAATGGTTCCTTAAGGCAGGTCGGAAAATGATTGACAACTTATCTTTTGTCATGTCACCTCCAAAGAACCGTTCATCATATAAACAAACAAGTTTGCCCATTCCATATCGACAATATGAACCAGGCTGCGAAAGAATTTCATTGGTCGTTAACATGGAAAAATAACTTTATCTTGACCAATCAGCATACGAGTGACGCATATCATGGCGTAGCAATGCCACTTGCGAGCTCCCATAGTACATAAATCCTATGGCAGACGATCCAACATGTATGATTATACATGTATGATTCGACAAAGTCGGACGATGTTTTATCGTGTGCCATACCCTTCGACAAATGGAATCATACACGCAAAAATGTCTGACAATATTCGACTTTCGTCCGACAGCGTCAAGCATGTTTGATGAAACAGCCAATCGTATACCGGAATTTCTATCACGTGTTTTTGTTGGTCTCACTGGTTGGTAGCCTCAATCAACAATGTCCGATGATGTTTGATTGTGTATGAGTCGCGTGTATGGCATAGGCCTACAAATGTATAATCATACATGTTGGATCGTCTGTCACTGTCTTTAGATATTATTGTCAATGGTAGTTATGTAAATAACTAAAATTTATTTTGTGCAATTTTCTCTCACTGTTCAAATTAAAAGTACTAGGTTGTTCGCCGTAAGACGCTTAGGCCCGTTTTATAAGTCTAACTTTCTGTCGCGCCGCAGTAATGATAACTGGTTGATATAGTAGACTCTGTCATTTTCAGGGAAATCTAGCTGGCACGGCACAAGAGAAGTTAGTCTTATAAATCGGGCGTAATGTGTTTATTGTCATGGCGTGATTAGCCGCTCTTTACGACCGTTCGCTAATGGAAGATCTAAAGTGGCGGTTCCGGGATTGGCGTTATTGGACTATTTGACAAGATTTCAGATCATGTGATAAATATAATCTCAAACGTGGCCGCATTTAACATCACTATTATCAACCTCGTTGAAAATGGACCCTTTCGGTTTTAGTTATGCCCCGCCCATCTCTAGCTAAGCTCCATCCACGCTTCGCCCGTGTTGGGATCGATCGATCCCCAAATTCCCTGACTATCAATTTCCAGAAAACTATGCAGGTTAGCTGTCGAAAATTTTGAAACTAATTTGACTGGGTGCTGTTGTTGCCTATGGCAGCAACAGCACCCAGTCAAATTAGTTTCAAAATATTGAACAGAATGTTTATTAAATAATAAAGACGTACAATTCGTACAACAATGCTTAGTTCGTTTAAGTCGAACAGTCCAATTAAGCGTTCGTGATGTACTTATCTGCGTCATTCACGACGTCATTGATTACGACGTCATCCCACACGTCACGTAGTTGGTCATGACGTCATATGATGGATGGATAAACTGGAAATGTCCGTTTTCAACTCGCTTTATAATAGTGATATTAAAAGGGAAATAGGACGTTATCCTATATTTACCAAACGCAATGGGTCTTATTAAGCGAGCATGTGTCTTTTATGGCTACAAATCGGGTGGCCCACGAGGTATCAGTTATAGAAAGGTATTATTGTTTATGGCTAGTATAATTTCAGATGACCATTGTCCAGCAACATGGGATCGGATCATCTGTTGGCCGGAGACAGAACCAGATACAATGTCCATGCAGCAGTGTCCTGATTATGTTTACGGAGTAAACACTCACGGTGAGTGGATATCATGTATTTAGGCTACTTATTCTTCGTAGCTATTAAAATAGCACGATTATAAACCTCCCATTTCCTTCATAATACCTACTATTAGGGGAGCCAACGTGCTAAAAAGCGATTATTTAAGGAGTTTGCCTATCGGAAAGTAATAGTTGATAGGTATTCATTTTGTAAATCTCATGTATGTTCTTTTTAGGAAATTACTTGTTAGCAAGAATATCTGGATTACAAAAATGAGATTTTGCTATATTAAGGGCCACGCCCACATTTCTGTTTGAGATTGTCATTGGGGAAACCAAGGCTTAAAATTTGAATGTCAGCTCTAATGAATATAGCATATCAGCATTTAATATTGAAGATTACATGACACAATATGTTTTGAGAAAGTTTTGAAGTGATACGTTCATTATTTCTTGGAAAAATATATTTTCACTCTTGTCGGTGTTTTTTGTTTGTAAGCATGCTTAAAATATGCCCAAAATACTCTTTTCAATTAGTCTGTATAATAATTTGTCAAAATAATGCCGTATATATGCCCTAACCGTTAAAATCTTACTCAATGTAATTGGCCGAAGCATTGCAGAGATATAGAGCCCAATTACCTCTACTCCCATCTTTGCACACCAATTAAAATGGGAAGTCAACGGAGCTGTCACCTCGTGACTTTATCGAATTATATTTTTGGCAAATTTGCGTCATTATACTATTTGTACGGTATACAGAAGTACGTTTCTATTCAGTGATCTTGTGCAGATGGTCTATAGTGGTATGCCCTGTAGGTGGGGCTTAGAATACACCTTCCGTATCCTCTGCGTGTCGTAAGAGGCGACTAAAGGAGGTAAGGGTGAGGTAACCCTACCTCGAGTGCTGAAGACGGAGGTTCCAGGCCGCACGGCGCACTCTAATAAACCATGGATCCACGCACTTAACGCTTATGATCATGTCGATAGTCATTCACAGGACTGGCGGTATGATCAGCGAACGAAAAGAAGAAGAAGAAGTCTATAGTGGTTGCCTGGTTGTAGGACCACATTCTGACGGTTCTCTAAGATATGTGGTTATAAGGCGGCTCATTTCAAAATTACCATATAAGCGTTACAACGTGGATAACATATTAAATGGTCACACGCTTTATTGGTCACCATTAATGCTATTTAACGCTATTTAAGATGGTATGAATGTGTAAACGTTAAACCAACAGCTAGCCCACGCTGACCAAAATGACGTTGACCCTATGACCGCTATGGGCCGTTCCGGATTTAGCTATGCCCCGCCCATCTCCAGCTAAGCTCCACCCACACCTAGCTCGTGTTGGGATCGATCGATCTTTGAACACCATGGCTATCAATTTCCAAAAAACTACACAGGTAAGCTGTTGAATGTTTTGAAACTAATTTGACAGGGCGCTGTTGCTGCCTAAGCAATGAATGACACAAACATAGTTTGGATGCTGTCTCGAATGATACCAACACACATTATGCCAACTGATGACTTGAACATAGGTCCAACATGGACAACCTTTCAGAAAAAAGTACAATCTAGAAGAGTCAACAACGATGGGTTATGGACCACTATTTCCATAATCTCCAGCCAATCCAGAGGTTGTTCGAGCATCACTGGATTATTTCCTCAAGGTAGCAGAAGCACTGAACCGAGAAGATGTTGTTACAGCAGATCAAGCCATATATGCCATTGTCAAAGGCCTGGTAGCAAAATTCCAAGACAAATATGGTTCTATTGTAAAGCGGTTAGTGGAATTCACATTCTAATGAACTGCATGAGTGCCCTCGGCAAAATGATGACTGCTAGCCCGAATTGTAGATGTAATGGAGAAGGCTAAGTTATGCAAGAAAGGAACAGCATAGTAAAGATTATTATAAGATGATTTGGTGTCATTCTCTTGCAGCGGAAGCAAGGTGTTCGTTGAAATGGGTAGCATTTGAACAGCGGTTGGTGAAGAAAGGTGATATCGATATAACAAGTGCTCTGCCGTCACCATTGGCAGAGTTTGCAAAAGATCCATTGGAAGAAAAATTGGATGATCTGCTAGGATTTATGGAGGATATCAAGCTGCAAGAAAATTGGGATGAGTTCACCTCGACACTCCACACAACAGCTAAATACTGGGATGTATATATCAATGCGTTAACCATTGTTCTATTCTACATTGAATCAGAAAGATCTGGTAATTGTCAGAAGCACTTAGAGGAAGCTGAGAAAATGCTAGCATTATAGAGTCCATGAAGCATCATAATTACATGGCATGTCTTCCACAGTACCTGCATGAAATTAATGAACTGCCAAATACACACCCGAACGTGTATAATTAGTTTTGTTGTGGCAACTTCACAGTAAGACAGACAACAGCTTCATTCAATGGTGTGTGGACAGACATAGGACTTGAGCAGACATTTAATAAGAAGGGGTAAACATCTATGTTCAAGGGAGTCAGTCTTAATGAATCTGCACGAGCTAGCTACAACCAGGAAGACCATTGAAGAACAGGAGATGGTCGCAAGGAAGATAAATCCCTTTTATGTGTGGACAAAGATGATTCTTTGATAAATATTGCTACCGGACAAAAAGCCAGAAACACAAGTTTGGCTCTTGCGATTACAAAATTGAAAGAGGCGGTTAAAGCAGCAAAAGAAAGCAACTCAGATAAGATTCTACCACCCATTATAACACCATTTGCAGAAACAAAGACAAAAAGGAAAGTCACACAGATAAAGAAACTATATCAAGAAGAAACTACAGTGACTCGTCCCTTGTGTTTTATATCCAATGAAAACAACAAAGAGTAAGAAATGAAGCATTCAGCCATGAACGAACAGAATATCCATCTTCTCTGTTTGAACATGATGTGCAGCATGACACACATAAAATGAGAAAAGGTAAATCAGATAATTATAGTGAAATGAAAACATATGCAACAATGGATGAGCATTCTTACCTGCCGGTTTGTGATATGCCAACCACATTTCTCGTAGAGGCGATGTGTTTCCTACAGAAATTCCAAAACCTTGCTACTAGTACATTTGAAGATTTCAAAGATGCGTATCTCAACACGATAATCGCTATGAAGCCTGATGGTTGTGACTTAATACACTTTGTTTGGAGATAGATACGACTTTGCGCCAATAAAGAGTTTGAAACAAGAACAACAGAACAGGACTAAAGTTGAAACCGCAGAATGCATTCCTGCATCCTGCATGGGCCAAGCTGATGGGGAATGAGAAAACGAAGACAAATATATTAGACGACCTCTCAGAAGAATGGATAAAACAAGAGTCGAGACAAAAGCTGAATGCTATTACACTAGTTTTAGGTGGAACATTTAAGAACTCGCGTAAAGCAGTGTCAGTGACCATAAATGGTGCTGTTGACATTGATGCATTATCATGCTTGGACCAGGAAGAGGCATCTATGCCTATTTTTCTGTATGAGCACTTTATTGAATTCTTAACTGCTATGTGTGCATAGATGGACAATGGTAATGTTGCGCTTTAATGGTAAAACGTGATAATCTAAAATTTGAGATGTGTTTGCAATCTACAAAATACTAGTTTGAAACTTGGTGAAATGGTCTGTTTTAAGTCTATTTGCATACCTGATCTAGAATAATACAATTTCCTTGAATCTATCTGATTCCTGACTTTTGTGAAAACAGTGATTTTAACGGTAATTTGCCTATACTGAGGGGCACATGGGGTGTGTGGGTGCCCAATGCCTAATAACATTTCAGCCCTGAGTCATATATAGGTGTATTATATGTCAAAACGAAGGGAAAACGTGTGCGTTGTGTTTTTGGAAAGTGTTGTCCTTGTGAGTACAACAGTTTGCCAATGGTTCATTATTTAGTAAGTCTGCTTATAGCCAAAAAATGACCAAATTTTACAATTATTTGAAATAAATTCCAATTTCGTAAGAATAAAACGGCCAATTCATTTGAAAGTGCTTGCACTTATGTGATGTATATCCCTCCATATGTTTCATGACCAAACTCGGAGCTGATTTTGATATTCTTACTTTATTCCACTAAAATACATATTCTGTCACAATGCAGAAATGCGGTTGTCAATAGATTAGTTAATTGGCAATATCTCGAATTTGCAGGACAGATATTGTTGCTAACAGGCATTTTCTAAAAACGTATGCTAAGAGAAAGAGGAAAAAACACAGATATAAACTATTACTTTCCGATAGGTGAAAAGTGATTTTTTCAACCTTGGCTCCCCTACTACACACCCGCCAACAACAGCTCATTGCCTAATCATAGCCACAGCATTGTTGTACGAATTGTACATCTTTATTATTTAAAGGATAACTAACCTCATCTCTCGATAGCTATTCGTGTGATGTAATATGCTGCTCATAAAGCATGCGTGCAATTTTAAACTTTTTATCACGCCGCTAAAGACAGATATTCCGGCTTTAGTAGCTAAATGTTGTTACATTTCTACACCCTATGATGGCTGTCATGATTTACTTTTCAACCAATCAGAAACAACCTAGCATGCCCGCCTCAGTATACGCGCTATGTCATAGAGGTGCCATCTATAGCTTGGCAATTTCGTGTACAAGCAATCATGCAGGTGAGCTGTTGAATATTTTGAAACTAATTTGACTGGAAGTTGTTGCTGCCATAGGCAGCAACAACATCCAGTCAAATTAGCTTCAAAATATTCAACGGGATAAGTATTACATAATAAAAAATGTATTGCATTGGCACTTGTATGACATCACACACTATCGCTTAAGGAGACAAAATGAGATCACTGTTATCAATGATCACGGATAATTGTGATACAGATAATGAAATGTGACAGGATATGAATGATATGGAATCTATAAACCATAATCTATCGATGTAATACAACATCTGAGAATAGATTAGCATCCCTTTAATAAACAGTTAGCAACGCTAACCCCCGCAGCGCCTTAAATTTTGTTTATTTTATTTTTTCTTTGTTTGTTCCTTCGTTAAAATAGCTCACACGATCGTACAACTTATTGTACAATTTATTTCATCGTGTAAACTCGGCGTTAAGCATTATATGGCAATTCGACTTGTAGTAAACGACCACCTGCGTTTACGCTACTATCTTTATGCTCATGAGGTGGCTCTTAATTCACCTTTCCAGAGTACTCACCCATCATATGACGTCATAATGAACTGCGTGATGTGTACAATGACATCATAGTGAATGACGTCATGAATGACGTCGATAAGTACGTCACGAACGCATATTTGAAGACGGTCTATGCCTTGTTGTACAAATTGTTTGCTTTTACTATTTAATAAATATTCTGTTCTGTTGAATATTTTGTAACTAATTTGACTAGGCGCTGTTGCTGCCATAGGCAGCAACAGCACCCAGTCACATTAGTTACAAAATATTCAACAGCTTCCCTGTATAGTTTTCAGGAAATTGATAGCTAGGGCATTCGGGGATCGATCAATCCAAACACGGCGAGGTGTGGGTGGAGCTTAGCTAGTGATGGGCGGGGCATAGCTAAAAATGGAAAGGTCCATTGTCACGTTTGACTGCAGTATGTGAGTTTGTTGGAATGAAGCCTACGTCGTGATATCTTTGATAATTTCATTAGTTTGACATCGATTTTGAAACTTCCAATCCTTAGTTTTAGGTAAATCATGTTTGCGAGTAAGAAATATTGTCTATTTCAACACGGGAGTAAAATAGTTAAAGGTGCATATTGACAGTAAAATTTCTGAAAATAAAATCGTTTAAATTATGCACTTTTAAAGGCGTAAACTGTGAGCCTATATGTAATGAAACGAAATAAATCTTAGCATATGATGATTTCATTACGTATAAATTAGTATAATTTTTTAAGTTGCGAAATTGAAATAGAGGCTCGTGCCTCTATTTCAATTTCTCAACTTAAAGAAATATATTAATTTATATGGAATGGAATCAACATATGTTAAGATTTACTTCGTTTCATGACGCATAGGCGCATAATTTAAGTTTATAAAAGGATGAAATTTTAACAATTTTAATTTGCATCATTCTGGTGTGAATATTCACCTTTAAGCATTCGGTATCTAACCAACTTCCCACAATTCATTGCACTTACTACTGCTAACGGTTAACCGGAACACTGTATATAGCTTTACTTAAAACACATTAATTTTAACCACGCATCGGTAAACAACAATATTACGCGATCGCCACGCGATACACATGTAAAAGCATTATCGATTTTTTAAACACTTGCACACCGTTTTACTTTAAAACACATTAATCTTTAACTACGCATTGGTAAACAACAATAGCGCACGAACGTGTTACTCAGCTTTACTTCTGATTTTTTTAAAACATTTATTTCTGAAATCTTTGAACATGTACTTCTACTTTACATAGAGTATACGATGAAGGGCCATGGGTCACAGACAAAGGACATCCCCACCCCCTTCCACCCCAAAACACGGGTTAAAATACGGGCTCACAGGGGTGTGACGTCATCTCATTTGCTTAAAACCCACTAATCATTTCAGACAGGAAAAGAATAGCACACAGCGAGCCCCATTACTATTCTCACACACACACGAACGCGCCCACGCACGCACATACGCAAGACGCACGCACGCTCGCTTGCACGCGCGCACACACGCACGCACGCACGCACGCACGCACGCACGCACGCACGCACGCACGCACGCACGCACGCACGCACCTCTCCGTGCCTCCCTATCTCTGTCTGTCTCTCTGTGTGTCTTGCTATCTGTCTGTCCGTCTGTCCGTCCATCCGCCCCCCCCCCACTTTCTCTCTCTCTCTCTCTCTCTCTCTCTCTTCTCTCTCTCTCTCTCTATGACAGGAAAAGAATAGCACACAGCGGGCCCCATTACTATGCTCACGCACGCACGCACGCACGCACGCACGCACGCACGCACGCACGCACGCACGCACGCACGCACGCACGCACGCACGCACGCACGCACGCACGCACGCACGCACGCACGCACGCACGCACGCACGCACGCACGCACGCACGCACGCACGCACGCACGCACGCACGCACGCACGCACGCACGCACGCACGCACGCACGCACGCACGCACGCACGCACGCACGCACGCACGCACGCACGCACGCACGCACGCACGCACATCTCCGTCTCTCTCTCTCTCTCTCTCTCTCTCTCTGTGTGTCTTGCTGGCCGTCTGTCCGTCCATCCGCTCTTCCCCGCTCCCCCCTCCCCCACCACCCCATCCTACCCCCCCCCCCCTCAACCCTCTCTTTTTCTCGTGTATTGATAGATATTTTCACTCCACCATCGTAGCTGTCATAAACTGAATGCATAAAATTCATTTCCAGGAATCGCATGGATTTACTGTACAAACAATGGGACATGGCGCACACAGCCTGGCAGTGACAGGCCGTGGTCAAATTTCAGCGAGTGCCTAGTTGAAAACAATACATATGCGGACACAGGGGCCATACCAGACATAATAAAAGTTAGTGTTTTTGCTAATAGACCTTTCCCACATTGGCGTATTTTGGGAAAATACCTTCCCGGAATGCATCGTGCGTACCACTTCCTGCTGGTAACCCCCGATAGCCGACGTGCAAACAGCATTACTTTACTATGGGAATCAGATACAGTGCACTTTAAGCAGTGCATATGAAAGACTATGTTCATAATATTATTGAAGTCATACATCATTGGAAAGCTAAGCCAATTTTCTATACATTTCTGTATTGGTTTTTATAGTTTTGCAAAATTTAATACAGTTGATTGCAATTTTAAAATATTACCTATTGTCCACTTGATTTAATGAATCTAGGTTGAATGGTGTATTTTATATACGCAAATAACTCAGTGAAAACGTTACAAAAATATGAAAAATAATGCATTAATGTTTTGGCAATTGAATGCGCTTTCCAATGATATATGATTTAAATAATATAATAATTTTAGTTTATCATAGGAACGGTTTAGATTGCGGTGTATCTTATTAGGGAAATCTCGGCGTAATGACTTCAATGTGGGAAAGGTGTATTGAATTGACAAGTTAGTATACGCTAACCCTGCATATCAAATACATGACGAATTCCTTAAACCCTCTTGTGTCAACAGTGCCTCAAAGCGCTCAAAATACTAATTGATATATCAATTAAACATTTTGATGGTCAATATCTTTCAAGATATTTTAATTTTAGAAGACTATTTTTGTAAATTTACCAATGATTTTTTTTCGCCGACTTGACCATCAAAGGGATAATGGTAAAGAAAATTACAGTTTTTTCTTAGCCAGTGTCTATCTGCAGGACGAGAGAAGTGTATTTTTGAAAAGTTACCACTGGAATGACTGGCTCGGTTACCACTGATGACCACTGCAGAGTTGTTTTTTGTCAGTTTGACCATTAAAGGGGTAAGTTGACGCAAGAGGGGTTAACTGTCCGACTGCTGCAATATACCAGAAGATAATTTCAATGGACAATAACTGTAAACCTGCTGAATATTTTGAAAATAATTTGACTGAATGTTGTTGGTGGTTTAGCTATCAACAACTTTCAGTCAAATCATTAAAAAAAATATTCAACATATCAAGGGCTAAATAAACCCCGTAGAAAATCTAGTCTACATAAATTCAGCAAGACAGCAGACAGTTGGAAATCTTTAAAAAATATGTTAAATAATTTTAAAATGTATATTACCACCCCCACCCGCCGCATTTCCTCGAGATATATGGGACTGAAATTACGTTAAGTGGTTCAATAATTATTTAATCTACAAAGTTATGCGCCCTCAGCCGCAGCATCAATTTCATTGTCTGTCTCAGAACGTTTCTATCGATCTGGGAAACATTATTTTATCATAACACGTCTGACCGATCCAGAGATAAGTGGTCATGATTAGGCCGTGTTCTTCCTAGAAAGCTAATCAGGAATAACGCCATACTTCAGCGTGGCGTTGTTCCTGATTAAGTCTCAAGTGAGAACACGACCTTAATCGCCACTCAGACAAAATTAATCCGCATATAAATTCGTTGGGCGAGTCACGGTTCCGATATTCTCATTGTTGATTTTTCGTTTCTATAGCCATCTTAATATTGGACCAGAATATCAGAAAGTGAAATACTAGTTTGAGATCCCCGAACTCTCTGATTATCAATTTCCAGAAAACTATACCGGTAAACTGTTGAATATTTAGAAACTACTTTTACTTGGCGCTGTGCCCAGTCAAATTAGTTTCAAAATATCCAGCAGAATATTTATTAAAACGGTACAATTCATACAACAACGCTTAGTGCATCTTCAATTAAGCGTTCGGGACGAACTCTCTACGTCATTCATGACGTCATTGATTATAACGTCATCCTACACGTCACTTAGTTGATTATGACGTAATATAATGGGTGGATAAATTGGAAAAGTCCATTCCCGCCCCTTTCGGATTAGATATCTTTGGAGACCTTCATAGACTAAGTTTGCATAAGTTGAGGATTTAATTGGTTATAAATTGTTCAAATATTCTGTGATTTATGGCCATCTAGAGTGGGCTGCTTTAGTTTGATATTCTTAAATATACACTAATAGCGAATAGTAAAAGACCCTGCCATACGCTACATGGTGAACTTAGGAGGCTGTGATAGGACAGAGGGTGTTTGGCACTGCGAATTGAACGTTCTAGTTTTAGCTTTGCCCCTCCCAACTCTAGCTAATCCCCAACGACACTACGCTCGTGTTGGGATCGATAGATCCCTGAACTCGCTGGCTATCAATTTCCAGAAAACTACATTATTTACAGTGATACATGGGTACATCGAGACTATGTTCAAAACAAATTTTGACCAAAGATTCTATGGAAGAGTCTTCTACCTGTACAAAGATTCCGACCATGTGTTATATCCATCACATATTTAAGCGCTGAAGCAACTTAACATATTTTCAAAGCAAAATGTTGTTGAATAATTTGAACATAATGGATCTTTCCAGATTTAGCTATGCCCCGCCCATCAATAGTTAAGCTCCACCCACGCCTCGCTCGCGTTTGGATCTATCGATCGATCCCTGAACTCTCTGACTATCAATTTCCAGAAAACAATACAGGTAAGCTGTTTAATATTTTGAAACTAATTTGACTGGCTGCTGTTGCTGCCTATGGCAGCGACGGCGCCCAGCAAAATTAGTTTCAAAATATTCAACAGAATATTTATTAAATAGTAAAGACATACGATTCGTACAACGTGTCGGGCTGCTAAGTGTTTAAGACGGACTAAATCGAGCCATTAATGAGGTAATGATAATGACGTTATCATACACGTCACGTAGGTGATTATGACGTTATATAATGGAGGGATAAACTGGAAAGGTCCATTCGTTTGGAAGACATTCCAGCCTAATATGTTCAAGACATTCAACAGAACATGTTTCTGGTTGTTTTTTTGGGAAACATGTTAACATTTTTATGAGCTGTACTGTCGAAGTTAACTCACATTTCCAGTTTATCCATCAATCATATGACGTCATAATCAACTAAGTGACGTGTATGCTGACGTCATAATCATGACATCATTAATGATTCCAAATAGGCCGTCTTTAACGCTTAATAGTCCGACACGTTGTACGAATTGTATGTCCTTGCTATTTAATAAACATGCTGTCGAATATTTCGAAACTAATTTGACTGGACGCTGTTGCTGCCATAGGCAGCAACAGCGCCCAGTCAAATTAGTTCCAAAAATATCCAATAGCTTACCTGTATAGTTTTCTGGAAATTGATAGTCAGAGAGGTCAGAGATCGATCGATCCCAACATGAGCAGGTGTAGGTGGAGCTTGGCTATAGATGGGCGGGGCGTAGCTAAAATGGAAAAGTCCATTATGTAATAGATTCAATCTATTGTCGGACGGCTTTGGCCTTCGACCCTCAATGGGCTTGTTAAATATGACGTCATAGAACCAGAATGTGATCCGAATATATATATTTATCTTCCGCATGAAATCCTATTGACGTAGGAGCAATCTTTCTTGTATTATATATTTTGGTAAATCTGATCAACAACAGTTTGTGAGAAACTGCAACAGACGAACATACCACAGACACGCACACAAGCAAATACAATACTCTCGCCACCCACACCAGACCCGTACCTCCTTCGTGTCGGGTGGATGGGCTGATGCGTGCGTGTGTGCGTGAGTGCGTGCGTGCGTGCGTGCGTGCGTGCGTGCGTGCGTGCGTGCGTGCGTATGTGCGTGCGTGCGTGCGTGCGTGCGTGCGTGCGTGCGTGCGTGCGTGCGTGCGTGCGTGCGTGCGTGCGCGTGCGTGCGTGCGTGCGTGTGTGTGTGTGCGTGTGTGTGTGTGTTCGTACGTGGCACGGGTAGACCTAGTAGTAATTAAATCTTTATGATCTGTTTTCGAACATAGAATCGAATCGGGGAGATCCAGTTAACGTATACGATTGGCTACGGATTGTCGCTTGTCTCCCTTACCATCGCCGTCTTCATCATGACGTACATCAAGTAAGTCGCCATGTGTGTGTGCGTGCGTGCGTGCGTGCATGCGTGTGTGCGTGCGTGGGTGCGTGGGTGCGTGCGTGCGTGCGTGCGTGCGTGCGTGCGTGCGTGCGTGCGTGCGTGCGTGCGTGCGTGCGTGCGTGCGTGCGTGCGTGCGTGCGTGCGTGCGCTCGTGTGTGTTACAATTACCATACAACGCATGATTCAGAAGGCCCAGTAGAGCATTTCCGACTAGCCTCGTTGAAAAAAATGATCACATTATTTGAAGTAAAGCTGCGTTTCCCTGGCACGTGGGGTGCGGAATGCAGAATGCAGAACGAAAAGCGGGTACGCGGAATGCGGGTTAAATATCATTGCGTTATTTTTATTGCATTTTTATTGGTGATATTGCGATATTTCTACCAAATTTCTTTCAAAAGCGACAACACATTTTTTTACCCTTTGATATCTAGCTTTCTACTGAGACCATTACACAATGTTTATGTACGGAGGCGAGAGATGTAGATCCAAAATGGGCAGATACTGACGACTAGATTCAAAATGACAGCCTGGCCTAATCTAACAACATGTAGTTATAATATTACTGATTTCCTAATTTTTCGACAAATTAGTTCTTAAAATTTTGGACGATGCACCAGCTTTAACTACTTGGATTACCCTTTCGTTGCTAGATTACATATGCTCTCTCCCGCAACGGAATCTTTTCCATCCGGAAAAATCGCTACACCGAGCGATCGTTTTTTCCGCATCCCGCCGTTGCGCGTTCTGGATACCGCTTACCGCGTGCAGGTAAATGGATGAAGGAAAATAGTAAAGAGCGATCTGAAGTACATTCCGCGTTCCATTTCCGCAACCCACTTTTCGCATTCCGCGTGCCAGGTAAACGAAACTTAAGAAATGATTTTACCAAGAATGTCGAATGCTTTGTTATTGCAAAAGGTTGTCTGATTATTATTCTTGAAAGACACCTTTCATAAATCCGGTGAACATCAGGTGGCTGGTTAGATTCTTTAAGCAGCTCAGTGGCTCCAGAACTAATCATCAATTTCCCTAGGATTTTCAGACAGGCGCATATCAAATAAAAAGTACTTAGCATTACTCTATAGTGGCCTGGGCTTTTCTATATAATATGAATGCCTTCACACGCAGGCTTAAGTTTAAGGTCGTTATGGCACAGTTCTGTTCAACATGTCCTGAATACCTTCTAGATCGTGATGTGTCATCGTCCATCTGACTCGTGATCTCAGAGACGCCTTTTCTTCACTTACCTGATTTCATCTAGCGACTGTGCATGCAGGATCCCATAACACCCGCTGTTGCATTTCACTTCTTCATGACAATGCCTAACTAGTGAACCCGAAGAAAAACGTGGACATTATCAACGCTGCACCAAGAATCTGTCTTCATAAGCACATAGAGTGTTTATATATCATGCAGCTATTTGAAGGTCATGTGTATAAAGAAGACATTCATTAAGCCATTGGTCCTTGCTGGAATGTAAGGATATAAAGAGTAGAACCCATGTGGTGTGAGAATGAGATACCTGCTATACGGTGGCAAATAATCTAGAAACGGCGCAGAATAATGCAAGGATGTGCAGGACGTCAGTTATGATGATAATAATGATGGTGATGATCGTAGCAGCAATGAAGGGCATGAATCAGCATCTGATGATGAATATGCATACTTGAGTCATGCTATGGTCAAATACGGATGGCAGATGTACTGTCTTCTCTGTAGTGGGAGACAACAAAAACACTGTGAGTGATGATTTATTACTTTACGTTATATTAGTGCGATGCTATGTCATTTCATCGTTCAATTTCCCAAAATTGCATTTTGCAAATAATTTAAAAAATGAACATCCTATTATGGGATATTGAAACAAAATCCCATGAAATAAATTAAGATTGACCTTATACATCTGTAACCTTTCAACCTACTAACATCAAAATATTTATTTCTAAGCGCCTTTAAGGCACAATAATGCACATTTGTCAGGTTTTAGCATCAGCTAAAATTAGTGACCATTTGACCTCTGATGATATAATTATCCAATTGATTTGCACATAACATATTTTTAATTTTCAGAGGACACTAGAGAAAACATGTTGAGTGTTCATTTACTAATCAACATTATTTAGATGTGAATATTATGTTCATTTCATTCTTCACTTCCCCATAATTGTATTCTTCTGCTATTTTCGACAAGAAGATTCTGCCAGTTGTTGTTTTAACACCATTTCATGAAATAAATAAACATTGTCGCTCTAGATCTGTAGGTGTCTATTATTAACTTCTTAAGCTAATAACACCAAAATAGTTCTTTTTATATGATTGCCAGTTACAGCAATGCACATTGGTCAGAATTTAAGCAACGTTCAGAATTGGTGACCTTTTGACATCTGTTGACCTAATAATCCAACTGATTTGCATAAAGCATAAAGAAATGGAAGAGCAACTAACTGACAATACTTTGACTGTTTATTTATTAATAATACATAGTAAAAAGGTCATGGTTGTTTTTCCTTCATGGTATTTGTTGTGCTCCATCGAGTTGTAGTGTTAATACGGTTATACTTTATCTATGTGAAATTTAAGTCCGGATGTACGGTTAGATGTTATAAGTTTGTGTGTCATGGTCTTTGCGAGTATAGAGTGACTGCTATTAGATCATCCGCTAGCTAATTTTATTTATTGGAAATATTGCAAAGGGATTGTATGATTGTATTACATCCATTTACATAAAGCAGCTTCGAAAGTGGAAAGCTGGCAGAGTTCAGCCTGAGCCCATTGACCGGAAGGGTCATTAAAGTGGTCATCAGATGGCATTTATTCATGATACTCCCGATAAAGCTCAAGTTACATACATAACCTGCTTCTCTTATCTGGTGTTTCAGAAACCACCGGGACAGTCATTTCTGACTGACCTCGTTTCTAGACAGTGAGCCATTTTATGGTTCAAAAGTGACATTTATTTACCGGAACACCGACATGGTCCAAACTGGTTTTGCTGTTCCTGCCTCATATTTGAACAAAGGAAAAGCAACATTGACAGCGAATTCTTCTTGTTCTGGACAAAGGACTGTGGAATTTTCTGACAACATGGCACAGAAATTAGTGGGGTGAATCACCGTGAATGGTTGTCTACATGTTCCATGATTTCAAATGACGACATTTATATGGCAATACTATTCAATCCATGGAATTATTGTTTGACCCGTCCAAACCACCGATCTATGTGACAGAGACTGCTTTTTCTTGCTGACCCAGTGCCCAGACAGTGAAGTCTTTCGTGGTTCTACATTGGTCAGCCTGATTTTGTTGGCGTGTTATGTACTTTACTATAAAAATACACAATTAACAGCGAAATTCTTTTGTTCACGGAGACAGCTACACCCATCCACACCCACACGCGCACACACACACACACACACACACACACACACACACACACACACACACACACACACACACACACACACACACACGCACGCATGCACGCAAGCACGCAAGAGAGGGAGAGAGAGAGAGGGAGGGAGGGAGGGAGGGAGGGAGGGAGGGAGAGAGAGAGAGAGAGAGACGCATGTGCACAAGCACGCACATACACCAACACCCAGACGAGGAAGTATATTTCTTATCTACAAATGAAATTAATGTATGTTTCCTCATATATTTAAAAGCCAGTCAACTTTTGTAATCTTAGCAATAGAAGAGATTGCTTGCTATCTATGAACATATGATGACTTATCAAACTGTATTAGTGATTACAAATTAATAATACGACATATATCTTCTATCAACTCGTAAATTGAGCGACACGGACATCACAGTCTTTCGCTGTACTTTCTCTGTTAACACAGCCTTGATAAACAAGGCTGTTGCTGTCGTAAAAATTCGTACCTGTAATACTAATATTATCTTTAGTTAATGCGAACAGGTCTGCAGACCCACTGAACAAAACGGACAATGGAAGGGTAAGTCGGATAACATAATTAATATTTTGGAAATAATTAAAAAATTTAAACATTTAAAATAGGTCTTTTCATACAATATGTCTCAAACATTTGAAGTTGACGAAATTCGAGCTTCATAGAACTACAAACACAGCTGAGGAACCCACTTGTAATGATGAAGGCGTCATTGTTTGTCTGTGATAGAATACCAATGACTTCCTATGGATTATTTCGCATTCGGTTTTCAAACACCCATTTCTAAATGGCTAATACTCACAGATAATTACTGATGATTTAGTAATGACTGTAACTTTGTACATGGACCCTATATTTCACCCCCATCTAGAAATGATGGAATTCTCGAGACAATGAAAAGCCATATGCCATCGGGTCCTATGATCTTCCAGTTGCCTTGAAAGCCTCCTCTATGCAAGTCGTCAAATCTCAACTGTACAACAATTTAGTCATAATGCTGGGGATTTCCACCTTGAATTAGCTTTCTTTAAGGCGATCGGAACTGACCTAACAGATTAAGGGATTGAGTATATACTATCCGAGTACGGTATTCTTGCTTTGGGATCATTGAACGGGTTTATGAAAGGAATGTATCATGTATGTGAATTCATCAGCTGTTTGCTGTACCTGACTATCTGATTCGATGAACATCGGGAAATAATGGAGGAAGTGTTGTCTGCTGTCAAGAGCACTGATTCAATGCACAGTTTGCACACCTTGCCTTCGTCCAATGTATACAAAGTCGCAATGGATGGTTTTGAGGACATTTGATCGAGTAATCAAGGGTAAACATGGGAAGAAATCTTAGTATTAGGGAATATATGTTTTATTGGTTGGTCTTCTTCACAGAATGCTTCAGCGGTCAGTCCAGACTAATGATGTAAATATGTTCATCGCAATTTTGCCAATGGTCATTGACATATTTTTTATTCTATATCAGCCAAATTATGCTCATTGGGACGTCCTTTTCTAAACAGAATGAATAATTTGTCAAGTGGTGCCAATGGTATTCTAAGACACGGTGTATTTTCCATTCGGCGCACGAAACGAAGCTATGCCCGCTCACTAATTCACTTTTCCAGAGTATCCACCCATCATCTGACCTCGTATGACGTCATAATCAGCTCAACGCGCGTATGATGACGTCACAATCATTACGTCACAAAGGGTTCCATATAGACCGTCATCAAATCTAAAAAAGTTCGACACGTTGTACCCAGTCGAATTAGTTTCAAAATATTCAACAGCTTACCTGTGTAGTCTTTTGGAAATTGATAGCCCGGTTGTTCATAGATCGATCGATCCAAACACGAGCGAGGTGTGGGTGGAGCTTAGCTAGAGATGGGCGGGACATAGCTAAAACCCGAAATGTCCATGGACAAAGTACTTGAAGAGACTGTTAATCAGGCTGCTGCTTCATCGTCAACTGGAATTGTCGTATTTTCTAAATTGTGACAGCTTTTCGTAGATGGCGTCGTGTGTATGAATGGCAGAAATGAGTATGTCTGATGCATAGATCAATAGAATCAGTAATATTCATTCGGGAACAATCCCTGGTAACCAATTAAAGAAAACACGAGAAGTACGTGACAACAGCGACATGCTATCCATTCAGAAAGCTATGGAGAGTACTTGTAATTCATCGCTGTCAACATCGCTGCTGGTAAGGCTGTTAAATCCAATACCTCCAAATACATAACGTCTCGCAGACTGCGAGAGACGTTTACAAAAGAATGTTCTGTCGATGACAGTCGATTTCTAAAACGAATAGATAAGCAGAAAGTGGCAAATTTTGCTGCGGAAAATGTCAAGAGAAAGCCAACTGGACAAGTCAAAGAAATAGGTGTTGCGGTCCGAGATGCATTTGCTCAGCTGCTTACGGGCGCTGCTTCGGCTAATGAATTCGTGGATTTGAGAGAGGTATTGACATATCCAATTAGCAATGCGTCTATATCCATATCTCAGTGTGATGGGACATAGCATAAGAGTGACAAATCAAATTTAGTAGAAGCACTATAGAAAGTAAAAAAACCCGATTTCATTATTCAGCCTGACGATCTAAGTTGCATTCAATGATTTTTTATGGGGGCCTTCTCTTACACGAGATACTGTTACGCCATAATCGATCAAAGTATAAAGTAATCGTCCGAGACTTCATGGCAGCACTAACAAAGGTACCTGGAAGTGAGATTCACGTGTTGGATAAGTACATCACACCTTCCGTAAAAGACTTTGAAAGGGTAATCCGGGACTCAAAGAGTGAAACACAAAACTTGGTCATCATGGGTTCTGACCACTCCAGAAAACGAAGGGTGCAGAACTGATGAATTCAGCGAAATTCAAGGAAGCGTTTCCATGAGGTTTTAAGAGAAGCAGTGTGCAATGGGACAGAAAGCAATATTTATTTCTCATGGTGGTGTCTATATTAGAATAGTTAGTGATGATGTAGGTGAACTGGGAGTTACAGCATTGCTGCAATACTAAGACTTACGCGAGGAAGTGGACACTTTGATAGCATCTCATGCAAGCCAAATACAGAAAGGTTGCGTTTTAATTCGCTCATCCGATACAGACGTGTGTATGTGTGCGTGCGTGCGTGCGTGCGTGCGTGCGTGCGTGCGTGCGTGCGTACGTACGTGCGTGCGTGCGTGCGTCCGTGCGTGCGTGCGTTGGGGGTGGGGTGGGTGGGGGTAATGCTAGCCTGTTTTGCAGGACAGATTCCCGGCCTTGATCGTGCCATGGACTCAGGGACAGGAAACAACAGACGATACCATGACCATTAGTACACCTATTGCCAAACTGGAAGAGACGGAGGCTGGATTGAGTCACGCATCGGTTAAACTTCACACCCTGACTGGCTGTGATTTCACCTCCAGTTTTCATTGAAAGGGATAGAAAACTTCATTTGAAAAAAAATTGACAGCTTGTGGATAGGACAGTGAATTGAATTCCATCATTGATGACAGCGTCTGTAAAAAATGATTCGATAGAGGCATTTGTGTGTCAGAGCTATTCTGCAAAATATACTGCGATAGATAAAGCTCGTTATGATTCCTTTGTTAAGATGACAAGTCCCTCAAAATCACGTAAACATGAAGGGAATGAGGTACATATGAAATTTAAAAAAGCGAGCTGTGCTGCATCGCCGAAGACTCTTTCCCAACAACCTATAGGCGGGTTAATTATGTTTCTATGCTCTGGCGATACGTGGGCACTATCTGTCCAACGACACTGAGTCAATTGGACTGTGGATGAATAGAAACTGGTCAAGGATTCGAGCCTGAGTGGTACAGTGGCAGTCCACTTTCACCCATTTCCGCTGATCATAATGCATCTGATGTTTTCATCGGCGTAGACATCACATCAGGCCCATGAGATTATGCTAAGAACAACCAGTGCATGAATATGAAAGCTGATTCTGAGGTAGATGATTATGAAATAGAGACGATTATAGAGAAGGGCGAAGAATGATCGAGGGGGTATTGCATCAGAGTGCGATGCTGCTGATGATAGCCAATAAGCATTCCTGTTATTTCAGTTAATATGAGACATTTTCGTTTATGATTTGTTCTTGAGTTGGACTAACATTGTTTCGATGAGTAGCAGTTAATATTTCGTAATCTTCATAGCCTAATCACATGGTTCGATCCTGTAGCATTGGTGCGTGGTGTGGTGTGGTGTGGTGTGGCGTGGCGTGGCGTGGCGTGGCGTGGCGTGGCGTGGCGTGGCGTGGCGTGGCGTGGCGTGGCGTGGCGTGGCGTGGCGTGGCGTGGCGTGGCGTGGCGTGGTGTGGTGTGAATTGAGTTTTCTATTTTAAAGAGAGAATTTCCAAGGAATGCATCAGTTTAATCGAACTGGAAATGAAGAGACAGTATATTTATATCGGCCACTACGACAGAACCGCATTAAGTCAATGGATAACGGTGCTACACCCCCTGAACCCTAGAAATAAGGGGCCCCGAATTAAAAACAATTATCTTATTTTATCCATTTTCATCTGAAATACAAGTATTTCACTTTTACAGTGATGATGTAGGCCATGTAAGCTGATGACTATTTTGACAAACCAATTTTACTGGAAGCTGGTGCTGCCTTGGATAGTACCAAATTCTAGTCAAATTATTTTAAAAATATCCGGCAGAATTTAGACACATACGTAACGAATTTATTATAGTTGGTCTGTTCGGTTGAAAGGTTTAAACCGATAGCGACAGCGGCACCCGCAGCAGCAGCCGAAGCAGAAGCTGTAGCAGTCATTCCCTCCTTGACCCACCCGATTATGCCTCCCCCCACAACCAATGGATGAATTCCATCTGGCACTCAAGTATTGACGTCATAATCAATTACGTCACAGGTAGGCACAATCAAATTACATAATGAATGACGTATCTAAGTCGGTATTGAACACTTACTAGTCTGGCAAGTGTACGAATTCATCTTTAGGCGCTGTTGCTGCCATAGGCAGCAACAGTATCCAGTCAAATTAGTTTCGAAATATTCAACCGCTTACCTGTATGTTTACCTTGAAATTGGGATTCTGAGAATCCATGGTTCAAATCACATAAATCAATCCCAACACGTGCAAAGCGTAGGTGGAGTTTGGCTAGAACTGGGCGAGGCATGGCAAAAAGTTGATTCATCCATTAGCTCTGGGTCCCACGCGGATATATCTGGCCCTGAATATGATTGCACAACATGTCACGGCCTCTGCTGTGGTTTAAAATAATGTTAATGTTTGTTAATAAAGTTCTTGGTAATTTCCTACAATAACTAATATACGAGAGCAGATCTCTGCATGTCAGCCTTACTATGAATAAATGTAACTTCAGAAACATGAGCGTGTTCACTGTCTTCAAACTGTTCTAGCAACACAGCGCTGACATTACCGCTTATGTATGCGTTTATCGGGGCGCATACGGCCAACATTTTCTGACTTCCAACAAAAACATTGTTTCGTGTAAATGTTTCTCTTGAGCCGCACACCTGCACCAATTCAGCAAGCAATTCTTCCTTCTCTCTTGACCATAAAAAGTCATCAGACTCCACATGTTCGCCTTCATCCATGGCGTGGGCCGCCATTTTGAGTCACATGAGCGCAGGGTGAACGCTGATTAGTCAATGATAAAAGTATTTTGCAACTTTGTTAGCAAACACCGCAGACGTCCAACAATGTTTCGCTGGACACCACACACGAGAGAACAATGTTAGGCGATATTAAACATGTTTAATATCAGAAACATTGCTGGCGAACAATGTTTCGATGGATTTTTTTTGCGCAGACGACAACTTTTTCTGAATGTTGGCCGTCTGCGTTGGGCTTTAGTGTATGAGATTGTGAACTCGTGACGTAAACATTTGACACTGAAATCCTAAGATTGTACCCGCGTGACTCATCCACTTTCCAGGAAAAAATACCACTGCCTGTCTCTGTGTACAAGAAAAGTTCGCTGTTAATGGTGTCTTTTGATAATGAAAGTACATAGCATGCTAGCAAAATCACTTTGACCAAAGTCGGCCTTACCATGAATAAATGTAACTGTAGAACCCTGAAAATGGTTTACTGTCTGGAAGCTGGGTAAGCAAGAAATGGCTCTCTCTCTGTCTCTGACATGCCTGTGGTTTGGACGTGTCAAACCATAACGCCACGGTTGATTAGTTAGTGTATGCCTATATGTAATTTCATGCGATTTTTTTGGTTAAAAGTAAACTTTCACTTGATTTTGTGTATCAAGATTGTGAATTATGAAAAAACACATGATGGCAATTTTGTGCTCCCCTGGATGCCCTTTTACCATGGCAACCCGTCCGTCCTTCATCTATCTGTATGTCTCGCTGTAAACAATATTGGCTAGTTCCTACATTTGTAGATGGATTGGAAGCAAATTCGGCAGATATGTTCCAGTTGTCAATATTTGTAACACTTGTAAAATTGAAGATGATACTCTTCACAAACCAGAATTATCGCCCTTGATACATTTTAAATGTATTAAACTCTATGGGCAAATACACTTTTGCCAACACATTTTGCTATTAGACACGGATTAAATTAAAAAGTTAGGAAAGGGATAGCATTCACATGATATGCCAAAATGGCGAGGTTCGATTGAATATATTAAAGCATTTAAGAGTTACAGGCCATTGAGTTGATATCTCAATCAGCATCCTCAAGGTCTTTCACTACAGATGAGTGTAATTGTTCACACGTATTAGATGTGTTGCTGCAGCTATAACTCAAACAGCCGCATAATTCTGTGCATGAAATATTGTTATTCCAACAGCTACATTTTCCTGTACGTCCTCGTTTGCATCCACACTTTACCAAATGCAATATTGCCTCTGGAGATGGTGGATTCAAACATAGAACTGGAGCAAAATGACACGTTGCTGTATCGAAGGTCCAACTGTAGTCAGCTGGAGATGGGAGGCATGAGTGATTTTCACCGGTTTCTCTCCAAATCATTACTACTACTACTACTACTACTACTACTACTACTACTACTACTACTACTACTACTACTACTACTACTACTACTACTACTACATGAATTGGTAACAACACAGGTGATCTGTCAAGAGATACAGATTGGTATATAGCCATTGCCGTGCCATGGCGTGGGTTCATACCACAGCAGATTGTTTCTAGAAAATCTATGTTGTCTAATGCGAACCAAACAAACATATCTGGAACCAACCATGGAGGTAGATATATTCCACCCAAGGAGTCCATTTGCTTTCGAACAACATTTGCAACGCCAGTTTCCATGTCTATAACCTTTTAAAATGTTATCCTATATGGCTACGGCCAACGAGTTGTACCTGATCATAGAATGTGTGGAAATCTGTGTTGACACCGCATATACTCATCTGGTAATGATTAAGTTGTACGTGGCCCCGCCATTTGTATAGCCAGTGCTAGCTAGATGAGCCAGCGCATGCGGCATTCCTGGCTACGTAAGATATTTAGTAAATGCATACGAAGGACAAAATCTCTTCAAAATACCAAGGAACGACTGTGTTTATAAGGACATTTTTTCACGAGTTTCTGTCCTGAATTTCATAACTTTAGCGACTTCGGAAAAATTGCCATCATAATTTTTAAGAGCGCTATAAGTCCCTAATACTGAATCAAGTGAAATTTGCTTTTAACAAGCGCGAAAGCGATTTTTGTGACACAAGGGCCTAAACTAAGTATTGCCATATAAATTCCGTCATTTGAAATCATGGAAAATATAAACACCTATTTACCCACATTGATTTCTGTACTACACTTTCAAAAAATTCCATTCTCCGGAACAAGAAAAATTCACTATCAATGCTGTTTTTCATTTGAGCAGCTAAATCAGTTTGGACCATGTCGGTGTTCCCATATATAAATGCCACATTTGAACCCTAAAAGGGCTCACTGTCCAGAAACTGGGTCAGTCGGGAAATGCCCGTCCTGGTGGTTTCTGAAACACCAGATAACAGAGGCATGGTATGTATGTAAATTTAGCGGTATCGTGATTACCATGAATAAATGCCATCTGGTGATCACTTTGATGGCCCTTCAGGTCAAAGGGGTTCAGGCTGAGCCATGCCAGCTTTCCACTGTCGAAGAGGTTTCATGTCAACCGATGCCATGATCAATGCAATTGCTCATTTTATTTATGGGAAATAATGCAAACCTTTTGCCATATTTTCCATAAATAAAATTAGCTAGCGCCTGGGCTATATAGTTAGGATACGTTCATACGTGTAGGCGGCTGAACAGTTCTCCTACATGAAAGAGGTTAAGATTTATTCAAGATTCATGTTGCATATGATTCAATAGTGAACAAGGCGGATACTCAATACTGAAAGCCGTTTTGCCGGCGAAAGCTATGCTCGTATCGGCGATATTGCACTTTGGTTCTAGAATAATATTTCCTGCTGAACGCGCTCGTACGAAGATATCTTTTATTAAACAGACAAATTGCTTTTCGGGTTTTCCAATTTCATTGAAATTATAGTGAAAGGGAGATAAACCGATAACCGTGATTAAGTCCCATACAGGTAATAAATTTTCTGTTGGAAATCGATCCTCATGTTGGTGTCAGGCTCTCGGATACTGAGCAAAAGCTGTCCTTGTTATTACCTGAGAACGTTTCGTGTGAATCCACTTGTACTTTTTGAAATTCTGAAATATATGTCCTATTTTTGCGAAGTTATATATGAGTCATGCCCTGGACACTATAACTGTCTGCCTGTTCAAATTCCTACAAACTATATACACCATGGGGTTTAGCTCTGGACCTGCTGAATATTTCGACATCAGTTTGACTGAAAGCTGTTGGTGCTAAGTTGCCAAAAAAATGTAGTCAAATTGTTTTCAAAATATTCAGCAGGTCCTGAGTTATTGTCCGTTGAAATTATTTGCAGTCATTCCCCTCCCATAATCTCGTACAACAGTTCTTAGCCTAAGCTTGTCCAGATCGGTTTTTGTGATGCTACCGATAACCGAACTGGGATCTATGCCAATACAGATTACCAATAACATAGAATAAAATTGTGCCCCACCCGTAGAGCTAAATCCACCAAGACCTGTCTTAATAGGCGACATATTTCGTCTACTAATAGAGTTGGATACGTGTCCATTAATCGATTGGCAGCATCACACGATCAACGATAGAAATATAAATGTCATACGTAACAGTCATTAAAATTAATTATCCCTCCCACCCCTACTTTACACTACATACAACACTAACACCCGCCAACAACAGCTCATTATGTAGCAACTGGGAACGCATACACCCCTAGCAACCATATTTTTATTATTTCAGTTTTGACTTATTTGTGCAACCCTTCGGGGAAGCAACGAAATTCTTCGGAGAAGCATCTCAAAGAATGCCATGGCTCGAATACATCTAGGTGTGAGTGGCCAATAAAACCAAACCAACAACAACAACAACAACACGATAAAATACATACATACGCACGCACGCACGCACGCACGCACGCACGCACGCACGCACGCACGCGCGCAAGTAACTATACCAACAGAATACCATCCTAAGTGGGCTAACGTAAACACCATCAGCCACAGTCACCAACTGAAGATACCGCCATATCAGATAACGGTTAGCGAGTACCATAGCCCATTTCTACCGACAACTGTACCAATATGGAACAACCTGGCTGAAGAAACAATCACCGCCACGTATGTAGAGATATTTAAGACCTACATCCGTGAGACGACATTCTAAGACGGAACAAGACGATGTAAATAGTGTACATACATTTTTAAATGGATCAATAGACAATCTTAATCTTGCGGACTGTGAAACCCAGCCATATTTACGAGGCCCGCACCTAGGCGTGATGTCCATTAGGATTTTGCCTAGTATTCGTACAGATACAGATACATAAGATTAGAAAATAAGCAAACCGCTGGCAAACCTTACACCTAATGGCACACAGCATGCTGTGAGCAACGGGGAAACATTAACGTCAATATATTAGCTAATCTGGTATGCTGGCAAATGTGCTGGAGAAAATATATCATTGTTCCTTTTACAAACCCCATACAGAGACGGCCCAAGGGTTAGATTTTCCTTATTAGATACTGATGGTATGAGGAAACCTTCTACAACGGAAGTTATGCTAGTAAAAAGAGACTGGCGTATATGTGTGCTTATGGGCAGGGTTGGGGGGCAGGGGTGATACGAATGGTAGCAATGATAATGATTTCCCATTAGAATCCAATATTTCAACTTCAATTCAGTCCTTCAAAGAAGCTGTCTAACGTTTGGGAACTGAATCGACTGGAAGCGGCTGTTGATATGGTAGCAGCAGGTCTGGTTCTAATCGGTTTTAAATTGGTAGTGTCATGGCGGTGGTGGTGGTGGTGGTGGTGGTGGTGGTGCACTCTCTCTCTCTGTGCGTGTGCGCGTGCACATGCGCGTGCGGGTCGGCTGTAGGCGTGTAGGCGTGAAGGCCCACGTGGTGTGTGTGTGGGGGGGGGGGGTTGGGGGGGGGGGGGTCGGGGTAGGGGGGGGGGAGGTAGATAGAGCTATAGGTTAAGATGCCTACCAAAGGGGCTATAAAATAACGGGACATGCATTTCTTTCGCTACTCTTTTTCTTAAAATTGATTTCTGCGTGTTCCAAACAATGGTTAGGTAGAAATGAGACAGGATGGGTGGCTGTTCTGATTGGCCGAGCGGTTATGACGTCATCAATGACATCAAAAGTATGTGATTTCTAAAGAATACTCGAATCTGATTAATTGAGAATCTTTTCTATTGTTCTCTCTCGAACAATCAGATTCAAGTAATTTTTGGCTGTAAAAAGGTGTGGGTGGCCTAATTTAAACATTTATTACGTTATTGAGGATGCCATAAGCTATCCACCAGCTATACTAGCCGCCCATCCTTTCACAACATTTTGGCATGTAGATCTATAGATGATTGACAGGTGCAATGATGCGTGACAGGTGGCATGACCAAAGGTAGGTCACGTGACCCCTTGCAGCCAATCAGAGCAGCTGCTTATACGGTCGCCATTGTTCGAGACTTTGGATATATTGATGCTCGAGAATGGTGATTGACTGGCATAATGAGTCATGAAAGTGTTACAGGAACGTGGCCTAATTCAAAATATTGATGCCGTCATAACTCTCAACCAATCAGCCCAACCGCTGATGCAGTCGCCACTGCTCGAGCTGTAAATCTATTGACAGGTATAATGAGTTGTGAAATGTCTAGGGTGGGGTGGGTCTAAAGTGAGGTGATGTGCCCCCTAGAGGCCTATCAGAGTAGCCGCTTATATGGTCAACATTGTTCGAGCGTGAGGTGTCAATCGAAGTCATATGACCTCTGCCAGCTAATCTGTTAACAACTGTTTATATGGT
>CM067363.1:20433042-20523042 GCA_034401795.1 Chaetoderma sp. LZ-2023a | reverse complement strand
AAGCGTTTAAGACGGACTAACTCGAGTCATCCATACTGTAAATGATTATGACGTCATCCTACGCGTCACGCAGTTATTTATAACGTCATATGATGGATGGATAAACTGGAAAGGTCCATTATATAAGCATTTAGAAATGGAATAGCGTATGTAGCGGTTCTTCTCACGTAGTATGTGTTGCCACGAATTAAAATGTAATTCTTCATAATTACACTTTGTACAGCAAGTCAATGCATAGAGATGTATTGACTTGGTATACGATCTTCAAATGTGAAAGACAGTCTTATATTCCTAGGCAAGACAAGAAATCCATGGCACATACCGACACTGAACAGCACAAAGGCACAAGGGCACAAAGGCACAAGCATATCAAGCTCGGTTTGAAGCATTTACATCTTCCTAAGCAACTTTTCTCGCAGCTACATTTCACTAATAGACCTTTTCGGTTTATCCATCCATCATATGACGTCATAATCAACTACATGACGCGTAGGATAACGTCATAATCAATGGCGTTATGAATGACGTAGATAAGTACGTCACGAACGCATAATTGGTGATGGATTAAGCGTTGTTGTACAAATTGTATATCTTTACAATTTAATAAAAATGATGTTGAATATTTTGAAACGCAGAACCCAGTCAAATTAGTTTCAAAATATTCAACAGCTTGCCTGTATAATTTTCTAGAACTTTATAGTCAGGATATTCAGGGATCGATCGATCCCAACACGAGCGAGGGTGGATGGAGCTTAGCTAGAGATGGGCGGGGCATAGCAAAAACTCGAAAGGTCCATTGTCCAATAGTCCATTCTCCTTCGGACTGGGATTGAATCACTGAATATGAAGGTGGGCAATGGTCTCCACTATAGAGTCGTCTTCTTACAGAGGCATCAACGGGATGCCATGATGATGATAATGATGATGATGATGATGATGATGATGATGATTTTTCGGCTGTAGTAGTAGAAACATCATACAGCTGCAATCAGTCCTGTCTTCTGCCAAAATCTTTAGCTTCCTTAGATTCTTGATCTGAGTGTACCGAGTCCAGCTTTCTTGATGTCACCTGTGGTGGCCGTGAATTAGTGAAATGTAACTGCGAGAGAAGTTGTTTCAGAACGTGTAATTGCTTTAAAGCAAGTTTGAAATGCACTCAGCGGTTCCTTAGTAAGTGTGGGTAAGTGCCAGGTAAGCGCCAGGAAATTCTTAACTACCCTAGGAAAATGAGATTGGTATTCACAATTGCACATCATATACCAAGTCAATATGTCTCTAAACATTGACTTGTTGTACAAGATTTATCAGTGAAGAATCGCTGCATATTTTTATTCAATTTTTTAATACTTTCATGTACTACGTTAGTTATACCCGAATTGAGCCATCATATGTGTGGCGGCCATTTTGAAATTGACCGGAATATTGAATAAACTGCATAAGCTCTCTATGTTCACACATTATGTAAGTCACTTGCATTCTATCGGTGAATCGTAATTCAGCTTTCCAGAGTATCCATCGATGATTTGCCGTCATATAATGTCATAATCAGCTAATCGGCGTGTAGGATGACGTCATAATCATTATGTCATAAATGATTCTATTAGGCCCTTCCTAATAGTGCGACACGTTGTAAGAACTGTATGTCTCTGCTATTTAATAAACATACTGTTGAATATTTTGAAACTAATTTGACTAGACGCTGTTGCTGCCTGTATAGTTTTCTGGAAATTGATAGTCTGGGAGTTCAGAGATCGATCGATCCCAACACGAGCGAAGTGTGGGTGGAGCTTAGCTGGAGATGGGCGGGGCATAGCTAAAATGGAACGGTCCATTGGTTCACTAATATAAGTATTAGGCACGCAAATATTATTGTTCACATTTCACATTTCGCCATGATCATAATTTAGAGGTGATGGGGTATTTTGGTGACCATTTTGACAATAACACGTCTCTTGAATAAATTACTCAGATGAAAAGGATTAGAATAGAGATATAATGAATAATTGACATTAAATATCTACGGATTAGATTGTTAATAAGAAATATATACTACATTTTTTTATGCTGGGGGAATTTTAAATTTGGTGGAAATTTTGAATTTAATAAATTTTTCGAGTAAGCCAATTCACCTTTCCAGAGTACCCACCCACCCATCATATGACGTCATAATCAAGTACGTGAACGTGTAGAATGACATCATAATGAATGACGTCATGAATGACGTCGACAAGTACGTCACGAACGGATATTTGAAAACGGGCTATGCGTTGTTGTACAAATTGTATGTCTTTACCATTTAATAAATATTCTGTTGAGTATTTTGAAACTAATTTGACTGGGCGCTGTTGCTGCCATAGGCAGCAACAGCACCCAGTCAAATTAGTTACAAAATACTTAACGGCTTCCCTGTATAGTTTTCAGGAAATTGATAGCTATGGCATTCTGGGATCGATCAATCCCAACACGGCGAGGTGTGGGTGGAGCTTAGCTAGTGATGGGCGGTGCAAGGCCCATTATAAGCTAATTATGAGGAGATATAAGATAAGGTATACACCAGGCATCTGTGCTGAATTCGTATGCTTGACATTTCTCCGTATATTGCAGGTTTCCCCTCACTTTATGTTATTGCGTGGGCAATCAGCAGACTTCAGCAAGACAATACACTGTGAGTGAAACAAGAAACTGTGCTGAAATGTCAAGCAGCTAGAAAATACATGTGCGCGAATATTGGCGGGTGGTCAGGTGGGTGAGAAGGCTGGAGGGCGTGCTGGCACGCGGGTGGGTGGGCTGGTGGTAGGGTCGGCAGGCGACTGGGTGGACAGAGGGATGGGTTTGCATTGGATGAATGAGATTGATGAATGGGTTGGTTCGTGGGTAGGCGGATGGATGGACGGACGGACGGACGAACGGACGGATGGGTGGATAGATGGATGGATGGATGGATGGATGGATGGATGGATGGATGGGGTGTGCTGATGGATGGATGGATGGATGTGTGGGTGGGTGGGTGAGTGGGTGGGTGGGTGGGTGGGTGGGTGGGTGGGTGGGTGGATGAACGGGTGGGTGCGAGGGTTGGAAGGTGGGTGAGTGGGTGGACGGATGGGTAGGTGCATGGGTGGATGGGTGGGTGGGTGGCTGGGCGGGTGGGTGGCTGGGTGAATGGATGGATGGAAAAGCAGGCAGGTGGGCAGGCAATCGTGCGAGCATGCAGACAAGCAAGCAGACAGACAGACAGGCAAGCAGGCAGGCAGGCAGGCAGGCAGGCAGGCAGGCAGGCAGGCAGGCAGGCAGGCAGGCAGGCAGGCAGGCAGGCAGGCAGGCAGGCAGGCAGGCAGGCAGGCAGGCAGGCAGGCAGGCAGGCAGGCAGGCAGGCAGGCAGGCAGGCAGGCAGGAGAGCGGGCGGGTGGGCAGGCAGACGTGCAGGCGGACAGGCAGACAGGCATGCGGACAGGCAGGCAGGCAGGCAGACAGCCAGACAGGCAGGACGGCCCATACTGGCAGCGTACATGTCACCTTTACTACTGTAGTTGTCGAGTATGACCGGTCTGATTGTTCGGTATAATGGAGGCTGCATACTAAACTCTAAAATATAATTATATGGATAAATAAATTCCTAATTTAACTACAATGAAAATGTTTTCACAGATGTTGGAACGTGAATATCCTGAGTAATCTTTATTGGTTTCTAAAAGCGCCTATAATTGCCTCTATAGCGGTGAGTTGAAGCGTGTAGTAGCGTGAGCACTAAGCGTGACAACAGCAGGGTGTAAAGCTTTCTGATGTCATTATCAATTTTTTAAACGGAGGAATCCAGTTTTAGCTATGCCCCGCCCATCTCTAGCTAATCCCCACCTACACTTTACCCGTGTTGGAATCAATCGATCCCCGCCTGAATCTCAATTTCCAGAAAACTATAAAGGTAAGCTGTTGAATATTTTGAAACTAATTTGACGGATTGCTGTTGCTGCCATGCCCAAGTCAATTGAGTTTCAAAATATTCAACAGCATGTTTATTAAGAATAGTAAAGTTATGACGTAATTGATTATGACGTGAGCTTACACGGCACGTAGTTGGCTATGACGTCATAAGATTGACTGAGAAACTGGATTCCTTAATTATTATCATCGTTATTTGGTGATTACAATTTTTCTGTAGCAACAGCAGCAGCAGCAGCAGCAGCAGCAGCAGCAGCAGCAGCAGCAGCAGCAGATTAAAAAAACCAAAATACACAGGCTCAGAATTGTCTAGATGGAAAGATTTTGGTGTGTATTATTACGAGCGATTTCTAATTTAAGCTTATACTCAAAGGCAGCCGATCGCTTCGTGTAGTTGTTTATTATCTGTTTAAGTCTATAATAATACAGGCAGTCAAAGTAGTTTTCAAAATACCTACTATGATTCAACAGTTTATATATTTCAGATAAACTTCATTCTATTTCTGAATATGGTGCGATTGTTGTACACGAAGGTCAGCGCTATGAGCATCTCTGATAGTAGGAAATCAAGGTATGGCCATCTATTTGTATTTAATCCCTCGAGAGTCAACCGCTCCCTAAAGTGCTCTAATGGCGACTTTTATCAATTAAGCCTTTAATTTGTCAAGAGTTTTCAAGCAAATTGAGATTTTTGCTCAGTGATGGACAATTTGCTGGCCAAGAGCAGTCTGGGATTTTTTCTAAGTTTACTGAGGCCGGGGGGGGGGGGGCATAGGAAGAAACAGCTACTCACTTTCTATCAATTTAGAAGGTCCTATGGTTAATGTCTAATTTATACAAACTTGCTGGTGCGCAGTGTAAAACTTAGCCGCAGCTCCCGGAAAAGAGGCTTGCACAAATGTCTCCTAAAGAGTAGTCTTCCCTAACTACTATTAAACCTATCCTATCGAGGAAAATATCCAGGTTTAGTCGGCCGCGTGTCAGGTTCGCGCTTTGAGAACATGAACAGCGACCTCAGTGAAAAATTGATGCTGTGCTGGGAACAAGGTTGTGTGTTTGTTGTTTCTGTATAATGTAACCTAAGCGAAGTGCGGTCCAAGTTTTTATACAAAATAAACAACACGGTATAACTTGGATGGCTACTGCCAACTAATACAGTAGTGTAAAAACATGAGGTCACACGACCTTGCGTTGCCTATTAGTCATCGGCACATAAAGGAAAATAAATATATACAATTAAATATATAAACTATAAAAATAAGGTCTCACACGACCTCGCGTTACCTACATGCATCGGTACCTAATATAAATATTACTATAAAAATGGTCAGAGAGTACCTATTAGTCAACGGTACAAAAATAGTCCGAAAATCACTGTAGTTGATGTGACACATAACTGAGGCGCAAGATGGCACGATCCCGAGTTGCTGCTAAAGAACATCCGCTGACGAACTTTCTGATGTGCCTCATACTCATGAAGGGTGAAGATGACCTTTGTGGATGGCTAGTAGATACTAGATACTCATGTACAACACAAATGTAGACTTATGCAGACTTGCTGCATTTCCGTACTTGCGCGGATTTAAATATGCCCCATAATACTGTTAAGTGCTACGATGGAAAGTTAAGTTAATGTAATAGCGTATTTGCGGATTCACAAGACGAGATGCACCGCATAGCTCTTGTGGTGCATCAAGCAATGTCCCAGTCTGGACTGCGGTTAAAATGTTAATGAAATGCACGATGCATGTGCGGAGTTTGAGTCACCACTTTTTCAACATGGCTCTGCAGATCCGACGAGATATCCGTAATCGGCCGGGAGCTTCCAAAACTAGTATTGCAGATGCGGTTGGTGTGCTCCAGAGACGAGGCTCAAATCCGAAATGCATTGATGCGGGCTATATACCACCGGTGCTAGCAGTAAGCGGTTGCCCCACGACTCGGTCTGCCCCGGACGCCACACCAATACGGGTCTCTCTAGCCCTTTTGACGATTTCCTATTTCACTGCTCCTTTTATACTAAATAGTGACGTCAAAACTGTGCGTCTCAACCAAGCAACGCGCGCGTCATAATGATGTATGGTTATCGACCACGTGAATTGCCGGCATTCACCTATTATAGTGGAGTGGCTTAGGGGAATGATCGTGACCTGCTAGAACAAAGCACCATATTTGGCACATATGTACTTGAGGGAAATATGAAACCTTTTGGCGGGGGCTGCCAAATTTTAAAGGTCAAGGTTACGCAGAGATCAAGGTCAAATGTCAAATTATGTGGGGGTTTTCACATTTTCCCAATGGAATGACCGTGACACACTGTAATAAAGCACCAAATTTGGTACAGATGTACTAGAGGATAATACAAACATTTTTAGAGTGGGCTGCCAAAGTCTAAACATCAAGGTCACACAGAGCTCAAGGTCAAAGGTCAAATTATGCGCTTTTTCCCATATTTTCGCAATGGAATGGTCGTGACACGCTATAACAAAGCACCAAATTTTGCACAGATGTATTAGAGGACAATACAAACATTTTAGAGAGGGCTGCCAAAATCTAAATGCCAAGGTTATGCAGAGGTCAAGGTCAAAGGTGAAATTATGTGGGATTTTTTATATTTCTTCCCAGAGAATGTGTGTAACATGCTGCAAAAAGCACAGGTTTTGACACAGATGTACCATAGTACAATGCATAACTTTTCAGATGGGTCTGCTAAGTTTTAATGGTCAGGGTCACGTCTAGGGGCAAGGTCAAAGATCAAATTGTGTGTTGTTTTCATATTTTACATAGAATTATTATGACATGCTGTATCAAAGCCAGTTTTTTGTACTGATGTACTGATGTACCTTAGTCAGTGCTGTTCCTGGGTTCATTGTTCAAAAGGATAATTTGAGGTGTTGGCCCCTCCCATTATAAATAAATGCGGGAAATGTGCACAACACGGTTTAGCATAATACAAATCTCTCTCGAGGGGTTGCCAAACTAAGGTCATTGTCAAAATGTAAAATTGTGGTGGGATCTTATTTCCAAAATAGAAACATAAACGTGCTGTCTAAACCAACAGTTCTATGTTCAATTGTGTAATTCCAATCATGGCAATTACACTGAGACTACATGCGTGGTTTCAAAGTCAGTCGATCAAAGTCAAATTGTCTCACAACTGCCATAACAAAGGTACAATGCTGTGCATGCGAGACCTGCATTCCTGCACTTGCAATTCTTTGAACAACTAGGCATCGCCTTGCATCCACACTTGATCAATTCTCCGCGGCTAACAGCGGCAGCTGGTAGAGTTATCCACAATGGGCACCACCCAGTCGTGTCTCCTTTGGTCCACCCAAAGCCTTCAGGAGTAGGTGCAGATATCTTTGGATTCAAACTTCCTCTCCAAATACTGGCTTGGTATAGACATGTTGGAGCAGTGCATTTTGAGTGGGAGGAAGCTTCTCCATCATCGTCACTCTCTTTGTGAATAGCTCCTGTCGAAGCTCATTCACATCAACATGTGGAGTAGTGTTGTCATACATGATACAGGTTATTCTGAATACTGGAGATATAATGTCTAGTGGAACAAATGCAGACAGCGGTGTGATGATGAATGCTTCTGTGGCAGTGGGATATGCTTTCCAGTCTTCCAAACAGATTTCTTGGCTTTACCGCTAAACTGTGATGTTGTATCAGAACCAGAGAAGGCATGGAAAAATGGTCGAGCACGAGCTTTGTCCTCACCAAGTTCCTGGCAGATTGAATTAACATCATAATATCGGTACTGTTTTCCGGTACCAAAGCCGACCCATAGCTGCATATCTGGATGACACTGTATAAGATCAGAATCACAATCATGTCAGTATCCACGGTTCTAATGAGGATAGAAGTTGCACCCTCTTTAAGAGCATCATTCAAATGGAGGCATATTCTACTATCTGCCTCTTCGTGATCACTCTCTCCCATTGTGATATTGGAGTGATTTGAGTGGACTGTCGGGCCAGAGGTAATGAATACCAGTTTGTTATGTGGATATTCATGATTCACTACATCTTCTGTCAGCAGAGCAAATAGCTATTCCTTGTTTCTAGGATCCTGAAGGAAACAAGCAAAGCAAGGTGGTAACTTACCATTGCGGGACACCTTTCTCCGAACCCCTTTAACTCGTTTTTCTCTAGTTGTTGTTTTCAGGCTGTCACAGGTATAAGTGTCCCAAACTATGTTAATTCTGGAACAGTTTGTAAGTTGTCTCTCTGTCCATGCGTTGAAAACTTTGTCACTATATTCACCGAAAGTAGATGCACTTTCCTGTGGCAAGGCATGTACTATGGCAGCACCATCAAATACTTAGGCATCAAAGTGAGATGGTGTTTCTGCTTGGACAGCTTGATCAATGCAAAACAGTAGCTCTGCTTTGTTGCTTGGTAGACGGAGTCTTCCATATAGAGACAATGCTGGTGGGCATGGGTGATTTTCATGTGTGAAGAATTCATCCAGCTTTGTGCTGCGGACTTGTGCAGCGATGACTAGCTGACTGAATAGATCTCCACCGTGTGCAATGCCTATACAACTGTACCATCCATACAATCGTGTGTGTCCAGAGTCATGCGTCGTTTGATTTATCCATAAATGGGTTACCCATTGCCAATATGGTGTTGCACATATTGTTAACCTGATTCTGGAATGTTTCTTGTGTTGAATGCCCCTGTTCATGGCTGGTGGATGGGTGATCAGTCACGTGATACAGTTCATCAAACTCTGTGAGGATCCTGGCCTGTTCAGGTCCTGCTATCAGCCACCGTTTTAGAGCAGCAGGATTTTCAGTCAGGCCATTGGCACCACCGGATCCTTTCACTCTTTCATTATTTTGTTCATGTGCTTGGTCGAGAGACATGCTCGAGAACTTTCGCGTACCCTTCGTGAACACACAATTAGCCTCAAACTCATTTCGTATTTCTTGTAGGAGAGCCTTCATATCTTTGATGTGAACTGGTAGCCATCTGGCATAATTTGTGTGGTTAAGCACAAAAAACCATGGTGCTACTGCTTCAAGCACTTGTATATATAGGGCAAAGTTTCTTTCTCTGTGTGATCGAACAAAAACTAGCACCAACAGTTCACGATGCAAGACTTTATCCCAGAACTCAAAGGTTGGGCTGTTACTTATCATTTCAACTTTCCAGTCCTCAAAAGGGACATCTCCTGGATTGCACATTGTGTTGAAAGCATCATGTTGTAATTTTGCAAGAGCCATGACAGTTACTTGATGTGCATGCCGCGTCCTAGTGAGGTGCGCCACCTTGAGGAAGGAGTCTGCAGTTCCGGCAGTGGTAACACAAGTTTCACTCAGTGCTACACACCACCCTGATCCCTCCAAGAGGTCTGCTACTACCCTCCACAATGCCATCTCTGTGTGTAGACCACCCACTACGACTATATATCTAGATTCACCTATAATTTGTGGCCAATTCCACTGTGCATACTTTGCCAGAGCGTAAATTGGTTAATCATCAACCAGTACTGGTATCTTCCCAGGGTTTCGTTTTTGGATGACAAGTTTAACCATTTCCATCCCATGTTTAACCATCGCCATCGTAGCTGCTTTCTCATAGAACAGAGGCAACAGAACACTTACCCCAGGTGGATCTGGGTTATCTGGCTGACGATCAGTATGATGAGCAGCCCATGTAATGAAGTCATCTTTCTCAAGTTTGTCTTTATCTAGTAGTGGCATTCTCCGTCCTAACCAGTGGTTCTCTTGTTCAACTGCTGTATTTAACATGTCAGGGGTGTCATCTACAACATGTGCCTCTGGAACAGTTAAAAGATTGGTGTTGCATGCTACAGCTGGAACTATGCGGTAGCTGTCCGGGGGTGGGGGGGGGGGGGTTTGGTGCACATTGGAGGTGGAACTGTGATGGGTGGTATAGATATTCCAGGATTAGACTGTGTAGGGAGCTGGAACAAGCTAATACTAGTTCCATGAAAAGACCCTTCAGCTGTTTGTGATGTGGGATTGTGGTCTAAATTATCAAGGGTTCCAGTTATATATACACCCTCGCGGATTTGTGCAGGATATACTAAGTCTTCCTCATTAAACCGTTGGCAAACTGCATTTGTGAGCCAGTCTTCTAGTTCTAATACACGCTCATAACTCACACTGACACCAAGTTCATGAAGTTGATTCACAATTTCTTTACTTCGGGTTTGCGTGTGTACATTCAGACCTATATATAATGGCAAAGGGGCTCTTTATCCTTGCGATGACGTGGCCTTTCTGCTCCCTTAGCCTTTTGCTTAGAGTTGAACCTGATTAGTTGGCTTATAGTCAGGCATGCATCCGAGTTGCCAGCATTCTGCTCTGTGATATTTGACCCATACAGCAGCATCGAAACCAGGACTTTGAGGGAATTCGGCACCGAACTGTCTTGACAATCAGTAGTAAAACTACCTGAGAATTTGGGAAATTCTGTCTCAAACATTTCCTTCCGTATGATTTTAGCTACATGTACCATTGACAGGGCATCTTTATCGAAATTACGCATTTCAAGTGTTTCCTTCAGCAGCACTTGGAGACCTTTTTTAAAGACTAGAAGTGTGTTCTTGCCATCTGTTTGTTCCTAGCCATCACTGGGATAGTGCAACATCCTATTCTTTAACAGGGGTTTGTTTATTGATTTTTGAAGCCCTAATGATGTAAGCCGATTTTCATACATTTTATGCAAGTCTGCTAATCTGAATATAAAATCACCGTCTTCCAAACTGGTTTCAATGAATGATACAAGTTCAGCAAATCCCTCGACTCGGTCATTTTCTGCCCAGTAAGCGTTAATGGGACTGATTGGACTCTTTGTATACTTCTGTAGCGATTTCTAAACATATTCATACAATGCTTGTAGTATTTTGCATCAATGGCGACCAAATCACCACCTGCAAGTGTGGCTAACAGCGCTGTGTCTTGCATTTCCGTTGCCTGTTCTCTAAGCAAGTTTTAATGTACTACACATATGAAGTACCCCTTCTGTTTGCTTACAGAAGATACACATTTCTGAGTGTTTAGACTCATCAGAGGGGGGGGGGGGGGGGGGCGGTGCGTTTTGATTTTCTTTGTACGATGTCATCTCCACACTGTTCAATATTTCTCTTTTTGTCATGTTTTTCTTGAGCTCGCTGCAGTTTTGAACTAGCAAATTTAAGCTGACAATTAAGGTGCCACTTTGATTTGTTGGCATGGAGGTCATTTGCATTAACGCTTTCAGGAAAACATACATCAGCAGGCACTAAATGTAACTTTCTGAAACCTTCTACGTTTTTCATTAAGTCCTCATGATTGTAGGCCTTTACCGTCTTGTCTGGATGCGGAACATTTTAATATGTCATCGTCCGTTCCACATATTATGCAATTTGTCCAGTCCATTCTGTCGAGAAGGTCTAATATATAAGGTTCAAACAGTCTATTGTATTGCTACCGCAGAATTTATTCACCAGCAACTAACAGACGAAAATTCCCATCAATTTATATAACTGTATAAGACATGATAGCAGACGACAATGAGAGAATTGTAATCTAAGGGATAACGCGTTTTCATTTTAAATTGAATAACAGTTTATAAAATTATCCCCGGGCAGTGCATTATTATAAAAATCAAATGAATACCGATAATATTGTATGCTTATACATCTCGCAATTGACGTTTCAATTAAATTACGTCAATTTTGTGTTTTAATCTGATTCCAATCTTAAAAGTGTCCGTAGATCGTTATTATGTGGAATGACCGCATTATTGTTTTCTTATTTATTTTAATTGCTTGTTTAAAAGTTTTCACTCTATTAGAATTTCACAGCCGTTATGAATTTAATTGTGTTATGCTGTGCGCTACACTGTGGTTTATTTTCAGACACTTGTTCTTTTAAAACTATAGATAGCTATGCATATCAATGAACACATTTTTAAATTTTATATTGTCCCAATGTACATCTGTACCAAGTTTTAATGGTATGTTACAGCATATTGCGACAATTCCATGAACAAATCCGTAACTTCCACACAGTTTGACCTTTGACCTTTGACCTTAACTGTATTGTAACCTTGACTTTCAATATTTGACAACTACCTCAAATTTTTTTTGTATTATGCTAAAATACTATACTATGCCAAAATGATGCTTCATTACGTCATTTCACAACCATTCCCTGGTAAGATTTAAAAATTCCACATATTTTTATGTTTGACCTTGACCCCCAGCATGGCTTTGACCTTTAAAAATTGGCATCCCTCTCTAAGAGTGTTTCTTATTATCCTAAAGTACTTCTGTGCCATGATTGGTGTTTTGTTACATAATATCGCAGTCATTCCCTGGGAAAATATGAAAACCCCATAATTTGACCTTTGACTTTGACCTCAGCGAGACCTTGCCCTTTAAAATTTGGCAGCCCCCCTCTAAAAAGTTCCGTATTAACCTAAACTACATCTGTGCCAAATTTGGTGCTTTGTTCTAGCAGGTCACGACATCACTTAAATTTGGACTTAAGCCACTCCACTATGGAAATTATTTTAAACCGGAGCAATGTGGATATCTCAGCCATTAATGGACCGATTTTAAATCTGTAAAACGATCCGGAATCCTCTTTTCATTCTGGTAATAATACTTAACAAGAACGACGAGGACGGTCTATTATTAAGGAATTACGACTACAGACCCGGAGTATTCATAAGATGCCATTCTCTACACGTGCAAACCGCGTGTTGGAAGGCAATCTCTCGGACTCGTTTTGAGCCTCTCTCATATGGCTTTTTTCGCTTATCGTCCTACCCAGGGGGCGGGGGCGTGCTTGAAACGTACCCGGTCCGGCCGTTCCGTACCCAGATAGACTGGGACTGTCCGTACCTGAACGGTCGATCCGCGCTACACTGTGGCTAAATCCCATGCTACTGATTTTTTACACGTAACCGATAAAATGATAAATAATAACAAAATATGTATTGCAACGCAAAACAAGAATAACTAGAATGCAACAGAGGGAGATGCCGACCCACGACTTTTGTTCTCTGTCTTAGCAAGGCACTTCGTGACCCCTCGACCTTGATATTTGATGCTTTGTCCTGAAACTCATAGAACTTCTAGCCACCTATAATATGAATGTGTGTGCCACATTGTGTCATTCTATCTACTTGCGTTCCCGATTTATGGCTAAAATTGTGTGTTTCCGGATTCACTAAGTGACCCCGTGACGTCTATTTTTTACCTTTTGATCCCAAACTAAGAATTTTTCTAGCCACTCATAATATCAATGCATGTGCTGAATTTGGTGATTCTACCGTATAGAATTACAGGGGTGTTGCTCGGATAAACACGCACACGCGCACCCACGCACGCGCACGCACCCACGCACGCACGCACGCAATGTACAACCACACCCTCACGCACGCGCGCACACACGCGCGCACGCACAGACGACACCAACCGCAATACTCACACCGGCCTTCGGCGGCGGCGTAATAATCCTTTCCCTTCATTTCCTTTATTTTTCAGAAAACTTGGGCGTGGCACCTTGATCCTCATCCCGTTATACGGCGTGTATAACGTGGTATTCATCCTAATCCCAGAGGACCAGCTTGATGAATACGGACAATTCATCACACTCTTCATAGAGATGTTTGTCAATTCTTTCCAGGTAACGACTTATCAGCGGTACAGTAAAACGTGTCTAAGCCATCCATCAAATGATTGCCGGTTAGGACTTGTGCTCATTCAATACATTAGAGGCATCTATTTCTAGCTATGGCCCGCCCATTTCTAGCTACGGACAGCCCATTTCTAGCTATGGAACGTTCATTTCTAGCTATGGCCCGTTCATTTCTAGCTATGGCCCGTTCATTTATAGCTATGGCCCGTTCATTTCTAGCTACGGACAGCCCATTTCTAGCTATATCCCATTCATTTCTAGCTATGGCCCATTCATTTCTAGCTATGGCCCGTTCATTTCTAGCTATGGCCCACTCATTTCTAGCTATGGCCCATTCATTTCTAGCTATGGCCCGTTCATTTCTAGCTATGGCACGTTCATTTCTAGCTATGGCCCTTTTATTTCTGGCTATGGCCCATTCATTTCTAGCTATGGCCCTTTCATTTCTAGCTATGGCACATTCATTTCTAGCTATGGCCCGTTCATTTCTAGCTATGACCCGTCCATTTCTAGCTATGATCCGCCCACTTCTAGCTATGGCACATTCATTTCTAGCTATGGCCCGTTCATTTCTAGCTATGGTCCATTCATTTCTAGCTACGGACAGCCCATTTCTAGTTATGGCCCATTCATTTCTAGCTATAGCCCGTTCATTTCTAGCTATGGCCCGCTCAATTCTAGCTATGGCACATTCATTTCTAGCTATGGCCCGTTCATTTCTAGCTATGGCACGTCATTTCTAGCTATGGCCCGTTCATTTCTAGCTATGGCCCGTTCATTTCTAGCTATGGCCCGTTCATTTCTAGCTAGGCACATTCATTTCTAGCTATGACCCGTTCATTTCTGGCTATGCCACATTCATTTCTAGCTATGGCCCGTTCATTTCTAGCTGTGGCTGGTTCATTTCTAGCTATGGCACATTCATTTCTAGCTATGGCCCGTTCATTTCTAGCTAGGGTCCGTTCATTTCTAGCTATAGCCAATTCATTTCCAGCTATGGCCCGTTCATTTCAATCTATGGCCCATCCATTTCTAGCTATGACCCGTTCATTTCTAGCTATGGCCCGTTCATTTCTAGCTATGACCCGTTCATTTCTAGCTATGGCCTGCCAATTTCTAGCTACCACCAGCCCATTTCCAGCTATGGCTCGACCATTTCTAGCTCTGATCCTACCATTTCTAGCCATGACCCGCCCATTTCTAGCTATGACCCATCCATTTCTAGCTATGATCTGCCCACTTCTATCTCTGGCCCACCCATTTCTAGCTATGATCCGCCCGCTTCTAGCTTTGGCCCGCCGATTTCTAGCTATGGCCCTCCCATTTCTAGCATATACCGCCCATTTCTAGCTATAATCCACCCATTTCTAGCTATGTCACACCCATTTCTAGCTATGTCACACCCATTTCTAGCTATGTCACACCCATTTCTAGTTATGGCCCGCCCATTTCTAGGTATGGCTCACACATTTCTAGCCCCGACCCACCAATTTCTAGCCATCAGCCGCCCATTTCTAGCTATGGCCAACCATGTATGGCTATGGCCCACCGATTTCTAGCCATGCCCCACCAATTCTAGCTATTCCCCGCTAGTTAAGCCCCGCCCACTTTGGACGTGCGCTGGAATCGATGTACGTACTTTGACCCATGAATTACCAGAATTCCATTCTCAATGTAATTATACAAGGTAGATGTTGAATATTTTGAAACTAATTTAACAGGGCACTGTTGCTTCCACAGTGTAGTTCACTGGAACTTTATAGTTAGGGAGTTCAGGGATCGATCGACCCCAACACGTTTGAAGCGTGTGCGGAGCTTAGCTAGAGATGGGCGGGGTATAGCTAAAACCGGAAAAGTCCATTGCCACTTTTTTTTAGCTTGGAAATCATTTCGTGGAGTTGTATTATTATTATTATTTTTTTTTTTTCCCCAGGGTTTCCTGATCGCCATCGTGTTCTGTTTCCGTAATCAGCAAGTTCGAAGCGAAGTCTACCGATTATGGCAGCGGTTTCTGCTCAATCGTAGTGACCTGGGACCGGTGGACAGATCTCGGACTTGGAGCACATTATCACACATTCCCAGGCCACGAATTGGCTCACAATCGAGTAACACGTCGGATAAGTCTAAGCATCCATCTGCCGTAAACAAAGCGGCTGAGAAAAATAGCAGACAAATTACACCGCAAGGAAACGAAGATAATACCGAACAGTCTAACTTATTGTCGCGAACTCTGAGTACGGTACATGAGAGGGTTGAGCCTAAACAATTCTTTGTAAAACCACCTTCTGAAAATTATGACATGGAAACGGAACGAGTGATTCCAGTTTCTCAATCAAACGTATGACGTCATAATCAACTATGTTAGATGTAAGCAGGCGTCATGATCAATTACATCATAAATGAACGCGATATAGTCCGTCTGAAACTCTTAATAGTCCATCAAGTTGTACGAATTGTATGTCTTGACTATTTAATAAACATTCTTATTGAATATTTTTATACTAATTTGACATAATAATCAACTACGTCACATGTAAGCTGACGTCAAAATCAAATACGTCATGAATGATGAGATTTAGTCTGTTTTAAACTCTTAATAGTCCGTTAAGTTGTACGAAGTGTATGTTTTCACGAATTAATAAACATTCTGTTGAATATTTTGAAATTAATTTGACACCAAGTCAAATTTGTTTTAAAATATGCAACAGCTAACCTGTAAATTTTTCTGGAAATTGTGATTCAGGGAGTGCGGTGCTAGATCTGATCCCAACACGGACAAAGCATGGGTGGAGCTTAGCTAAAGATGGGCGGGGCATAGCTAAAACTGGATTCCTCCAGTAAGCAAGCGCGTCTGCAATGACATTCATAATGAAAGAGGCCAAAGATATACGAGGTTATTGGATTTAGATGAAGTTTTGATGGTTGTTTCTAAAGAAAATGTTTTGTTCTGTGATAGTCCTAATTAGTTACCAGCTGATAAACCAATCACATCTATGGCCCTGATTAATCAGCCAACCACATTGCAGACTTTCATCGATGATCCGCCCACACCATCATGAGTTGACAGATCAAACATTCACATGTAATCGGCCTGTAGCAATCCAGCGATTACACCCAGTAACCTGAGTGAACATCCAATGGATAGATCCGATCTGTCACTCAATAGTATTACGTCATAAGAAATTACGTCATGTGTAGGCTGACGTCAGAATCAAACTCCATAATGAATGACGTATCTATATCCACCATGGATATTTTACCATCAGTCAAGTATACGAATTGTATGTCTTTGGTAGATTTATTTTTAAATAAACATTCTTTTGAATATTTTGAAACTTATTTGACTGGGCAGCCACAGCACCCAGTAAGTTTAGTCTCAAAATATTCAATAGCTTACCTGTAAGTTAGTTACCTTAAATTTGGGATTCTGGGCATTCAGGTTTCAAAGTATGTAAATCGATCCCAACACACGGTAAAACTTGTCGAAATGGGCGGGGCATAGCTAGAAATGAGCCCCTCTATTGGTTTACGCTGTCAGCCAATAACATTGCACACCATTGACGTGTTAGTCACATCACAGGTTATGCTCAACCAGCCAGTTCAAGTTCGCTTTGTTTCCCTCATGTTATTACAATTCATAGAATCGCAATGACGTCATCACAATCAAATTTCCCATAATGCCATGGGAGCAACGCCATTTTGGAGTGGCTTTTTTTAACATTACGAGCAATCGGGCCGTGAAACCTTAATAACATTTGCTTTACTATCTTGCAAAATTCACTCATGGTTTGTGTTACGTCTACGACCGATCAGACATAAATTGTAAACATCTTTTATTGACATAACAAAACCGAAGTTCCCTCCATTATGAGCACCGCAATTACTATCTAAGTTATAGGTATATAACACTACACTTTGATGTTTTCTGATACCAGGCTGGGTTATTACAGATTCTCAGGTACAGGATTTTATGGTTTGAGCTTCATGGAAAATGTAAACAATGCGTTTCTATTGGCAGTCCTCTTTATCATGTACTACGTTTGCCTTCACATTAATGGCGGCCGATCTCAAAATGCCCGGATGTGCAAAACTATGACTAGCATATGGAGATAACAGTTATTATATACAATATTTATGGCTGCGGATATATTTTTACACATGACATATTTGCATTTTGGTATATAAGTGAGATGTTATAAAACCGTTAATAAACTTATAAATATTTAGAAATAGAGAATCTGGAACGAGGTCACTTTTCATATCACTATTATGGACCGAGTTGAAAATTATCAATTTGCACGCGCTTTAGCGAGTGCAAAATTTATCATTTTCAACGAGGTTCATAATAGTGATATGAAAAGTGACCGAGTTTGAGATTTTATTCATCATATAAACTGTAATTTTGAAATATTTGCCAATAGTTGCTGATGTGACTTTTATCATTGTTGATTTTCGTGAAATCGATACCGCCGCTGTGACGCACCACTACTTGATAACAGATACTGAATGCGCAGCAAAATATAGTGACAAGCACAAAATCTGGCGATGTCAGGCGTAAACTACACTTTTCTTCTAAGACTATCGCAGAGCCACGGCCATCAATCGTTACTTCGCTGCCGACTGATAAACTGTCAAACGATGACATTTTGCAATGACGTTTCATGAATGACAAATCGTAGTAAACAAATCGTAGTAAAACAGTACCGCGTAGTAATCCCTAACGTTACGCTCACATCAATCGATATTTTAATTGGTAGATTTAAATGGGTTGTGCATCCAACAGCCAATGAAAATACTCCGTTGAATATGGCGCGTGGGCTCATATCGAAAAATATGGAACGGGCTAGAAGGCTTGTTTATATGATAAAATAAATTCCAGATTTGTCAGTTTTGAAGTTACTATCCGTGTATGCTTTGAAAAATATAATGGATTAGCATGGCGAGGAGATCAGTTATTAGCCCCTCGTATGTCAACAGCGCCTTAAAGCGCCCTGGATGCAACTCTTATAAATTAACCGTTTAATTGCCAAGATTTTCCAATAAGATTATAATGTTTTCAGCCCAAGGGGAAGACTATGTTTGTAAATTTACCACTAAAAATTACCCAAAAAAATCGCTTTCTGCCCTCAAGACAACTACAGAAAACGTATGTGACCAGCTTGACCACCACAGGGGAAATTGTTAAGAAAAATTAGAGTTTTTGATTAGCCAGCGTCGATTTTCAGGCCAAGAGAATATTATTTTTGAAAATTTACCGCTGTAATGATTGGCCTGCACGCTCATTTTGAATGCCCGTTTGTGGGACGAGGGACGACTGGTTTTGGGAGTTTGCCACTGGAAGGACTGATCCGGTTATCGGGTTAATCATTTCAGTTGTAGATTTTCAGAATTAGTCTTCTCCTGGTCGACAACTGGGCACTCCTCTAGACCACTAAGAAGGCCGGACTTGGCCGGTGTCGACACTAAAGGGTAAACATTCTACTCCTAAACGCCTTGGCGGATTTCAACCAATTTTTGGTGGAAAGGCCCTATGGTGGATAGCCCATAAATAAATACCAATCGGAGTTTTGATCGGACAATTGTCTGATTGAAAATCCTAGGAAATCTTAGAAATTCTTAGTTTTTTCTTTAAAAATCGTCCGGAGATTGCCAAAATGATACTCCTCTTAAACGACCTGACAGCTTTCAAACCAGATTTCCATATTTTCTCTCTCTCTCTCTCTCTCTCTCTCTCTCTCTCTCTCTCTCTCTATCCCTCTCTCTCTCTCTCTCTCTCTCTCTCTCTCTCTCTCTCTCTCTCTCTCTCATATATATAAATACTCAATATGATGCACATGTATTATAATATTTAATCTGTTTATACGTTTACTTTGTTATTTTGTGTATATGTTTATGTTTGCCGCCTATACATTTTTTCTGTAGGGAGAGGGCCTTTCTAAGTTTCGAACAACTTGTGCCCAGTCCCATTGTAATATATGCAATAAAATATGTTTAAAGAAAAAGCTCAAATATGTTTTGAAAATTCTACAAATTTTATTGCAATGTAAAAAGCTTAGTATAAAACTTATACTTATTCTCAATGTATACTAATTTTAATGCACAAATTCCGACTATGACACTCATATGTGCTATGTTATTGTTGTTCTGAGTTAATAATAGAGCTGAGCACAAATGTTTCTACAAAAGTTTCTTCCATAGAGAATCTGAATATAATAAATTTGTTTACGGACCACTCAGGTTGGAGGGAACTCAGAAAGTCTTAAATATGTCTAGACAGTCACCGATAATATTGGCACCAGTGTGCCACGAACCACCGTATAGCCTCAATGATCAAAGACTAACAGCGCCGAGCAACGAAAATTTATAGCGCTGATATCAAATGAATTAATCACTGGCCGACATCGCTATGATTACGTAATTTGCATCACTATTGAGGGGTCACATCTATAAGAAACGCTGTTCAAGCGCGAGTATTGCCACACTAGAACCGTTTTATGCACATACATCTGTATAGTAAGTTTTGAGATTTACCGTGCGGGATGATGATGCCGCTTAGACGGCTTAGTCCATCATGATGATGGACTAAGCCGTCTAAGCGTTGCTGTACGAATTGTATGTCTTTAATATTTAATAAGCATGCTGCCCTCAAGACAACTACAGAGAACGTATGTGACCAGGTTGACCACCACAGGGGAAATTGTTAAGAAAAATTAGAGTTTTTGATTAGCCAGCGTCCATTTTCAGGCCAGGCGAATATTATTTTTGAAAGTTTACCACTGTAACGACTGGCTCGGTTACCGAGCCAGTCATTCCAGTGGTAAATTTTCAAAAAATACTTCTCTTGGCCTGCAACTGGGTATTCTAAGGACCATTGCAGTGCTTGGCATTTAAAGGTTATGGTGACACAAGAAGGGTTAATAAACACGCTGTTTAATATTTTGAAACTGATTTGACTGCCATAGGCAGCAACAGCACCCAGTCAAATTGAGTTTCAAACTATTCAACACCTTACCTGTTTAATTTTCTGGAATCTGAGATTCAGAGAGTGCAGTGATTAATCGATCAAAACACAGGCAAAGTGTGGGTGAAGCTTAGCTATAGAGATGGGCGGAGCATAGCTGAAAACGGATTCCTCATTCTCGTATCAGTTGACATATTAATTGTAGGGCACATATTTGTCATGTTTTCATGTTTGAAAATTGCCTAATTTTAAATAACGGGCTTATTGCATGTTTTAAAATCCTTTAATTTAAAGAGAAATTACCGGCAAGCTAACATAAATTGTGGAAATTTTAAATATTGTTATTGTGATGTAAAGAGCTTAGTATACTATTAATGTATACTAATTTTAATGCACAAATTCCAACTTTGTCACCCATATTTGTTATGTTATTGTTGTTCTGGATCAATAGAGATGGGTACAAAAGTTTCTGATATTTGTTTACGGATCAGTCAGATTGGAGGAACTCAGAAAATCTTAAATATGTCTAGACACTCGCCGAAAATATTGCCGCCTGTGCGCCGCGAACTCCACGTAACCTCAAAGATCAAAGCCTAACAATGCGTCGATATCAAATGAATTTAATCAGTTGGTGACATCGTTATGATTACGTACCGCAATGGTGCCACGGCCTACTAAATAATCTGGCGTTTTCATAAATGTGTTAGTTCTCTTTAGGTTTGCAATCCTAATTTTTGTGAAATCCATAATTTGCATCGTTTTTACTATTGAGTGGTCGCATTCATAAGAAACGCTATATCAGACAGGCCTATTGCATATTTTAAGATCCATTAAAGTTGTATATTCACATCAAAATACTTCAAAATAAACTTGCTAAAATTATATACTTTTAGAGGCTTAAATTTTGTGTCTAGATGCAATGAAACGAAATAAATCTTAACATATGATGAATTCCGTTTGTGCAAATTAATATAATTTAAATAAGTTGTGAAATTGAAATAGAGACAGAGGCGCTAATTCAACTGCGCAACAAAAAATTATATAACTTTATACGAAATGAAATCGTCACGTCTAAGATTTATTTCGTTTCATTAGATTTAGGTACACAATTTATACCTCTTAAAATATATAGTTTTAACATTTTATTTTCAAGCATTTTGGTGCGAATATGCACCTTTAATTTAAAGAGACATTACCTGCATGCCAAAATAAATCTAGGAAATTTTAAATAATTTTATTGCAATATAAAGAGCTTATTATACTATTAATGCATACTAATTTAATGCACAAATTCCAACTTTGTCACCCATATTCTGGGCCGGATTAACCACTAGGCTAACTAGGCTGCAGCCTAGGGCCTCGCTCCTAAGGGGGCCTCGCTCTTTAACCATTTGCTGCCTAAGACAGCCAAGAACAGCTTTATTATTTGTCTTGAGAAATGTCCATTTGCAGATCACGAGAAGACTATTTTTGAAAATTTACGACTGGAATAACTGGCTCGGTTACCGAGCCAGTTATTCCAGTGGTAAATTTTCAAAAATAGTCTTCTCGTGGTCTGCAAATGGACATTCTTATAAGAAATTTGTTTAGTTTTTCCGACACATTTAGACATTAAAGGGTTAAACCAGAAGGCCTTTTAGGCTTTTTTCTATATACTACGTAACGGCAAGCGTGTTAAAACCACATTTTGTCCTCAATAATAATTACTAATATTATGCCAAATTACGCGTCTTAATGCACCTCATAGCATCTAGATTTACACATTTTCCAGGGGCCTTCCGTACTTCCCCGACGAGAGGGGACATGTCTTATGCCCACGCCCCCCCCCCCCCCCCCCCCACACCCACCTTTGGGTGTCCAGCCTAGGGCCTCGCGACAGCTTAATCCGGCACTGCCCATATTTGTTATGTTATTGTCTTTCTGGAGTAATAGATACGCGCACACGGATTTCTTACATTTGTTTATGGATCACTCAGATTGGAGGAAACCAGAAACTCTTAAATATGTCTAGACAGTCGCCAAAAATATTGGCGCTGTCTGCCACACACCTCATGCAGCCTCAAAGATCAAATCCTAACAGCGCCGAGCAACAATAAGTCGATATCAAACTAATTAATCATTTGCCGACATCGTTATGACTATGTAACGCAACTGTGTCAGGGCCTACTAAATACTATGGCGTTCTCATAAAACTTGTTAGTTCTGTTTATGTTTGCAATTTTAATGTTTGTGAGATTCATAATTTGTATCGTTTTTACTATTGAGTGGTCGCATTTATAAGAAACGCTGTATATTAAGTTTTGAGATTTACCAGGTGGCTTTTTAATTTTCCTTTATGTTCCTGATCGCTGATGGTATTTAAGTAATAGTGCGCTACGTCTTTCTGCCCATCGTCTGCATGCTTACTACAATAAAATAAAATAAAATGTAATTCATCATCAATAAGACTGTATCTGTCACAAAGTCTGTTAATCCCTTCTGAACCTGCCCAGCATTTTAATTCTATCTGTGGTTTGTGATTTAGGCCGCGTTCTCGCTAGAGACTTAATCAGGAATAATGCCATAGTCAGTATGGCGTTATTCCTGATTAAATCGCTAGTGAGAATACGTCCATAGCGTCCTGAAGTAACAGTTCCTTAGCAGGCACAATAATCTAAGGCCGTGTTCTCACTGGAGCCTTAGTCGGGAATAACGCCATACCTCAGTATGACATTACACCGGTTAAGTCTCTTGTAAGAACAAGGCATAGCAATCGTTGCACAAAGTTATAACAATTCGATCGAGTAGCATTCCATTACGTCACCTACAAGCGCGAGCGATCAATCTTAGTATCCTAGGCCTAGTATCCTAGGCTCTATCCTAGGCTTTTCTAAACCAAACTTTCATCTACATCATCAGCCTTTCATACGCTTCTCTCACGCGCGCACGCACTCACACGCACGCACCCACACGCACGCGCGCACGCACGCACGCACGCACACACGCACGCACGCACGCATACACACACACATACACACACACACACACACACACACACACACACACACACACACACACACACACACACACACACACACACATACACACTATGGTGAAAAGTGTAAAATGTCACTCGTAGTTTATGTATTGCGAATTGCATGACCTATAAAATACTAGTATAAAACGAGATAAGGTTTCACAAATTTGTTACCTATTCCATTTATCTTTGAACCTCTAACATTCAAATTTGTTTATGATAATTTAAATTTTCTTATGGAGAGTGTCTGTTGGCGGACCGGGAGAGGACTATTTTTTGGAATTTGCCACTGTAATGACTGGCTCGGTTATCTTGTCAATCATTCCAGTGGTAAATATTCGGGGTGTTCTTCTCTTGGTCTGAAAATGGGCATTTCTCATGGCCACTGCAGAAGTTGTTCTTGGGCGGTTTGATTGCTAAACGATTAAAATGTTAATTAATAATTTTTTACAACACCTTGATGTGTTTATTGTATTATTTCTTTTTGTGTATGGGAGACACGGTTATAAGACATATGTCTTATCGTACTCCCATTTGAACAAAAAAATAAATTCTCTTTAAAACAAATAACATTTGCTTATTGCTTCCCAATATGACAACTGTTTAAAATAAGTTTGTGTTAAAAAGACCTTCTTTAATGATGTTATATAATGTTAGTCTCTAATTCAGATTTCAATCTAATAACGTATTGTTGCTGTAGTTTATCTTTAATGTATTTAACTGTTAGTTTTTGTAAACGTGTTCTTCATAAAAGGTATTGTCAGTTCATAATACTCGAATCCGATTGGTCGAGAGCCTTTTCTAATGTTCTCTCGACCAGTCAGATTCGAATTGTTTTGGGGTTTTTTTGGGGGTGGGGGTGAGGGGTTGGGGGGGGGGTTGGGGATGGAAGTGGGTGCGCCATAATTAAAATATTGATGACGCCACTGATGACGGCATAAGCTGTCGACCAATCAGAACAGTGTCCCATCCCTTCGCCAAATTTTGCGGATGTAGATCTTTAGATGATTGACAGGTGCAATTGACAGGATCCGTCGCAGCCAATCAGAGCACCCGCCTTGAGGGTCGCCATTGTTCACTATGTTAACATGTGTAATGAGGCATGAAGGTGGTTGGAAGCCTGGGGGTAATTCAAATATTGATGACGTCATTACTCTCAGCCAATCAGAGCAGCTGCCTCAACCGTCGCCTATTGGTCGCTCTGTGGGTTTTTTTTGACATGTGTAATGGGCCATGAAGCTGTTAGGAGGTCTGGATGAATTCAAATATTGAAGCCATTATAACTCTAAACCAATTAGAGCAGCCACCTCAACAGTCACCATTGTTCGAGCGTCGAAGTAATTTTACAGAGTTATGGCTTGTTCGAACATAAGAGTTATGAAACGTAAAGAAGAAATTCTAGTTGACATTTAGTGTTGTTCCCAACTATGCGACTAAGAGTGGCATCTGTGTGCACTATAAGACATTTAGAAAGTTTACTGACATGTTTCATGTCATCGAAGACACTGTTTGTAGATCTAGGAATAGCTATAGAGTAGAGAATATAGACTACGTTTACGAGTTAGAACCTCAGTTAAAAGTCACTACAGCACTAAACATCCATGCATCAACATATATTGGTACCTTACACCTCCAAATCGAAGGGATATGAAACCTATATCTAACATTACAGAAATCAACATACCTTTAGGCTTAGCGACCTCAACGTCTATTTAACCACCCACACACATACATCCACCTACACACACACACACACACACACACACACACACACACACACACGCACGCACGCACGCACGTACGCACGCGCACATACGCACGCACGCACGCACGCACACACGCACGCACGCACGCACGCACGCACACACATGTGGCCAGGTGGCCGCCGGCTTATGTCCTGTCATTTCCACCCCACCCAACCCCTCCCCACCCTTAGGCGGGTGGAGTCTGGTCTGGATATCCACGGGGTGCGGGAAGTGCGTGCGGGTGAAGTGAGTGCATAACAGATGGAAAGGGCTGCAGGTGGCTCTCTGTACCGCAGGTGACTTGCAGTCTTTACAACCTGTGTTCAAGTCAAGCTCTTTTTAAGTGGTTCTCTCTCGGGCTCTACTGTGGAGACGGGAGGACGGGAGGTAAGAGAGAAGTCGTGAGGGCAGTATTATCCTACCTTTATTTTGAGGTCCTGCGCACACTATTTTCCGTCGGGCGGAGCAGTGAGAGAACGAATCTGCGCCAGACGAACGTCACTCTAACCTACAATCATTGCTCGAAAGGGCCTGCGAGGTGGCGGAAAGCTGTTTCTTGGGAATTCTTAGCAGGGAAGGAGGGAGTGTGGGTCTCGAGGAATGGGAAAGAAAGGCAGCGATATTTTTCCCAGTGGTCATTACATCGCTAATTGTCACTATTCACTCAGTCGGTCTATAAGAGGTTATTCTGTCGTGAGAGTTGTTGGTACTACAGCTAACTCCCCATGGTTTGCAAATCTCTACTTTGAAGGGAGGGGCGGGACGAATCTGCGCTGGAAGCTTTAGTAGTGCCACCTGGTTGATCTGATGTTCTATGGAGATGTCCAGAGGCTTGAAGCTCTCGTAATGTGTGTCTCAGGTCTTCTCAGTTCGTCTTCTTGCACCAAAAGCACTGTTGCCGGTTTCCTGCGCCATTGCAAACGATCTTAATGCTGCGACCTTATTGGCACTACTTAAAACCACTTCCCACGGACGCATCATTCTGAAAGGCTTCAAATTCCTCCGCCCTCCTTTTGGTTTTCGCTCCTGCGTGTTTACAACGTGGAAGAACCGCCCTTGGACCATGTCAAAATATTTTTTTAAGTCATTCAAGTTGGTCTAGGCCCTGAGCGAAAGATTCGCTCGACTTTGTGAGGGTAGAGGTTCTCGCCTAACTCCACTTGTGTCCTTCTGTGGCTGCCGGAGGCCTTAAACCACAAAAACACCTAGGTTAGATAACCTATCGCCTAGCGCTGGGTGCATTTAAATTGCTAGGAAGGTGCACACTTAGAAGCGGGAGCTAAATGGGAGGTGGCAGGAATAATGTCAGCAGGTGACTTCATATTATAGGGGAAGTTCCAAGCGATATGCGAAGGACATACCGAGCAAGGGGGGAAATAATTTTCGGCAGAGGATGTGGCAGCTTCGATCACAGCACTATTCTGGATCTTCACGCTGCGCGAAGTGCAAAGGACACCACCTGCAAATTTAACGGCTAAGCCAGACGTCATCAAGTGTATATATGTGTGTTCAAAAGGTGACGCTACTAACGATGCTAAATTATATCTTCTTATCGAGTGGAGCACGAGATTGTGATCCGCAAGTGGTGGCTAAGATGGTCAATCTCTTCTTAAGAATTTCCCTAGCAAAAAAATAAAGGCAAGCTACGAGAGCGGTAGAAAGCGCTTAAGGTGGTATATCTAAGAATCTGTAAGGAATAGAAAACTAAATTAGTAGATACATCTAAGATTTAACATACAATTTCAAGTCTCTGTAGAACGGTAAAGTCAATAGTCATCCAATTCCGCAAAAGTGGGGTGTAGGTTTTGCTAATGCGGATGTTGTTGGCTTTGAACCAGTACTGGTAGCTATATTCCCAAGGCGCAATGTCACGCAGTGACTTAGTCCTCGGCAGGCGGGGATCACCAAGCCAGGTAGGCAGAGCTTCTTAAAGCGGAGAAAGTCTGGGCAGATCCTCATGGGGGGAACTGGCACAGAAGTGGCGACGACGGAAGTCCATTTTCACGAGATGTACAGTCACTCGGGAAGCAGGGATATGGAGTGGCACAATGCATAACTTAGTAGGATACTGGTAGCGAGCATAGAGTTTCATAGTTCTTCTGCAGCTGGCAGATGCCAGGAATAGTGTTTTCGATGGTCACAAGTGGAGGTGGGAAACAACGTAGGCGGTTCCTGTCGCGGTAGAAGCAGGTTTGATCTTTCTTCCGTATTAGGAGAGGGCACAGAGTTTCCATACACAAGGCTCTTGAACAACACAAGGAGCAGCGGAAAGTTGTCCGAAGGCGGAGGAATTTAGGCTGTTGGTAGGCCGCATTTGTTAATGATCAAAGAAACTGAAGTTCCATAGTGAATTCCTCAAGCAAAGCAAGTGAAGCGGGAACCAAAGGACCATCGACTGGAGCTGTTGTCGAACCGACAGCGCTAAACCTTTCAGTGATGCCTTAAATGTACACCTGTTTGTCGCCTTGATGAAGAGGGATTTCCATGCTTTCTAACCACACCAAACACTCCCGAAAACATTGTGATCAGGGTCATTATTCCGAGGAAGAAGTTGTACACAGATAATATGTACAACCCAAAAGTGTCCAGCTAGTCAGTGTCAACGCGTACGTGGCCATACCCTACATTATTAAAAATTCTGTCTATTACAGGGGTACTCCCAGTGGCTCGGCGCATGTGCAGAGGAGGTTAATCGTGTCTTAGACATTCTTGCCTCTGTCTGTGCATTGGGGTATTGCCATCTGTCATGCCAGCCGTAGTATGGCCTGAGTGCGGCATTTACTGGTTCCGGGTTGGCTAGTCCTCTCCGTTACCTCACCACACACACACACAAAACTGACCATAGTGTAAATCACATGGTTCAATATACTGTACAATACTAAATACATCATCATTTTGATTGGTTGATGGTGAATATGACTTCCCTTGAATAAACTAGCACCACCTATCTCGATGGATCTTGTTAATAATCATAATGATTGGTTTTCGATATAAGAAAGGCATCCAGTACACAGTCAGAGTAGCTTCAAATTATCCTTGTTAGATTAACCTACACGACGCTTACCAAGACTTGGATTCGCTGGCTCGTCAGTTTCAGAGTTCATTTCGCACACTCCTTACGAGAATATCATAAGCAAAAGAGGGAGCTATTTCTACCTACGCCCGCCCATTTCTAGATACGCTCCTACAACATGTCTTCGTGTTAGAATCAATGGACCTTTCCATTTTTAGCTATGCCCCGCTCATCTCTAGCTAAGCTCCACCAACACACCACTCGTATTGGGATTGATCGATCTCTGAACTCCCTGGTTATCAATTTCCAGAAAACTATACAGGTAAGATATTGACTATTTTGGAACCTATTTGACTGGGCGCTGTTGCTGCCTATGACAGTAACAGCGTCCAGTCAAATTAGTTCCAAAATATTCAACAGCATGTTTATTAAATAGTAGAGACATACAATTCGTGCAATATGTCGGACTATTACGAGTTAAACACGGACCCTATAGAATCATTATGATGTAGTGATTATGACGTCATCCTACACGCCCCTTAGCCGATTATGACGTCATGTGACGTCAGAGTGAGACATGGATACTCTGGAAAGGGGAATTGATTTACTTCGAATCCCGAATTCCCAGAATCCCAATTTCAATGTAACTACACAGGTAAGCGGCTGAATAATCCAAAACTAATTTGACTGGTTGTTGTTGCTGCCTATGGCAGCAACAAGTGACCTTCAAAATATTAATTTTTTATTATGAATAAAAATTCGTATACTTCAATTATGGATTCGTGACGTACTTATCGACGTCGTGCATGACGTCATAATAACGTCACTGATTATGATATCATTCTACACATCACGAAGTTAATTATGACGTCATGTGCTGAATGTTGTAAAGTAATCAATTACACACAATTGACCATTTCAGTTTATCCATCCATCATTTGACGTCATAATTAACTACGTGACGTGTAGAATGAACGACGTCATTATGACGTCATGAATGACGTCGATAAGTACTCCACGAACGCATAACTGGAGATGGATTAAGCGCTGTTGTACGAATTGTATGTCTTCTATTCAATGAATATTCTGTTGAATATTTTGAAACTTATTTGACTGGGTGCTAGTTTCTGCCATAAACAGCAACAGTCAAATTAGTTTCAACATATTTAACAACTTACATGTATAGATTTCTGGAAATTAATAGTCAGGGCGCTCGGGGATCGATTAATCCCAACACGACGAAGTGTGGGTGGAGCTTAGCTAGAGATGGGCGGAGCATAGCTAAAACTGAAACGGTCCATTCGTACAGACATTTCCAGTTTCATAACGGGGTTATAAACCGTCATTAATACTCATTATGCTTGGTGACGTCAGCCTACGTGTGGCGTAATTAAGTATGACGTCTTATACTTGAGGGTAACAAATCGGATCCCTCCATCGCGTTCTCCCGTTACTAACGGCTAAACATTGTTGTATTATCTAACTTTGTATCGCGCCACGATGATTTACGGTGTACATATTCTCATGTAAGTCAATAAATAAATGGAGAATTTAAAAGATGTAATAATGCTCATTTTAATGTATGCTGATAATTCATGAATCCATTTCCTCAGTCAATCATATGACGTCATAATCAACTACGTGACGTGTAGGCTGACGTCATAATCATTATGTCCATTTTTAACACTTAATACTCTAACACGTTGTACGAATTGCATGTTTTACCATGTAATAAACATTCTGTTTAATATTTTGAAACTAATTTGACTTGGTGCTGTTGCTGCCACAACATCACTCAGTCAAATTAGTTTCAAAATATTCAACAGTTTGCCTGTATAGTTGTCTGGAAATTGATAGTCAGTGAGTTCATGGATCGAACGATCCCAACGCGAGCGAGGTGTGGGTGAAGCTTAGCTAGTGATAGGCGAGGCATAGTTAAAACTGGAAATGTCCATTGAAAGAAGGAATTTCAGGTGTGGGTTTAAACAACACAAATTATTATTATTATTATTATTATTATTATTATTATTATTATTATTATTGTTGGTGTTGTTTTTGTTGTTGTTGTTTTTGTTGTTGTTGTTGTTGTTGTTGTTGTTGTTGTTGTTGTTGTTGTTGACGTTGTTGTTGTTGTTCTCAAAATATTATTGTAACAAAGCATTTAATATACTATATATTGTTCTTTGAGTTCCTTTGATACGAATTATCTATCTGTAATATAGTGCGACATAAATATTAACATACATATATTTGCCGACATAAAAATAAAACAGCTATAAAATCTATGTAAAATTAGTTTTTCATAACGTTTAAATATATTGAAATTGGCGTTTGCTTAAAAAATCTTAAACCACGCGACCTCTTGTTTTTACATTTCTCAGTAGAGAAAATCAGTTCAGGTTGTTGATGCTGTGTCAGGTCCGAAGTGCTAGGAATTGGTTTGGAGCAATTCAGAGCGTCCTGGTAGATGGGTTTGTTGAAATCTGTACAGTCCTGATTGATTGGTTTGAAGAACTTCATTAGAATCTCACAGCTATTGAATGATTCTTGAGACATTAAGTGAGGTTTGTCCAGATTATTTTGGTGTTCCGTTGCATGGTTAACTGGCGTGCCAAATTTGTCTGACGTTACGTCACCAACAATGGTGGTTGCAGCTGCTGTGGGCTTGGTATACCCGTGTGACTTGATACCACTAACAGTCTCTGTTTTGCTACCTATAGAGGAGGCTACCTTGTTTGGGTTGTTGTCAACAATTATCTCTTTTCGATGGAACTTTCCCTTGGTCGCTTGTTTCATTGCCGATTTTAAATCAATGTAATTCTTCCGCTGTTTCTCCAATATGTCCCGTACTTTCTGCTTCCTTTCCTTGATATGTTGTCGCCTCAGGAGCTGATGGTGGAGCAGGAGAAGCCGTTTAGGGTCAATCGTTGTATTAGTCAATGTTTCACCGATTCGTTCACCTGCATCTATTTCCATACTCTGCTTATCTGGGTCATCTGTGAACACTGAGTTGGGCTTAGTGGATTCAATAGCGTCAATGGTGCTGCTATCCTTGGCGCCATTACTTGATTTCGTCTCTGTCATTAAAGCGGTGTTAGTATTATCCTTAACACATAGCTTCAATTCAGTCCCCTGGGTAGAGTTACCTGCTGTGGTGCTATGTGGGGTGTTCTTGTTTCCCATCGCGTTTATAGAACTAGGGACGATGACGCCATTGACGTAATCTTTAGCAAAGAGCTTCAACTTGGAATCATGATTGGTGTTAGAACCGGTCTGTGAGCGGTCCTCATTTTCAATAATCGCTATGACACCTGGAATGATGACGTCAATCACATATTCTTTGGCAAAGAGATTAAAATCGGACTCCTGATTAGTGTTAACAATGTTCTGCGAGCTGCCCTCATTCTCAATAATGGTTATAACACCAGGAATGATGACATCATTCACATACTCTTTGACAAATATTCTGATACTCTCCTCACTGGTTGGTGATAATCTACACGAAGCTGTCTGGTCCAGTCCGTCATCCGCCACGTGTAGTGCAACGTTACTGATTATGCCATCCGTGGTCTGGTTGACAGACAGATTGAAATCATGGTCATCTTTGTGATCGACAATTGCAGATTCTGGTTTCTCAACCACATAAACTTCAGCCATTTTGCGAGCGGCATTCAATCTGCAATGTACCAAAAATAGGTGGATAAATTTCTAGCTATGCCCATCCCATTTCTAGCTATGTCCGCCCATTTCTAGCTATGCCCGCCCATTTCTAGCTACGCCCGTCCGTTTCTAGGTATGTCAAGCCGATCTCTAGCTATGTCCCGCCCATTTCTAGCTATGCCCTGCCCAATTCTAGCTATGTCCCGCCCAATTTTAGCTATATCCCGACTATTTTTTAGCTCTGTCCCGCCCATTTCTAGACTATGCCTCGCCCATTTCTAGCTACGCCCGCCCATTTCTGGCTATGCCTGCCCATTTCTAGCCAATATATGAGCGATTTTGCAAGTATTTTGGAATCAATTTATATACATTTCAAGGTAACTATAGAGGAAAGCCGTTGAATATTTTGACAACAGTTCCCAGTCAAATTAGTGTGGAACTGGCGGTATCCTGCAATCCTGGATTTGGCGTTTCGGGGCTGCCGGGCTAGCTGATTCCCGCCGTTTCTGCAGACGCCCGGCAGTCGTACCTTGGAACCTGAAACGCGAGCACCTGCCGCCGGTTCCACGGGCGGATTCAAGACCTCTGTTGAGTGAGTAACCTTTTATATGTAACTAAGTTACTACAAATGATGTCAGGAGTACTTTGGGCCCTAAATTAAAAAATATTGTTAGTTATTTCTAAATCCTACTCACGATTTTGCTGTTAAAAAAATAGAATTCTAGGATAGATAAGGGCTACTCTAGTTCTGCCCGAACGTCAATTTGACAGACTCTGGCCGCCATTTTGATTATTTTATAGGTATTTTTATCCAATAATCATAGATGATAGGTGAGTTATAGTTAAATATATATTATTTATTTGTACTATATGATGCAAATGTCGGGTATATATATTAATATACCTTATATACATACGTCATATACGTCATAAATTCAAGATTCAATGTTATTTATTTGAACTGTAATGAATCGAGGTATATTTTCGTGCTAAGTTTCTATCATCTATGTCAGTATTCCGTGGAATGACAACCCTATAGTTTCTGGATTGTTATTGTTAGTTGTCTTCAGTGTCATATGTAAGAAACCGCGATTCTGAGCTGTAATTTAACCGTCGGTTTTTGGTTATTTCTTTATACTTTAATTACAGTTCAATTTCGTTGTTTATTTCAGAATTATTTGGAATAAAGAAGTGATATAAATCACTGTTGTTGTTATTATCTAATCAACAAATATGTTTCAGTTGTAATATTAGGTTTACTAATTACGCTGAACATTATTTGTTTTTTCCTATTATTATTAATTCAAAAAGTTCATTATCACATTGCTAGTTACTCCGTTAAAACACTACTCAGCTTATGCCTTCTTTTAAAGTTAAATCTAAGGAGTTTTTGGCTCGCACCCAGTTTTCTGTGGTTCAATCCTTTACCCACAATGCAATTTTGTTGGGTACAAGTAAAGGTTTCATTTTGAAAAGGGCTGATCAAACTGGGTTTGTTGAGTATTGGTGTAAAAGCGGTGGTACTACACAAGACCTGGTTAATATGTTGCAGTCGAGAATAGCCAACGCCGTTCAGAAATTTCACTATCGTTTTCTATATCTGGGCCGGAACCTGCGACCTTACCGAGAAACGAGGCAACGGTTTTGTCTATTTAAGGACGGCCGATGATGCACTCACGGTGGACCGCATTTGCCAACACTATCACCGTGCGATAGACATAGTAAGGCGCTACGGCCATACGGTGAAGTTTATCGATAACCCGGCCTATTCTCTGGTCCTGTATAATGAGCAACTGCACCATTTGAATCCCTGTTCCTTCAAAGAACAAGAGCTGCAACTGCATGACCAACTCTCTATCCTCAATGATAGGATTGAGAAAATAATGCAGATATTGGTGTACACACCATCAAGTGCAGTGTAGAGTTAATACTCCGTAAAAAATCTAGTGGACGTAAACGCACTATCGTCATACTTTCGAGTTTCTGAAGGATGGTTTGCATGCAGGTACACTACTGAATCTGGTCTGGCTTCGGAAGGTTCATTTAGACGTTCTCCGGAGTTGCACCACCAACACTACTCAGTGAGTTAAATTTTTCAGTAAGCATACGCTCACAACTTATTTCAGTAAGTGATATTACTTTTTTAGCGAATATTAATTTCGCTTCCCTGGTATAAATCAACAGGTGACCCATAATGCCAAAACCTTTGTGTATTAACACTGCAATCGTGGAGGAACCTAGTGCGCTCCATAATATTGGTAAAATTCGAGCTGCTGGCATAGTAAGTTTCCGTGAGTCCAGAGGAGGTTCCATATCTCTGGCCGACATTAAGGCAGATCCTGATCTTCCCGCCACAGCTACAGTCCTTGAACGATTGCTCCATGCTGGGGACGTCGTATTTGACATCAATGATGAAGGTGCTGTTGGTGGGGTCGACTCGCACCCAAGGGAAGAATCCCTGGAAGAGCAAGTAGCTAGACTGAACATGGAACTGCTAGCTCAAGGTATCAAATACAAGGCACTCCTTAGCTCAACTATTCGACAAAGGGGTGATCAGAGCCTAGTTGATAACCTGGCTCCTCAGTTTCTCACCATGACACTAGGACGTCATCAACAGTTTGTAGAGCCTACTTGGATGGCTCTTCGTACAATGACTCTAGAATGTCATCACCCGGTCGTAGAAGCTACTCTGATGGTCCTCCTCCACCTAAAATGTCAACTTTTGATGGAAAATGTGAGTGGAAACCATTTTTCATACAGTTTGAGCATACTGCTTCATGGTACCATTGGTCTGATACATATAAATTAGACATGCTCATCTCAGCTTTAAGGGACAAGGCCTTCAAGTTTTACTGCATCTGTTCTGAGTAAGTTCAGAATGATTACTTCAGTTTATGCGACAAATTAAGGGTGCGATTCGGGAAGAAAGATCTGCCCCACATCATTTGGAAAAAAATGCAAGACATTCGATAAGAGAGTAACTCTTTAGAAGAATTTGCAGATACCATTCAGGAGCTCACGTTAGATGGCTATCCTGATACCTCAGAGAGTTTGGGCGAGACAATTGCCATTGATGCATTCCTACGGAGTGTTGAGCATAAACGAGCCGCCCTGATAGCTATGGATAAAGATCCAAGCACCCTGGAGGAGGCTGTACAAATGGTCAATGCCGCTATCCATAATCAAAGATTGATCATGGGTTCCAGAAGACCTGAGGTTCGAAAGGTCCGTTTTCCAGACGATGCTTCTGGTTTGATGGAGGCAGATAATCCTGAGCAGTTGAGAAGCATAACGGGTCCAAGCAGGATAGATAAATAAGAGAAAGATGTCGAAGGACTTAGGAAGGATATGGAAGAGATGAAGGTAGATATATCCGGTCAATTCAGTCGAGGTCATTCTCCTCCAACAGGGAAGGTCGTTCCATCGCGTTCCCCTTCTCCTCCTCTCAGATCGGTAAAGTGCTTTAATTGCAACTTAGAGGGCCATTTTTCCCGTGAGTGTCTGGAGCCGAGGCGTACACGGTCGCCATCACCTTCTGCTTCACCGAGATCTTCGCCTGTATGATCATATGATGTTCGCATGTATGAGTTTAACCATGACCCAATGATGTTAGTCATTCCCATTAAAGTAAATGGTCTTTCCGTTGATGCAGTAATGGACACTGTGGCACAAGTGACAGTAATTGGCAATTTCTTTGCAAATAAATTACCTTACCCTTGGAGTTGGAGTCTATTTCATTGAAAGATGCAGGTAGAGATAATATTATCCCTGTGGAAAGTGTTGAGCCAGTCACAATTGCATTAGGCTCTATGATGTTCAACCGGCCAGTCCTTCTTGCCAATATTAATGATCTGATTATATTAGGCCTGGATTTCTTGAAGGCACACATGGCCACCATTGATCTGACTAGACTGTGTCTGACAATTAATGGAGAACCGGTTCAAGCATCAATCTTAATAGCGCATGGTAAGGAAGCCCAAGTAGCTCGGGTAACATTGACACAGAAAGTGGTCGTTGGTCCTTTTGAGGCCGTGAAGACCATGGGAATTCTGGATCGGGAGGTACAGAATGATGTTGTGCTCCAGCCGTCGTCTAAACTGGAGGGTCTGGTAACACCTTATGCAGTGGCCACTGCCAAAGATTCGTAGATTCGTATTTTGTTAAGGAACCTGTCGGCCCAATAAAATACTCGGGAACAAGACCACAACCGTGGTATTGTCACAGAAATTGAGAAGGTTTTAGACCCTGGTACAGAATTTCAACTTGCTGGTAACCCCATAAACCAGAATGGTTTACAGACTTCTACAACCACTGAGCTGGACATCCCTGTGTTCTTACAGGATCTGTATGAGAGGTTGACATCGGATTTATCGGAGACGCAGTCTTTGCAAATTAAATCCATGTTAATCGAATATTAGGATGCATTTGCAAAAGATGATCTTGACTTAGGTTTGTTCAAGGGGATAAGACATAAGGTCGACACAGGTAATGCACAACCTATTCGTTCTAAACTTAGACTAACTCCTCTTGGTTTTGAGAATGAGGAAGACCTTGTGAAAATGTTAGAGAAAGGTATCATAGTTCCGTCAAAATGTGAGTGGTCGTCAGCCCCAGTATTAGTTCAGAAGAAAGTCGGTACCATGTGGTATTGCGTCGATTTTCGAGCACTGAACAGTCTAACTCGCAAGACATTTACCCCCTACCAAACATTGAGACATGTCTGGATGCACTTGGTGGTGCTAAATTCATCAGCACACTTGATATGGCAGCTGGGTATTGGCAGGTCGAGGTTGACCCAGAGGAACCCCACAAGCTCGCATTTATCACAAGATATGGGCTCTTGCGTATTTAGATGATGTGTTAGTAACAGGGACTGACCTTGACAGTCATATGACCAACTTGAAAGCTTTCCCGATTCCTGTCGCACAACCTTAAATTAATGCCTAAGAAGTGTGATTTGTTCTGTACAGAACTCTGTTTCTTAGGCAAGTTGGTAAGTAATAAGGGAATCGCTGTTAAGCCAAACAATATGGAAAGCGTTGCTAATTGGCATGTTGCTAAGACCAGGAAAGAGCTGGAATCTTTCCTAGGGTTCATGATTTACCACCGAGAGCACATACAGGGTTTTGCTGGTATTTCTGCTCCTCTCTCTGCACTTTCAAAGTAGAGTATGACTGGACTCTAGAGCATCAGGTAGCTTTCGAAACACTTCAGGGTGCTATGGCCAACCCTGCAGTATTAGGTTATCCGATACCAGATGGTACCTTCATACTGGATACTGATGCTTCAGAGGCTGCTATTGGTGCAGAGTTATCCCAAATTCAGAATGGGAAAGATGTGCTTATTGGTTTTATGAGCCGAACATTGACACTGGCTCAGCATAAATATTGTGTTACACGCAAAGAGTTGCTAGCCATGGTAGCATTTACTAGGCAGTACCGTATGTACTTGCTAGGACGGTCATTTATTGTGTGGACTGATCATCACAGTCTCACGTGGTTTCTCAGTTTCAAGCACATCGAAGGACAACTAGCTAGATGGCTAGAAGAACTGTCCCAATATAATAAGATGATGCAGTACAGGCCCGGTAAACAGCACTCTAATGCTGATGGTATATCAAGAGTTCCAAGTGATTCTTCACCTTGCCACTGTTATAAAGCTGGCCAATCTCTTAGTTCATTACCATGTGGTGGGTGCAAATATTTTACCAAGCTTCAGCAGCAACGGTCTCAATCTGAACAAGATGTTGATGATGTAATTCCTTTGGCTTTTCAAACCATAAGGGGCCTTCAACTGAGTAATATATACCTATCAGACAGCGACACAGACAGCGACGATCCAGATGGACTGCTGGATGGTTGCCCCACAAACATACCAGGTTATCGGAAGGTCAAACTGGTTAGACACATTCTCTTTGGAAGATCTAAGGTATCATGGATTGAGCAGCTGCACACACCTTCTGATGCGGAGCTATATTTAGCTAGTCCAGCTGTCAGGTGTTGGTGGGCTCATCGTGATAAATTGATTTTGTCGCTAGCATTTTGCACTATCTTTGGGTAGAAGAAAATACCACACGGGATCTACTGGTAGTTCCAAAGTCCCTCCAGAACCTGGTTTTGGAGAATTGTCATGATTCCAAGCTTTCCAGTCACATGGGTGAGCCGAAAACATTTAGAGAGAGAGAGAGAGAGAGAGAGAGTGAAGGCTAAATATATCTGGCACGGATACTCTCGTGATGTGGTGGCGTATGTGAAATCCTGTCGGATTTGTAGCTGTAGCAAAAAAGCTTCCATCCATCCTAGAGCCGCTCTGGGCGAGTTCCATGCTGGTTTTCCCTTGGAATGGGTACATACGGACATTTTGGGCCCCTTTATCACATCTGCACAGGGAAATAGATATGTGTTGATGATCATAGATCAGTTCACTAAATGGGTTGAGTGCTATGCGCTCCCTGAGCAAGGGGCAGAACTGGTAGCCTAAACGTATGTGGACTGTTTAGTCACCACATTTGGCTGTTCATATTTCTTACACACCGACCAGGGCTGTAACCTTGAGAGCAGCCTATTTAAGGAACTGTGCCATCTACTGGATATTTCAAAAACACGCACCACAGCTTATAGTCCATGTCCAAATGGACAGATTGAACGTATAAACTGTACCGTCTTGCAGTGTATACGGTGTTACCTGCAAGAGCATGACAGACAGAAAGATTCGGACAAGTGTATTCCTTTCATCGCTGGAGCTATACGATCTACTGTAAGTCGGCAGACGGGTTATACTCCCAACATGATGATGCTTGGTCGAGAAGTGCTACAGCCCATTGACATAATGTGCAAATGCCCTGTGTCTGCTACTACAGACGTTGCCCCTTCAGATGCCAGTGACTTCGTCCAACAGTTACAGCGAACGTTGCTTGAAACTCATGAGATAGCATGGGATAACCTTAAAATGGCTCAGAAGCACCAGAAAAAAGAGTATGATCTACGTTTGCATGAGCGTGCCAATCATGTTGGTGATGTAGTTTATCTTGCTAATTCTGCAACTAAGATAGGTCAGTCCAGTGAACTACAACCTCCTTGGACTGGCCCATTTATTATTTATAAAAGGTTGTCAGAAGCACTGTTTGGTATCAAAAACCCACGCCGGGAACTAGTTGTTCACCATGATAGATTAAAGCTGTGCAGAGATCGTGATTTACCTCTCTGGATATTGTGAATGAGACGTGCTATAAGCTCTGAAGATCATGGCGATGATGTTGACTAATTATCCCCCGATAATGGCCGTAGGTTATCTGATGGTAACCATGTATCCATTTTTGGAGAGGAATTGGATGAAACCATTCCATATGGTATTGATCCATCCTAATCAATTCTGCATAACGATCTAGATGCTGTTTTGACAGATGACCTGGATATCGACTCTGTTTTACCCGTCCCACAAACACAGCATCACTCTCCTAGGCGCATGAGGTGTCAGGTCCGAGGAGAAATGCATCACACTTCCCCATGGCGCATGAGGTGTCAGGTCCGAGGGGAAATACATCACTCATCTCCTAGAGATGACCAACTCCAAACTCACACCATTCAGAGTCGAACAGGAAGGCAGTGCCGTCTTCCCAACAGGTTCCTAGAATATGAACTGTATTAGAATGCTCTTTAAGTATTCGTGAATTAGACTATGTAAGTCTTCATGGCCCCTATTTGTCCACCTGCATATATGTTCCCCTGGTTTCGTCTTATTTCGGATTCATTTGGTCATGGTACTGTTGCGGACTGCAGTTAGCTTTTCGGTCGTAGTACAGTACTGTAATAGTAATGTGATAATGTACAATGGTAACAGTAATTCAACATTAAAAGAATTACTGTGAGCAAGATGATATGAAATTATGACTTTAAATTTTAACATTCTGCATGACACTGAAGGTATTCAACTTGTCCGGAATACATTTATAATCATTGGCTTATGTTCCGTTTCCATCTTAGCTATAGTTTCAGCAACAGCAAAATCGTGATGTTCTATTCTTTGTAAAATTTTTGGAAGCTCTAAATTAGTTGGACACATAAGCACATAGTGGCTTTTTTGCCCAGTAATTATACTCCTTGAGATGCCAACAACCAACAGGGGTCAATTGCTGTATGACTCACAGAACGCGTTATTATAATTACGCGTTTTCAAATGATGCGTGAATGATTGTGCGTAATAATGCGTGGTTATATTTACGCATTTCTTGAACAGCGCGTGGATAATTATGCGTTGCAAAGATGTGTTGTCAAATGATGCATAAATTGTTACGCATTAATCATACGCATTGCATTTATTGTCCGTCATGACGTTTGGTCATAATAATGTTTTCTGTCCGTGTATATGGCAAATCCATATACACACTTTATATAATAAGCATATGCATCCTATGCTGTGATGCAAACTCATCTATGTATAGTGAAATTCAGCTTAGGTTAGCTACACTATGTCAGTTCTACATTTGTCAGCTCAGATATTTTATAGGGTAGCTCAAATATATTATATATAGTTTTATTCGGTCAGCACAGATATTTTATAGGATAGCCCAGATATATTAATTCTACATTAGGTCAGGACAGATATTTTATATTAGGTCAACATTATATATAAATATATATATATATATATATATATATATATATATATATATATATATATATATATATATATATATATATATATATATATATTTGCTCAATTAAACGTGTAACAATTACATGCTAATTTGATGCAATGGTGCATTATTACTCTATAACGCATGACTCATGCATATTTATAATGTGCATTACTCTATAATGCAGAAGTCTTGCATATGACAGCATATTGATAATATGCATTTAGCAAAGACTGCATAAACCGTGCAGATGCATTTCTTGCGCCTACCACTTTATGCGCAAAGTAATTGACGCGTTAGTCATAACGCAAAAGCATGTTTCTTTCTTCTGCTGTATTATCCGTTCTGTTTAGTTTCACTCAGATATATTTATTGTGATAGGGATAGTGGTTTTCAGGATTTCATAAATTTGTAAATTCAGATCCGTTCAATTATATAAGAGGTATATCATAAATGTTAAGGTTAAAATGTTCACTAAAATTAAAAATATGCAATATTCATAGGTTTTCCTCGAATCTCACATATTTTAATTTCAGATAACACTTCCTTTAAATTCATGTGAGATTATTTTTATTACTTCTTTATCAATTCGGCAATTCCGTCAATTCTGTCAGTTTTCTGCTGTGGTGGAAAACCACTGTCCTTAATCTAAATTAAGGATGCTATGCTATTTAAAAATCTGTAACGATGGCCCTCGTCCGGAAGCTGTAGATCTATCCATCTGTTTTATTATTTGCGGCTCATTCTCTCTGCATGGATCGACACCTACTATGGTAAAAAAAAAAAATTTCTTTTAATTGTGGTCGATTCTAATTCTACCGTATAGCAGTTGAGCGTCAAAGGCCATACAATTGTAGTATAAGTTGGTTGGTTAATTATTTAATATTTTTAATTTATTTTTTGTAATAATTGAGGCTTCCAGATTTTTAGATTGGTAGCCTCATTTTAAAGAACGGGGAGGAATGTGGAACTGGCGGTATCCTGCAATCCTGGAATTCGCGTTTCGTGGCTGCCGGGCTAGCTGATTCCCGCCGTTTCTACAGACGCCCGGCAGTCGTACCTTGGAACCTGAAACGTGAGCACCTGCCGCCGGTTCCACGGTCCGATTCAAGACCTCTGTTGGGTGAGTAACCTTTTATATGTAGCTAAGTTACTACATTAGGTACAAAATATACAACGGTTTACCTGTAGTTAAAATGAAATTTGGGAATTCAGATTTCAATGTTTTGAAGCAATTTAAATACGCGCAAAATGTGAGTGGAGCTTAGCTAGATAGCGACAGCGGACATAGTTAGAAAGGGATCCCTTAAGTGTGCGCGCGTGCGTGAGCGCGCGCGGACGGTAAGACTGACTGGTGGGCGGGAGTGGTGGGGTGGGCTTAAGTGCACTTTTTGCCACAAACATTTTTAATCGTGTGGATGGATGGATGAATGAATGAATGAATGAATGAATGAATGAATGAATGAATGAATGAATGAATGAAATTGCTGATAGATAGACAGGTAAAAATCTATAGGCATATACGCGTAATTATATAAAATTAGATTTATACAAGCGTTGTAAATTTTCTAATTAACCAACAACTGGCAACCTCTTTCCTGTACGATTCTGCAGAAATAAAATAAAATATTATGCATGTATTGTTTCGTACTTACGTAAATAAAACCGGAGAACTTATCCACTACGAATCTGTTTTCTTATTTTGGACATCTTGGTACAAGGACGCAATGCGTTTCCTCTGACAAATAATATGTAACTAATGGATATACATGTTGCTATGCAACTTTCATGACGTCATATTCAATGATCCAGCTCAAAGTGATTACGTCATATAACAGTAAGCGTCATCGCCTCCACAGCAACTCCAAATGCTCTACAATAGGCGTGTTAAGTGGTGACGTATTTCCGGGTTCGGCTCGATTGTTAAATACACAGAACCATGTTTTTGTTTAACAATTAATGCTAACGTCATAAACACGTACTTATGATGTAATAAAGCAAAATACACACTTCCCGGTTGCGAATCACGCGCGGTGACGTCATAAGTAACAAGCCCATAGGCTGACCATTCAATCAATGAATCAATAAATTTACAATATGCTCCGCATACAGCCCAATAAAACAAAGACTTAAAAAGAACACAATTGCAACTCATAAAATAACATTAGAAGGATTAAACTAACATTAAACTAATATCAAAATTATGTTATATACATTTATTTACATTATCTAATATATGAAATAGTTATTCACAAGAAAATAAGGGACTCTTTTGTTGTCTCTGAGCGCCTTAAAAACGGCATCGTACTAATATACACCCACTCACATCGCCCCGCTGTACTCGATACGGGAGCAGAGCGGGAGGGCGAGACCGTGCACTAGGACTATGGAAAAAGGGTTGTTTGTCTCAAGGCAAATCTTGACGTCATAATTAATTACGTGACGTGTAGAATGACGTCATAATCAACCATGTGCCGAAACAGAAATTTAAAAGATCGCCAAAGGCTTCCGTCCCAATATATACGGATATTCATTTCTAAATCACATAATTGGCTTTAAAGAAGAAGTACAATGGCATTGAAAGTGGCTTTCTTATACAACATTGGGCAATAAATAATGCAATAAAATATGTTTTGAAAAGATATTATTCCGTTTTATTTTAAATTCGCGCATACCGCGCCGACCCGCAAAAAAAAAGAAAACCGAACGGCCCTATGCCTGTGACGTAACCTCAGGATATTCCTGATACGCTTCAGTGGCGAACGAGGTCATACATTATCGTTGTGCGATCGCTAAATGTAAATAATAAGCGGCATTCAATTTGCATTACATTATGCCTAATCGCTGCGTAGTTTATGGATGCAGTAACGCAAACGATAAGAAAAATAGCATTTCAGTACAAAATTTCCCAACAGATAAAAGGTTTAAGCGAAAATGGGTGAGGGTTGTTTCAACAAACCGAGCCAATTTCCAAGACCCCAAAGACGATAGTACGTCTGTCGTAAAACATTCACGACATTTTGCAGCTGATTGCTTTTGCGTCGATCAGACACTGTTGATGCAGTTGAAGATCGATAGTGGATATCAAGTAAAGTAAACATCCATGCCAGGGCCGAATTACCCGCTAGGCTACTTAGGCTACAGTCTAGAGCCTCGCCCGTAAGGGGCCCTCGCGCTTTAAACAAAATAAATTTTTTCTTCTATGGACTACGTCATCTTGATTAATGTCCATTTACAGTCCAAGAGAAGAGCATTTTTGAAAATTTACCACTGGAATGACTGGCTCAATAACCGAGCCAGTCATTCCTGTTGTAAATTTTCAAAAATATTCTACTAGCGAATCATATTTTCGAAAATTTCACAAGTAAATTTACAAAAAAAAATTTCTATTGGCCTGAAGAAATTATAATCAATAGGCTTCTGATTGTATCCCAGAGCGTCTAGATTTTAAAAAATTTCGTGGGAGGACCACCGTACCTCCTGGTGAGACGGGGTCCGTCACCCTCTCGAGCTCTGTCCTCTTAGGGGTTCCAACCTAGGGCCGCCGCACCACATTAAGCCGGCACTGATCCATGTTTGGGAAAATAATAAAAGTAAAATGCACACTGCTGGCCGCTGAAACGCGGGCCTGACGTTAGACTAAACAAGCCTTATAGGATTATTATGTCTGACGTCATGCACCTAAGACACGAGGCAGAGGTGTGTAGTTTACTTTTATTTAGTCATAACTAATAGCACTTGGTTGGGTTTTTTTAGATCCGAAACGGATTTCTAAAACTTGGTCATGTTGTTGCTGCTGTTGTTGTTGATGTTGTTGTTGTTGTTGTTGTTGTTGTTGCTGCTGCTGCTGCTGCTGCTGTTGCTGCTGTTGCTGCTGTTGTTGTTGTTGTTGTTGTTGTTGTTGTTGTAACGTGTAACTTGTAACTGAAAGCAACAGATCATAACATCCTTTGTAGAAGAAGCGCATTAACATGCGTAAGTGTGCCTTATTATTCAGAATAGCATCCTGCCCGTGTGGAACTAGCACTGTGCTGATTATCCGAATGCTTCTTTTATTTAAAAAAACATAACATATTTATTTGTCATCAACAATTAACAATAATTAACACTAATTAACAATTATGTAGAGGCAGTAGCGTAATTGGACATACTGAGTGAGTAGCTTGTATCTACGTGTGTGAAGTAAGTAGCTTGCATAAAACTCTAATGCGCTCTGAGGCTCTGACTTCAATAGCTATGGATCTATGATTCTTGTATAATCTAATATTAGTTAAGTGGCATTGCTTCTGAAGGCAAGCGTTGATAAACTGAATGGGTGAGGGTGACTGCCTCATAATGGATCTCCTCAGAAAGTGGTCCATCGTTTCCTGTTCAGACTTACATGATTGACATAGTCGATTTGACGATGATCTACTTTTGAAATTTACTGCGACTCTCTTGTAGTACGAAAACTCCAGTGAGAAGTTTCAATTCAATTCAATTCAATTTATTTACACCCAGACTTAGAACAAGTATATGGGGAAACATATACATAAATTTTACAATGTGAGCGGTCAGTGTCAAATATAGTTATATATAGTTATCGTTATTAACATTATTATTATTATTATTATTATTATTATTATTATTATTATTATTATTATTATTATTATTATTATTATAATCATCATCATCATCATCATCATCATCATTATTATTATTATTATTATTATTATTATTATTATTATTATTATTATTATTATTTATTATTATTATTATTATTATTATCAATGTCTTCATTATCACAATCATCATTATCCTTTCGAGCAACATTACGCTTATTATTATTATTATTATTATTATTATTATTATTTGTTGTTGTTGTGGTTGTTGTTGTTGTTGTTGTTGTTGGTGGTGGTGGTGGTGTTGGTGGTGGTGGTCGTGGTGGCCGTAGGTAGGTAGTAATAATAATAGTAGTAGTAGTAGCAGCAGCAGCAGCAGCAGCAGCAGCAGCAGCAGCAGTAGTAGTAGTAGTAGTAGCAGTAGCAGCAGCCGCAGCAGCAGCAGTAGCAGCAGCAGTAGTAGTAGTAGTAGCAGCAGCAGTAGCAGCAGCAGCAGCAGCAGTAGTAGTAGTAGTAGCAGCAGCAGCAGCAGCAGCAGCAGCAGCAGCATTAGTAGTAGTAGCAGCAGCAGTAGCAGCAGCAGCAGCAGTAGCAGCAGCAGCAGCAGTAGTAGTAGTAGTAGCAGCAGCAGCAGCAGTAGCAGCAGCAGTAGTAGCAGCAGTAGCAGGAGCAGTAGTAGTAGTAGTAGTAGTAGTAGCAGCAGCAGTAGTAGTAGTAGTAGCAGTAGCAGCAGCCGCAGCAGCAGCAGTAGCAGCAGTAGTAGTAGTAGTAGTAGCAGCAGTAGCAGCAGTAGTAGCAGTAGCAGTAGCAGCAGTAGCAGCAGCAGCAGCAGCAGCAGCAGCAGCAGTAGTAGCAGCAGCAGTAGCAGTAGCAGCAGCAGCAGCAGCAGTAGTAGTAGCAGCAGCAGCAGCAGCAGTAGTAGTAGTAGCAGCAGCAGCAGCAGTAGTAGTTTACACCCTATGCGTGCTGCATCATATTTCAGAGCAGAGCAGCAGCCAGCTTGTAGTACACAAGGACCGACCTGTCCCTGGTACAGGATGCAGTTTTCCTGGATTAAATACTATTTTATTCAAACAAATATTACTCTTGATATTTCTTCTTTTCAATAAAGCTGAATAACTCTCTTAACCCTTTGGACCCAAATGGCAAAAAAAAACCCACCAAAATCCTTACGATTTAAAAAAATAAATATGTTTAATTTTGAAACTAATTGTACTGGGAGCCCCTGTAAAATTTGTTTCAGAATACTCAACAGCTTACCAGTATGATTGTTTTAAAATTGAGATTCTGGGAAGTCAGGGTTCAAAGGGTTAATCAGGGACTTCCACTTCTCCTTCTTATATAGGAGCATCCAGATATACTTCAGCATCCTCTAAGCTATACTAAGACTAAGTGACGTGTGTCATGACGCCATAATCATGACGTCATAAATGACTCGATATAGTCAGTCTTTAACGCTTAATAGTCCGGCACGTTGTACAAATTGTATGTCTTTACCGTTTACTGAACATTCTGTTGAATATTTTGAAACTAATTTGACTGGCCGCTGTTGCACCGAGACAAATTAGTTTAAAAATATTCAAAAGCTTACATGTATAGTTACCTGGAAAGTGATAGTCTGGGAGTTCAGAGATCGATCGATCCCAACATGGGAGCGGTGTGGGTGAAGCTTAGATTGAGATTGGCGGGGCATAGCTAAAAGTGGAAAGGTCTATTGGCTTCTTTTCAAGTGATGATTCTGGCTGATTGCAGATGGAATTAAGCTGTCCCTCAAGTATATGACGTCAGTAATTAACTATGTGACATGTAGGCTGACGTCACAACGACAATGGCGTGTTCCAACGCCGTCACGTAGGTCAAAAGTCCGTCAAATGTATGAAGTGTATGTCTTTGGGGGATTTGTATGCTCTTGAATATTTTATATTTTATTGTGTATCTAAGTGAAAGTCGCATGCCAAGGCCGACATATAACATTAGATCGTAGATAATGGCACATTGGCGTGGTTGGTTAAACCGCAGTGCCACGCATACTTCGAGTTTCAGTCCAAATAACCGGGTTCGGTCCCGCGCTTAGGCATGTGATCTAGGTGTAAAACCATCCCATGCGCCATACGTCATTCACACATCAATCGCAGGGGACGTAAAATCGTGTCCGGTCCTGTATCGGCCCTGTATCAGGACCTCGGTTCTGAATACGTTCTGATAGTGTAAATAGTATCTAAACCACATTTGGAAGCTTTGCAATAAGTTGGCCCATAATGCGCGCAACTAAGAAACAAAACCTTGTAAATACGCTCAGTCATTGTAAGCAGTGATGCGAATATGTGCCCCCACCCACCCACCACCCACCCGCACTCCCCCTCACCCCCACCTCCAGCCCCTCACCCCGCCCGTTAGCAATGGTGCAGATGTATAATTCGCATATTGCACCTTACTGCAGGGGCGGATCCAGGAATTTGTGCTATGGTGGTGTGCGTAAATGGTGGAGGGTCTGGCTGGGGTGTGTCCCTCTCCAACAGACGGGTGGGTGGGGAGGGGGGGGGGAGGGGCCTGCATTCTGAGTGATCAAGAATCTTATTTTTTGCACGGTCACCAAAAATAATAGTATGCTTGAACAATTTTAGGGGGGGGGGGCGGTGGGGGCAGGTACCGTACACTTGAATCTGCCACTGCCTTACTGAGCAGCATAACTGTTGTAGCTTGCGGGGGCATGTGCTGGTCTGTGATGTTGCTCCACTCCATTGCACCGCATGTACAGGATGTGCAGGATGGCTGGTTAGCTACGGTTCTTGGGATTATTGATCCATATCGTGTCTCTCCGGAAGGTACAAAGACCAACTTCTAGAGCTGGTGGAATGTTCACATTCCAGTGGGGCCGTGCGATCATTGCTGCCGAGATTGAACCTCACTGTCTCGTCCCAACTGTTAACTAAATTAAAAGTCTGGACTTGTGATATAACTAAACGTAAGAATAATAACTATACAAACAATGCTACTCATTTGACAATAATGAGCAAATAATACAGTACATAGAGCCACTTGGTGTTCGTTCTACGTGGTCTCGCCGAAGGTACCACACAGATTCGTAAATCCGCAGAGGTATCCCCGCAAGGGAGCATCGCAACGAGGCTACTTGGTAGTTTAATATAAACTAATTACACCCCTAACACTCACAAAACATTGTTGTTGCGAGAGGATAGCGCCTCACACGGGCCTCCATCACAGGAAAGTGCTTTCAACGCCGAAGCGGAGGAAAAGAACTGGCAAAAAGGGCCACTCTTTTGTTCAACAAAAAGCTACGTGCTGGTCAATCCTCGTGAAGCCATAATTAATGTGATGCACACTGGTTTATGTGAAGACGGGTCGAATGATTTCCGAAGAATTCACAGGTCCCCATCTTATGTAGCTCCAAAGAAACTGCATTGGTAGCTGCCGCTTTATTTATGCGGGCCTTTGCTGCATTATAACCTACCATTTGGTTATTAGATACGATTCCAAGCTTTGGCCGCATGTGGCAAGGATTCCTACCTATCTTTAGACACATATATCTAACAGGCGAGGTTGCCCACCTTCCTGAAGGTCGCCCCACATAGCATCTTCCTCAGAAAGACAGCGTGCATACATGTTATGGAGCAATAGCTTCCGAATCATATGATGATCCGGTCACCATCGTCCCGCAACCACATATAACATCACCAGTACGAGTTACAGTTCACAAAAGCAATTTAGAAAGCACAATATCATTTATGGTGGGGAGTAAGAGACAGATATCCATCGCTAGTGACCTTCCCGTATGGGCGTGGTGGGTTCCAAGACCTCACCCGGACAGTAAACCAAGTTGGATGGAGATCTGCATCTCGTCCGTCACCCATGTGTTATGGAATTAACATATTACCTGTCATTAGGGTTAAGTTCCATAATGCCCAGAGATGCACTGCAGGCCGAGTTCACATAATATAATTATCTTTTCGCAGTGCTTCCTACATTGGCAGGGGAATCTAAACTAACTGGTATCCGAGGATACAAGGGGAGTGTATGTAAATCGACACTTTAGTTATCACCGCTTGGAAACCCCAATAGTTTCCCAGAGTAAGATCCTGCCAACGTGTCGACTGGAAGTTCAGACAATTATTAAGACTTATGGCTTTGAAGAGCGTAGAAAGAGACAATAACTCAATATTAATAAGAGGCCGTGATGAGCTTCCCACATTCGTGTGGGAGGGAATGTTGCGGGAAAAGGTGTCTCTAACTTTTCGGATTTATAAAAGATAGGTGCATGCTAACGATGTTGTTGATGATGTTGAATGTCTCCGTTATGTCCTCTCTATAACCGCGCGATGATGAATTGATGTATCCAGGCTTGCGGGCAAGTGTGTTCTGTATGCTCCTGCCTTTCTGTATCTTGGTGTGATGTTCTGACTGCTCAGGGGGTGGGGGTTGAGGCTTGGTAGGGCGGTTGTGGTCGGGGATTCCCTTTGGGTGGAGAGGGTCATCTCCTGTTACACGATGGTTGGCATGTTGTCATAATTTTTAAGAACTGGGAATATTCGAGCAAAGAGTCTGATGAACAGGCTGCTTCCTGCCCAGCACCAGACGGGGTTGGTGGTGGGGGGGGGGGGGGGGGGGGGTGACTGTGGTGGGGGATGCCACCTCCTCTGTAGCAGCTACCTCTCTCATATCTGAAGATTGACAGTCAACAGAAGATGAATGAAGTGTGAACTGGACAGGACCGATGATGTCCGAACTCGGTGCATAGATAAGTGACGCGAATTGGGGTGGGGGTGGTGGTGCTATAGGATGGGGTGCACCTTGGGATTGGTGGTTTCACGTTTTGCGGGCTTGGAGGGGTACACCGAGTTGTGCGGTTTTGCTGTTCTTCAAAACAAGCCAAGCCCTCATCAAGCCTCTTCGCTTCCATGCTATTTACTACATGTTCCACTCCACAGGAAGCATGGCCTGGGGCAGCCTAAGCTTCTGCTTGTTGCAACTCTATAATTGGGGTAATAGTATGAAGTGGGTGGGAATGGGAAGAGGTCGGTGGAACAACTTTACCATCCTTCGCCTTGGACAGCACAAATGAGAAATTCCTCAGATACGACTTTCCAGATCTTGTAGACCCGCTCTGAGGCAGGAGAGGGCGAGTACGTATCTCGTCATCGTCCTCAGCATTAGTCATATGTTCACTGGATTCCTGGCTTGGTCGGAGAGGGGTCGAACTGGCACCACGGTGCTCAGTGCTCGGGACTAACGTCGGGAATGCCTGTTTCTGTAGAGACATCTGTTTGGGTACCAGTGTCGCATGGAATGCCCAGCCTGAGCTCTGGCACTGGGTTATCACTGACACAAGGTTTAAGTCGATCGAAGTGGATGACTGAGGTCAGGCCATCCAAGGCACGGATATGGTAGGTCACGTCTGACTTCATACTTACTACCACATAGGAGCCTTTCCACTGGTAACTCAGTTTACTTGGCACGTTTGCAGAACATCGCGAATGGTGAACCCAAACCATCTTTTCCACATCATAGGCATCTCTATGCACTCGCTGGTCGTGCCACGTTTTCTGATGCTGGTGTGCAGTGAATAAAGTTGCTCTCACTAGCTCATGGGTCTGTTCTATCTGCTGCCGCATGAACTCTACAGAGAGAGAGAGAGAGAGAGAGAGAGAGAGAGAGAGAGAGAGAGATTGTGAATTTTTCTCTCATGGGATCCTGGGCATGGCCACATCCAGGGGTAAGGCTCATTCACGGTCTAACATTAACCGAGCAGGGGTATAACCCGTGCTGGAATGTATCGAAGTACGGTATGCCATGAGCACATATGGGAGTCGAAGATCCCATATCTCGACAATCAAGGCGTGTTTCTTTAGTCAGCATCTCCGCGAGAGTTCGATTGAACCTCTCCACCATTCTGTCACTGCGAGGGTGATACAGAGTTGTCCTTGTTTTGATGATATGAAACATTTGCAGAGCTCGGAGATCAGCCAGCTCTCAAAATTACGTCCTTGGTCAGAGCGCAGTTCATAGGGCATAACGAATCGTCAGAACACATTGCTTGTCAGAACCTCCACTACTGTAGATGCCTCTTGGTCTGGCAAAGTAAATGCTTCTACCCACTTCCTAAAATAATCTTGCAATACGAGGATGTATTTGTTTCCTTCATCCGTCATATTCAAGGGTCTAAGCACATCAATAGTCGCTCGCTCCCACGGTGCACCAACAATTTTAACTTGCAGAGGTGCGGAATGGTGCTGGCTAACAGCGCGTCTTTGACATGGGACACATTTGGTGGCACATGCCTTCACACTATCATGTATCCTGATGCAGTGGAATTTCTGTTTTATTCGTATTGTAGTTCACTCGACGGCTAGGTGTCCAGCACTATTGTTTAGTTGTTCTAGAATAGTTTTACGATAATGCTCAGGGATCACTATCCAGTTATTAATGTAGAGAATGTTGTCTTGTATATGACACTCTCCAAACCGCTGATAGTAGTAGTTTGCGGTTGTGGAAAGTGGTGTAACAGATTCGTTAGGAGGATGTACCCGCTCCTGGATCCACGCGTATATCTTCGGTGTTTGCACGTATGTTGCTTGTTTGTGAGTGACTGTCTCCATGTTCCACTCTGCGCACCACAATTCGGGGAACACTGGAGATGGCTGTGTAGTATGTGTCATGGTGGTGGCCAATTCTTGTTCATCCTCAAGCCCAATTCTGCTCAAGGCATCGGCATTTCCATGCAGTTTGCCGGGTCTATGAACAACATTGAAGTTGAAGGCCTGCCAGGATTCCTGCCACCTCGCCACCTGGCCCTCCAGATTTTTTAGGTTTCTGAGCCAGCACAGTGAGGCATGATCTGTATGCAGGGTAAATGGGCGCCCATACAGAAAGTGTTTATAATACTTGTCGAAAATGAACAGCAGCTAACTTCTTCTTCTTCTTTTCGATCGCTGGTATCACACTTGGAGAGCAGTTCTCAAGATGAAATCTGTGGTTTTCTGCAGTTCTTCCACAGGTCCATACAGCTTTTCAAGAAAAGAGGCTGACAAAGGCCAGCTCTCTTCTCTCAGCAGCTGATACGTACTGCAACATTGAAGTATGTGCTCTGTGGTCTGTTCTGCTTCTCCACAAGGACAAGCAGGCGATGTCGTGAGGTGGAACCGCCTGTACATGTTGTAGATATGGGATTGTCTTGTGGGAGTCATGACCCCGCCGGATGTCTTATATTTTCGAGTAAGTCCCAAGAGAAATTTATGATTTGAAAATACCAGGTGAGCTAATGGACCGGTTGACTTTATACTTTTAATATTTAACTTATTATTACATCAGCCAGTGCTGATGATATTCGGTTTCTGATAAATGGATGATGTGCGGATATGGCACATTCGAACTTATTAGATAAAGTTTTATCATCAAAATTGAAATAGCCAAATTGATTAGAATAGGTTCCACGTTTCTGAGTTGATGTATATTTGGAAATAGTTTGGATGAAAGTTGTTGCTGCTCAGTCGGCACACACTTTTATAATATTCGGCAGTCGCTTGGAATGATAGTTTAGAAAATAATCAATGTATATTAATCAGTGGAATTGAACGTGACAAACTGACTTAGTTGATGACGTTAGGCATTCTAGGTTCTCATACGAGAATAGAACAACACCAGCTGGCAATGAGATCATACAGCTCATGTGCCTATTAACTCTAGCATCCTACAGGCTTATCCATCGATAGGCAATGGACAGGACACGGACATTGTAGCGTCCTGTAGGAATTAATAACATAATCGAAATTTGTATATCAACTATATGTCACTCATAATGGCATGCAACAACAACACATTCCGTAATGTTGTTAGCTAGCTGACAGATCGCATCAAATCAAAACCAGTTTCCACCACTTTGTCTATGCGAGGCAGCATCTCCATAGAAGAATAACACGAAGTTTGATTGGTCAGGATGACGTCATAATCAATGAGCGTCGATCAAACTCTGTAGCAAAGAATGATATGGAACAGATTTTGTAGTTAACATTGAAATGCGGGGATTGTTGATTGGTCAGAACGACCAACATTTATTAGGTAGGAACTTCTAGGAAGGAATAGGTAGAAGTTGATTGGGGGACTGATTGTCCGGGCCAATCAAGCTGTGCTTATAACGTACCTAGAAGAATTATCAGAACAGATTCGGGTAGAATCTAAATATTTAGATATGTATAGAACCTCAGAATCAGAGATTTTGAGGACTATAAAATATACACTTTCAGATATAGAAGGTTAATCAATCCACCATCTCGATTCACTGAACATCTCGTTGATGTTCAGTTTACTAAGTAGCTATAGAAGTATAGTAGCTGTAGAATTTACTTGTTCTGTACCAGTGAGGTACTAATTTGTTATCTGAGTGATTTTGCTCTAATCCAAATCACTTTGTAAAACTTCTGTACAGTTAGCTTAATAAAATCTATCATCTTACGTGTATGTGAGACAATAGTTCGATTTACTCCTTCCGTTAGCAGTTAGCATTTAGGAATCTGATCAGTGAGTCGGAAGCAACATAGAATATCACATCCTTACCCGATCTTCTTTAGTCAGAATAGGCCCAGCAGTCTTCTAATAAATATCGTCATCACCATCTTCTTGACGAGGCGAGCCAGACTGTCTTGTATCCTTCTCCACCATCGGCAAGAGGTTGTCGCAGCAACCGTCACATCATAATCTTACCGATAGTGAAGCGGGACCATCGGAAGTAATCTTAGTCAGAAAACTGTGATCCAAAATCTTCAATGTGTTGGTTTAGTCTGTTGTGTCCAGTTCTCAGACGAAAAATGGTCACTTGCTCTGGCCTCGAGAGATGATGGTAGGCATCTTCTGATTGAGGTGTTCTATAAAGTGACTTGATGATAGTCTTCATCTCTGTATGGGTAACTATGTTTTCTGTCTGATTCTCTTCTGCACCCACCTTTGCCATCAGCTAACAATTCCCTCTTAGTGGTCGCATAACGTTTCTCCATCTTGTTCAGAGTATGTGAACCATAACCCAGTATGTGCTCTGTTCCATCTTCTGTGACCTGAGATAGAACTGCACCAATGGCATAAGCTGATGCATCAGTGTCTAAGATGAAATCGAGGTTAGGGTTAGGATGAGTAAGAATTTGGGTGGTCGTCAAGCAATCCTTCAGCACCCTGAAGGAACTTTCACACTAACTCATCCACTCAAATGAGCTTTCTTGGTGATCCTGAATAATGGTGATGCAATATCACTAAAGTGACAGATGTATCGACGATAGTACTGGCAAAGACCAAGGAAACTCCGGGTGTCCATGCCTGAAGTGGGGGTCTGCCACTCTGCTACTGCTTTTGTTTTTGAAGGCTGAGTAGCCACTCCATCGCCTGATATGACGCATCCCTTCTTGGGGTTGAGCTTTAGATTCGTGGTATGGAACTGCATTAAGACTTTGTCCAAGTTGGACAGAGTCTGCTCAAACGAGGAGCCAAAGACGATTACGTCGTCGATGTAACAAAGACAGATTTCCCATTGCAGGGTGGTTAATACCTGCTCAATGAGATGCTCGAACGTTCCAGGAGCGTTGCACAATCCATAGGGCATCTTGCGGAACTGGAAAAGACCGTCTCTACACACAAACATGGTCTTCTCCATGTCAGCCTCTTCCATGGCTTCCTGCCAGTACCCACTAGCTAAATCAAGGGTACAAAACCACTTGGTTCCGGACAAAGAATCTAAGGCCTGATCTATTCTAGGTAACGGATACACGTCTTTGATTCTTAGATAATTATGGCAGCGGTAGTCGATACAAAACTGCAAAGATCCGTCCTTCTTGCAAGCTAGTACAATGGGACTGGCCCAGGGGGATGCTGATGTCGCTATTATGCCTGTCCGGAACATGTCGGTCACTTGTTGATGTGCTTCCACCTCCTTGTGAATGGGAAGACGTTGAATGGGTTGTCGAATGGGTCAGTTGTTTCCAGTGTCGATGGAGTGTCGCACGAGATGAGTTTCTCCGAGGTCCATGTCGCCGCCCGAGAAACTATCGCAATATTTATACAAGAGTTTCCGTATGTTACGTTTATGAGATTGCATCAATCCAACTGTGGCATGCAAATATATATCATGTAAATGTTCCAGCAAATCATCAGAAGTTGTTGTTGGTGTAGGTGTAGTAGGGGGTGTCTCCAGTGATGTCACATCCACCAGATGAACACAACGAACTCCTGGTTCAAGAGTTATTGGGTCCATTGTGCCATTGAATATGCGAAACGGTATGTGATCCTTGTTGGTGGTGTCCACGATCATCTGGGGACTGGCACATTGTGAGGCGATTATGTACTCAGGGTCGTGTTTCAGCATGGCTATGTCTGTGTTGTTTCCTAACTGTGGTGCTGTGGACCATAAGATTTTCTCCTGTCCCAGCTTAGTGGTGGCCGTAGATGCCAAAATCACTGCACCCATGTCGTACAGTGTTGATTCCAGTCCAAGGGGTATATGTCGGCCGTGTATGTCTAGTTCCTGTTGTCTGCAATGTATGACAGCTTCGCTGGCACTGAAGAATTCAGAACCAAGCAGAGTATTATTTTGAATAGAGGCAATGACAACTAGCTGGATGAATTGCATCTCCTCTATCTGTATCATGAGGTTTACTGTACCAGCAACGGAAACATCGGCTCCCGTAGCTGTTTGCAAAAATATGCTTGTAGGTTTAAGGGGTGGCTTCTTATGAGGTGGGATGCTCTCATACAAGTGCTTTTTAAACACGGTGATGGAAGCTCCTTTGTCCACAGTGGCACTGGTGAAAACACCGCTAAACAGACAAGCACACTTATATATCACTTTACGGTGTGCCTGTGGAAGAGTTTCCAATGATACTGTCTGCGGGAGTGTTTTTGGTGCTGTATCATCCTGTATATAGTCAGCTTGTTTCCGGATGGCTTCCGTGAGTGCAGTTGGTGGCTGAGTGAGGAAAGGGCCAACCCGTCGTCGTCGCTGCTGCTGCGAGTGCTTATGCGACGATGGAGCTGGGGGTAGCAATGGTGGTGGTGTTGATGTCGTTTCCATGTTTTGAGAGTTAGTGTATACAGCAGTACGGATAGGATTATTACGATCATGGATGAGGGATACTTGCGTGAGCCACTTTTGACAATGCATCATGGGGTGTTTAGTGGATGCGCAGAAGAAACAATGATGGCATGGAGTTTTCCTGTCCTTTGAATGATGCTTCTTCATGTGAGTCCATGATGCAGAATGATGACTTCCATCTGTATCACTGCTGCTTGTGAATTGCAAACCACCAAGGGACACCGGGTGTTAAGTGCTTTGGCGGTGAGTTGTGGTGCTTGTATAAACATGTCGGCAGAGGTGATACAACCTACCACTGCCATTTTACATAGGAAAGAAGGTTGGTTAGATACAGAAATGGCGGGGTTACAATTTCCGACAGGGGGAGATGTCAGTGCTGCAGATGCAGAATGCATCGTTGGTACCGACATATAAGAAGCTGGGTGTGTGTGTATGCATGCTGTCATAGGAGAATGAATTGTTGTGTTGGCCACCTGACGTTGTCATTCAGAGGCCACAGTTGAGCCGGGTTGTGAGAATGGGCACCGAAGTGATTCTGTAATCGGTGCACTCATTAGTTTAATGGGGTCTCAGGCTGCGGGGTACATTGGTCAGCGGTTGGAATTGTTGATGGAGGGTGATTGCTAGCCATGTTGTTGATTGCCTGGCTACTGTAGTGCTGAGGGTGGTGACTAATTTAGTGAGTGGTGAGATTTGCTTGGTGATCTCTTCTAACCTATCATGCGTGTTTTGCTTATTGTTGTTGTGCTGGTTCCTGTGTCCTGGAGCGATGTTGTGGCCTCCGCAATGGGATTGGCCACACCCTCTTCCTCTAGCTGTGTGATTTTGACTGGTAGGTTGATCAGATTGTGTTTGCGGGTCTGATGCTTGTGTTGGTGCGGATGCAGTGCTGTTGTCAGTAGTGGTGGCGATATGCACATCGTTTACTTCATTGATGGGGTGTAGTTGTCGGCGATTATTCTTTTCCCATTCTAAAAAGTTCTCAATATGAACCGCGGTTGCCATCAGTTGTTGAAGACTACCATGCTCCATAATGAATAGTTTTTCTTTTAGACTGGGTTCACCGCTCAACGTGTCGATGAAGGTGTCCAGATGTAAATGTGTGATGTGTAACTAGTTGTTGAATACGACTAGCCAACTCCGGAAGCGTTTCTCCCGAACGTCGATGCAAGTTCTTAAGTTGCAACCAACTTGTTTCCACGAGGGCTGTGGTGCCGAATCTTTCTGACAACGTGCTCACCAACTCTGTGTATGTTGGTGTGTGGTCTGTGCCCAAATCTGCCAGGACCTGCAGTGCTTTTCCAGACAGCTTTGTGGCCAGATACTCTCCTATTTGATGATTCGTCCACCGATTTGTGGAACTTATTATCTCGAACTGAACTTTATAGTTAGCTCAATCATTCTCCCCACAAAATTGGGGTGGTGAGGGGAGAATGATCCGGCCATGTCCACGGTGAGAAGTGATTGGCGCGAATCCTGGTGGTGGTGCTTGAGAGACTAATGAAAACGTGGATGCTGGTCTGCGTGTTGGTGGTGGTTGTGGTGTTGGTTGTGTTGGTGGCGTTTTCCGCAACGAGGCTACTTAGTAGTTTAATATAAACTAATTACACATTGTTGTTGTGAGAGGAAAGTGCCTTCAACGCCGAAGCGGAGGAAAATAGCTGGCAAAAAGCGACACTCTTTTGTTCAAACAAAAAGCTAAGTGCTGGTCAATCCTAGTGAAGCCATAATTAATGTCATGTGCACTGGTTTACATGAAGACGGGTCGAATGATTTCCAAAGAATTCACAGGTCCCCGTCTTATGTAGGTCCAAAGATACTACATTGGTAGTTGCCGCTTTATTTATGCGGGCCTTCTGCTGCATTCTAACCTACCAGTTGGTTATTAGATACGATTCCAAGCTTTTGTCGCATGTGGCAAGGATTCCTACCTATCTTTAGACACATATATCTAACTAGCGAAGATGCCCAGCTTCCCGAAGGTTGCCCCGCATAGCATCTTCCTCAGAAAGACAGCGTGCATACATGTTGCGGAGCAATAGATTCCGAATCATATGACGATCTGGTCACCATCATCCTGCAACGACATATAACATCTCCAGGATGAGTTACCGTTCACAAATGCAATTTAGAAAGCACAATATCATTTATGGTGGGGAGTAAGAGACAGATATTCATCGCTAGTGACCTTCCCGTACGGGTGTGGCAAGTTCCAAGACCTCACCTGGACATTACAATGAGTTAGATGGAGATCTGCGTTTCGTCAGTCACCCGTGTGTTACGGAATTAACATATTATCTGTCATTAAGGTTAAGTTCCAGAATGCCTAGAGATGTACTGCAGGCCGGGTTCATAAATAAATTTTCTTTTCGCAGTGCTTCCTACATTGGCGGGGGAATCTAAACTAACTGGTATCCGAAGATACAGGGGGAGTGTATGTAAATTGACACTTTAGTTATTACCGCTCGGAAACCCAATAGTTTCCCAGAGTCGGATCCTGCCAACGTGTCGACTGGGAGTCCAGACAATTATTAAGCCTTATGGCTTGGAGGAGCGTAGAAAGAAACAATAACTCGATATTAATGAGGCCCTAAGGTAATTGGCCAATTTTACACAACCTAGTCGGTGCATGGTGTTACATATCCACTACAACCGGAAAAGAGGTGTACACTATGTGTCTCTTATGGAGAGATTATCCCTAAATACTTTAAACCTATCCTATCGAGCTAGAATAGCCAGGTTTAGTTGGTAACATGTCAGGCTCGAGCAATTGGAGCATGATCAGCGACCTCAGTGTAAAATTGGTGCTGGGGGAATATAGTGATGCGGATATAATGTTGCTGTATAGTATAGCCTAGCGCACTGCGTCCTAGAGTTTTTACATAGAAACAAAACATAATAACTAAGATGGCTACTTGCCATATACACAACTAACTATTACAGATCTAACAGTGCCTCGGGGCATAGGACCTTACGGTGCTCGTTAGCTATAAGCACACAGAAATCAAGATAATATGTACAGTAAGTAACAGAAAGTATAAAAATGCGGTCTTAAGACCGGAAAGGCACCTATTAGTCATCAGTGTCTATTACGGAAATAATAAATGTTACAATAGTATTGTCATTTGAGTACCTATTGGTCATCAGTACAGTAAGAGTTCATAAACCACGGAAATTGATACGCGACAGCTGAGTAGCGCGAGATGGCTAGATTCCAAATGCTGGGAAGATTTCCGCAGGCAGACTGTTGACGCGGCTCACTCTCAAGACGGTGAAGAAGAACAGTTAGAAAGATGTCCACTAGATCGTCAGAATAACTGATACTGATTCTCGTTTTCTCGCCTCTTTTATACTACTCGTGACGTCAGACGCATGACGCTCCTGCCAATCAATGGCCGAGCAGTAACCAATCAGCGTGCAGTTAAAATAGGTGACGTGGATATCACGTGAACAGCGCATTCCCTATCTATTAATACATACAAGCGATTACGACGTCAAAGTAATATTTTGAAGATAATTTAAACGAGCCTTTTAAACGATAACTCGGCCATTTCTGGTCCGATTATAAAAATTTAATAAGTTTTGGAATCCTCGTTTCATTCTGGCCCTGATTGGTACCTACCAAGAACGACGAGAATAGTGTGATTTGAAGAAATCACCACCACTATAAGCATATACGCTCTCCCAATACTGACACGTGTTGTCAGGGAAGCTGACGCGCGCGCATGCACGCTACGCGTTCTTACAGACTTAGCTGTTTTAACAAAACCTCTCTCATAGGCTTTATACACGCGTACTATCCCACCCAGGGCGGCGTGCGTGGAACGTACCCGGAGCGGCCGTCCCGTACCCAGCCTATCTGGAACGGTCCGTACCCGCCCGATCGATTCATGCTACGCTGTACAGCGCTCCTACATAAAGGGCGTTTGCTCCAAGCAGTAGAAGAAGAGGAAGAAGAAGAAGAAGAAGAAGAAGAAGAAGAAGAAGAAAAATGCAATGGTGTTATAGTTGCGACCTAGGCGGGTTTGGCCGACGACATGCAGACTAATATTAGTTGCAAGTCACAAATAAACATCACTAGACCATCTTATACACAATAATGACGTCATATAGGCTTGTTAAGTGATGGCGCATTTCCGGGTTCAGCTCGATTGTTAAATACACAAAACTATGTTTTTGTTTAGCAACAAATGATGACGTCATAAACACGTGTCTATGATGTAATAAGACAAAATACACACTTCCGGGTTGCGAATCACGCGCTGTGACATCATGCTTAACAAGCCCATAGGGGTGGGTGGGTGATCATACAGTAACAGGGAGGGGAGATAGAATCATACAAATGCACCTTATATTAACGATGATATCACTCCGTTTATTTTATAAATGAATAATTTAATAATTAACGGCAATACAGGTCACGTGACTAATGGTCACATGATGCACCGTTTATATCTTATAGTAATAATAATATACAGTCAAACCTGGGTAAAACGGACACCGTCTGGACCACGCCAGATATGGTCACAAAAAGACAGGTGGTCGCTTTATACAACTCATCGTCCCGGATATCTAGCTTTTGTAGCCAAATGAGTTTATTTCTTTAACCCTTTGACGTCGAAGCCGGGCAAAAAGGGCCTCTGTGGTGGTCCTTTGGAATGCCCATTTGGAAGCGAAAAGAGGGCGATTATTGAAAACTTGCAACTAATGATTGGCTCGATAAACGAGCAAGTCATTCCAGTGGTAAATTATCAAAAAATAGTCTTCTCTTGACCTGCAAATAGACAGTGAATAAACAAATATTCTTTGATCAGATTTAGTCATTAAAGGGTTAAAATGATACCAAAAACAACACTGTGCAGTTACTGAGATATCATTGTACACGGTATCCGATGAAGACAAGACACAATGGTCACAGACCAAGAGGAACTGATTGCAGCTGTATGATGTTTCTGCTGCTGCTGCTGCTGCTGCTGTTGCCGGGGCTGCTGCTGGTGCTGCTGCTGCTGCTGCTGCTGGTGCTACTACTGCTGCTGCTGCTGCTACTACTACTACTACTACTACTACTACTACTACTACTACTACTACTACTACTACTACTACTACTACTACTACTACTACTACTACTACTACTACTACACCTACTACTACTACTACTACTACTACTACTACTACTACTACTACTACTACTACTACTACTACTACTACTACTACTACTACTACTACTACTACTACTACTACAGCCACAGAATATAGTAGCCTACACCACCACCATGCACAATTTCCTGCCTGCATTCCATACTTTTTAGAAAACATAGTTCCGTCGCTTTGATGGCGTAACAAGATAGTCAGTCATTATGCTAAAGGCGTATTCTCTGTAGGAAGCCACGCCTTCCCCTCATAACGCGTGTTACTTGTCCGGTACTGGGACAATACCAGGCCAACATGGCCCGGTACAGGCCCAGTAATATGTATTATCAGAGTTTATTGTTAAATTACATTTGGCCACAAAAGTAGGTTACCATTTTAGACAGATTTGTCCGTAAACAATGTTAAACATATTGCCGTCACCGCTATTACGTTCACAAGTAAGACATGACCACTACCAACTAAAATGACAATTTTCTCTTGAGTAGAGTCAGTGTTATTCAATAGCGTATATGTTACAGTAAATATATATGTGATATCATACAATCAACGGATAATAATACTGTGGAATGATGGCAATATGTATACAGGTATAATTCTCAAATAATGATAGCAGTCTTTAAACATAGTACCTTTTAAATCTGACTTTCGTGTTCTTGACAAGCTTTCACAGAGGATGAAGCATATTTCAGCGCAAAAGCGTGTTGAATAGCCATAGAGTATAAAAATCAATAAGGTCGGAAGGAGGCGGGGTATACGATGTATCACAGTTGAATTAAGAAATATGTTCTTGCAATACAACGAAATGTTAGACGCGTGCGTTTGACTCTATCATTATTAACGATCTAAAGATATAAAATATACCAAAATCCACAACACGGATTCCGATAGAGGGCGGGGGCAATAGATGGATCCATTTCTACCAATGCCCCGCCCATTTCTAACTAAACTCCGCCCATTTTTACGGGTGTTGGAAGTCGATTAATATTCCGGGACTGGTGGCTAGTCATTTCTTTTCGAATATCCACCAAACTGTTTATTAAATGTGTGATATTTCAAATGCCTTATAATTACGCCAAAAATACTCATATGGCCTACTCTTAAAGCTGCACAATCACACCAAATTGCTTGAAAATAAAATTGTTAAAAGCGATTACTTTTAGAGGATTAGATTGCGTACATCAACGTAGTGAAACGAAATAAATCGTAGCATATGATGATTTCATTCCGTATAAATTAATTAAAAAAATTTAGTTGTGAAGTTGAATTATGGACTCATGCATCTAATTCAACTTAACAACTAAAAAGTTATATTAATTTATACGTAATGATATCATCATATGCTAAGATTTATTTCGTTTCATTACATCTAGACACAATTTCAGCATTTAAAAGTATACAATTTTAACTATTTTATTTTCAAGCATTTTAGTGTGAATATGCACCTTTAAGTTAATGATACTTCCATTTCCCGTTCAAAACCGATTCCATTACCTTACAAAGTGGGCGGAGCATACCTAGAAACGGACCACGTAAATCACGTGACGTGTAGGATGACATCCTAATCAATTACGTCATGAATGACGTAGCTAAGTTCGGCACGAACACTTAATTGATGACGGACTAAGCATTGTTGTACGAATTGTATGTCTTTACTATATAATAAGCATGTTGTTGAATATTTTGAAACTAGCAACAATACCGGGTCAAATTAGTTTCAAAATATTCAACAGCTTACCTGCATAGTTTTCTGGAAATTGAGATTCAGAGGGTGCATGGATCTATGGATCCCAACACGGGCGAAGCATGGGGGGGGGGGGCTTGACAAGAGCTGAGCGGAGCATAGCTAAAAGTGAATCCCTCCATTGCCAGCGAGCTGTGGTGTTACACATTTAGAAGAAATTAGGTGTAATAAGGACTCTGGCGTGCATAGATGAATCTCTCTGCGCAGTCAAATGGGCAAGGTTTCCGCTAAGAGCATAGGATGAACGGACCAAGGATAAAGAAGAGCCATTTTTGATTGAAGCGAAAGTTTTGGTTCAGAAAAGGCAGGGATGGTACAGGTGTTACTTCCGCGTTTACGACAACTTTGCGAAAATGTAATAGAGCATAACAAAGAATTAACTATTGTCTTTGAGGAGAAAGAAAAAGCCATCCAAAAGGGTAATAAACAGAGACAGTCTGTCGGGTTACACGTGAAAGATACCACGTCAAAGGACAAATACCCTAGGGAAAGTACCTTCACAAAAGATGGAAGAATTCACAGACAGATTGAGACGAGATGACGCGCAACATCAGTTTCAAGCTTGCCCAATTCTTATGACACCCAAATATACCATATAGCGACCAAGGCTCAGCTGATAAATACAATTTTCATACCTACCTTAACATACCTGTGCCAGGTATGGGCTCTACGCAAACGCCTCGAAAGAACGCTCACCACCTATGAAGGTGTTTGCGAAGAGCGGTAAATAACACAGGAAGAGACCGGATGGATTAGAAATGAAACTATCTTGGATGTTAGGATTACCACCAACCCTCAAGCACATAGAAGAGCAAAGGGTCAAGTGTTTCGGCCACGTGAACATATTGGGTACAAACCAGCCAGCCTTCAGAGCATACATTATGCGTTGCACGTGATTCAAAGTCAAAGGAAGGCCAAGAAAAAGATGGATTGACGGCGTAACTGAAACCCTTCCGAACCATGGCCTATCAAGCCGCCAAGCACCCCACCTGCCAGCTGACAAGAAGCATCACCTCCTCGCGACGTCTTCAGGTACAAGCGAGAGAATAAAATAACGTATCATTGCGCATAGAGGATATACACTTAGTTATGCGTCCTTTCACTGTTGTTACACATATTCATAATATATAAAATATAATATATGTAAATGCTGGTAAACGGATCACTTTAACAACACTAAATACTGGTGGAGACGATATGGTGTTATATTATCTAAGTCAGAAACCTGGGAAATGAGGATGTGCCGACATGATAGCGGTTGGTTAACTCTTTTGGAATCAAAATGCCAAAATACCAAGTGCATCCTATACGATATAAAAAGAATATTCTGTTGATTACTTTGAAACTAATTTGCCTGGTCCACCAAGACAAGCCGTTTTCATACTAGGTTGGCTGCCTTGACAACTTATGGAGTTATATTGGCAGGTCACGTGGCTATCAAAGACTCTTCTCGCTAGTTGTTTTCAGCTGTGTCTGGGAAATCGTAGCTCATTGAAGGTAGCTGAAAGATTAAACATAGATACTGTAGTAGTAGTAGTAGTAGTGGTAGTAGTAGTAATAGTAGTAGTAGTGGTAGTAGTAGTAGTAGTAGTAGTAGTAGTAGTAGTAGTAGTAGTAGCAGCAGCAGCAGCAGCAGCAGCAGCAGCAGCAGTAGTAGTACTAGTAGTAGTACTAGTAGTAGTAGTAGTAGTAGTAGTAGTAGTAGTAGTAGTAGTAGTAGTAGTAGCAGTAGCAGTAGTAGTAGTAGTAGTAGTAGTAGTAGTAGTAGTAGTAGTAGTAGTGGTGGTAGTAGTAGTAGTAGTAGTAGTAGTAGTAGTAGTAGTAGTAGTAGTAGTAGTAGTAGTAGTAGTAGTAGTAGTAGTAGTAGTAGTAGTAGTAGTAGTAGCGTAGTTGTGATGTCGTTGGTGGCCGTGGCGCTGTTAGTGTTGCCGACAATATCACCGGTGTGGTGGTGGATGTTGTGCTGCTGGCTGTGATGGTGGTCGTCGTCGTCGTCGTCGTCGTCGTCGTCGTCGTCGTCGTCGTCGTTGTTGTTGTTCATGTTCCTCCCTTATGCAGATGGTCAAATTTGTCATTTCATGGAATCCTACAGTGCGAACGAATAGACTTTAATGTGAATATTGTCTCTGACCAATATAGGGATCCGAACCGTTGGTCAAGTATCTGATCTCATAATCAATTACGTCACTTGGTAGCCGAGCTCACACTCATAATAACGTGTCTCCACCGCGAAAGTAAAACAAAATCTGCGACAAAATTGTACGAATTGTATGTCTTTGATAAATTAAAAATTGAATAAACATATATTTTGAAAATAGGCAGAAGCAGCTCCCAATCAAATTAGTTTCAAAATAGTACCTGTAGTTACTTTGAAACTTAGATTCTGGGAATTCCTGTCTCAAAGCTTCAAATCGATTCCAATATACGTGCAAAATGGAGGGTTCCAGTTTCTCAGTCAATCATATGATGTAAAGATTTTTCTTAGTCAATCTTATGACGTAAAAACTAACTATGCCACGTGTAAGATGACGTGATAATCAATTACATCTGTAATGACGTAGCTAAGTTAGTCACGAACGCTTACTTGATGATGGACTAAGCGTTGTTGTACGAACTTTATGTCTTTACTTTTTAATAAACTGATGTTGAATATTTTGAAACTAATTTGAGTGGACGTTGTTGCTGCCATAGGCAGAAACGCCGCCGAGTCAAATTAGTTTCAAAATATTCAACAACGTACCTGTATAGTTTTCAGAAAATTGATAGTAAGGGAGTTCGGGGATCTATCTAGCCCAACACGGGCGAAGTGTGGATAGAGGTTAACCCTTTAACGACTAAATTTGTTCAAAAAATTTAAATATTTACTTATTGAATGACCATTTGCAGGCCAAGAGGAGACTATTTTTGAAAATTTACCCCTGGAATGACTGGCTCGATAACCGCGCCAGTCATTCCAGTGGTAAATTGTCAAAAATAGTCTTCTCTTGGCCTGCAAATGGACATTTCTCAAGACCCCTGCAGAGGCCGGTCTTGGCTGGTTTCGTCCTGAAAGGGGTAGCTAAAGATGGGCGGGGTTGAGGGTGGGGGAGGGGGGGGGGGGTGGAATTAGCTAAAACTGAATGCCTCCATTGCGCAAAGTTTAGCTAGAAATGAGTAGGCTTATCCAGGATTTATTCTACGCGGCCTTTTCCACTGTCCGCGGTCTGGAACTTTGCTATTTTTGATAGATTCGTAACAAACCTGCTCTCAAAGTTCCAGACCGCGGACAGTGGAAAAGGCCAAAAAGAATGCTATTTTTGATAGGTTCGAAACAAACTTGCTCTCATTCTTTTGGTCTGCAAATGGGTATTCCTCAAGGTCACTGCAGAGAATGGAGGAAGGCAGGTTTAGCTAAGCTCCACCCACACTTCGCCGTGTTGGCATCGATCGATCCCTGAGCTGCCTGCCTGACTATCAATTTCCAAAAAACTATACGGGTAAGCTGTTGAATATTTTGAAACTAATTTGACTGGGTGATGTTTCTGCCTATGGCAACAACAGCGCCCAGTCAAATTAGTTTCAAAATATTCAACAGCATCTTTATTAAATAGTAAATACATGCAATTCGTACAACCACTCTTAGTCCGTCATCAATTAAGCGTTCGTGACGAGCCTATCTACGTCATTCGTGATGGCATTGATTATTGATTATGACGTCATCCTACAGCTCACGTAGTTGATTATGACGTCATAAGATTGGTGAATAAACTGGAAAGGTTAATTAAAGTGCTAAGTGTCAAAACTGTACAAGTTCTTTCATCAACGGAACAGGGTATATTTATTCTTACCAATACTGGGACTCGCTTCCCATATTTACTCCAGAATGTAGCGCGCGCGCTTCTCTTGTGTCCAGTCCTCTGGTCAAACGTTTGAAACTCGTCATATGGAGGCGAGTATAGGTGCAGCGTGACGGCTTTCTCTGAATGGCTAGGATTCGCAACACGATGTAGGCCAATAGAATCTGACAAAATCACGTGACAACACTTGCGATCATACGACCATTTTGATGTGTAGGATTATAAACATCTCATTCCCTCCCTCTATCTTACTTCTTCCCGCCATACCTCCCAGCGTCCATCACTCCATCCGGCTTTCCATACCTCTCCCCATCCATCCTTCTATGAGTTTCTCCATCACTCCCTGAATAGTTCACTTCCCCCCCCCTCCCCCCTCCATTCGTCGTGCGTGCGCGCGTGCGTGTGGACCAGCGTGCGTGCGTGCGGTCGCATAGGTGTGTGCGTTAGCTCGCGCGTGCGTGCGTGTGTGGGTGCGTAGGTGCGTGTGTGGGTGGGTGCGTGGGTGCGAGAGTGTGCGTGCGTAAGTGCGTATGCGAGTGCCTGCGTGCGTGGGCGCGTGCGTGTCTCTGTTGTTGTTAGTATCTATCATTCACCATTGATGTATTTTACAGCGTCTGTCGGGAATACCGCCTCCTCTCGTGGCACCATGGGTCTCTCAGGTTCCTGCTCATCTGGCCAGTCGTACACCGACTCCTAAGGAATGAGTAAAGTTAACCCGGTAAACCCTGTATTCCTACAATTCTAATTTCAAGGTAATTAGGTAAGCTGTTGAATATTTTGAAACTAAATTGACTGGGAGCTATCGCTGCCTATCGCAGCAATAGCTCCCAGTCAAATTAGTTTCAGAATATTCAACAGAATTTGTATTAAATTGTAAATATGTTTTCACATTCGGGCGGGTTTAAAGGGGTAAATGCTTCTAAACCTGTCTATAACGGTTACTGTATGGACCATCGAAAAGTGGTTCCTAAAGACAGATGGTCGTCTAATACAATTCATTTATTATATTACACACGTTAACGACGATCCTATAACCACCTGTCTTAACGAACCATCGTCTTCATGTATCCATTCTGTAACCTCTCCTTGAACCCTTACATGGCAGTCATATACTGAGATTAAAGACGTGTCGTCGTCATCGTCGTCATTGTCATCGTCGTCGCCACCGTCCTGGTAATTGTCATCGCCACCGTCATCATTGATGTCGGCGTTGTCTTCTTCCTCTTCTTCATCTTCTTCGTCATCGTCGTCGTCGTAGCCGTCGTCGTCGCTGTCGTAGGCGTCGGCGTCTTCTTCTTCCTCTTCTTTTCTTTGTCTTCGTCGTCATCAGTGGCGTCGTCGGCGTTTTCGTCGTCGTCCTAGCCGCCCCTGTCACCACCATCGCCATCGTTGTCGCCGTCGTCGTAGTCGTCGTAAACATCAACATCATCGTCGTTGTCAGTATTATTATCGCTTACTTTGACATCGCCTCCGATCACTTTGAGAAAGCAGTGAGCGTCTGCGTGTGAATGTATACTCGAGCCTTGACCTTCATTCCAACACAAGACCATTAAGTTAAACCGACCATTACCGGCATCCACCAGGTTCCTCGTATACCTATTCAATAATAATAATAATAATGATAATAATAATAATAATAATAATAATAATAATAATAATAATAATAATAATAATAATAATAATAATAATAATAATAATAACGACGACGACGACGACGACGACGACGACGACGACGAACGATAATAAAACGTTAATACGCATACTATGACTAAAGAACTCCTATCCGTTTGTCATTCCTTCACGCACGCACGCACGCACGCACGCACGCACGCACGCACGCACGCACGTACGCACGCACGCACGTACGCACGCACGCACGCACGCACGCATCAAATCTGCAATAATACTAAATAATGAAATTAGTCGTATTTTTGGCATTCTATCGGCCGAGTGCTATCGGCTTTTACAGGAATCAACAATGGACGAAGCTGATCTGTCAGTCAAGTATATGACGTCATAATTAATCACATCACACTTAGACTGACGTCACAATCGTAATTGACATAGAATACTCTGTCATGAAGCTGTAAAAGTACTACTATGCATAAAATGTACGATGTGTGTGTGTGTCTTTGACTGATTTACTATTTAATAAACATTCTGTTGAATATTTTGAAACTCATTTGACTGGGCGCTGTTGCTGCCATAGATTGATCGCAGTCCCGAGGACTTGATGACGTATATTAATACGTCATCAAAAACGCGCCTCTAAACTCAAGACGCACCCGGGAAGAATCAGGCACGCGCAGGATTCCACATGCTCGTCAGATGATAAATAACACTTCAGGGTATGTCCAGGAGAATTGACGGATCCGATCTGTCACTCAAGCATCTGACGTCATAGTTAAACGCGTCACTTCTTGGCTGACATCACAAACAACGACGAGGCTAATAGTCCGCCAATAAATTAGTTAGTCTACGAATTGTATATCTTTGAGGAGTTTACAATTTAATAAACATTCTGTTGGATATTTTGAAACTAATTTGATTGGGCTTTTTTTCAAAATATTCAACAGCTTACCTCAGCTTAATTTAGATTCTATGAATTAAGGTTTAATTATTTCAAATCGATTCCAACAAGCATTCAAACTGGGAGGAGCTTGTTTCAAAACATTCAACAGCATGTTTATTAAATAGCAAAGACATGCAGTTCATACCAGCAAATCGTTTTCCTCCACCAATTAAGCGTTCGTGACGAACTTAGCTACGTCATTCACGACGTAGTTGATTATGACGTCATTCTAGACGTCACGTCGTTGAGTATGACATCATAGGATTGACTGAGAAACTGGAATCCTCCATTGGCAATTGAATTTTCAAGGTGTGGAAAGACCAGATTTAATCGTACACTGTTAAATTATCATATTTAACATTCACATTTTCAATCGCAAATTAAACTGACCTTAAAGGTCATATTTGGAGAAATCCCTTTTATGTACAATTTTGCAAGTATTTAAGGAATTCTTGTATACTAATTAATAACAAACCAGCTGTATGTGTCTAACATTCACCAAATAGATAATATTAAGCCGCGAAGTCGGCGCATGATCGAATACACGAAATTACGTGATGACTTACCTCCCTTGATTTTGAGATCTTCAGCGTCAATATTTGACGTAATAGTGGAACAAGCTATTATACCGTAACGTTGAATACATGCAGCTCCGTTCAACTTCAGCAGGAAATAAGTACAGTTTGGTTGCATTTTACCGATCAGGCAAAGATAAAAATAGCTTTTTCAGGTCTTATGCCAATAAAAATAATAGAAAGGTATATGTTGATTGATTTTAACCCTAAATAAACAACTGACCTTAGAGTCTAATGTGCGCTAGCGGAATAACAGTTTTTGTAGCTGAATTAAATACATGTGCATAGATAAAACAGACACACGTAGGTCAGCTAGATCTTTCTTATCTGTCTAAAACAAAAATTGTGTGAGATCTCAAGGCATTTTCTTTAATTCTGACATTTTGGCTGCGGCTACGTAGGCTACATATGCTTTAGGCCTAGAGTGTGTGTGTGTGTGTGTGTGTGTGTGTGTGTGTGTGTGTGTGTGTGTGTGTGTAGTTAGAATCACGCAAAAACGGCAACAGCTACGAAAAACCAATGCGGCAGATTTTTCTCGGTTTTATGTTTCCAGGCATGTTTGTGAACACGATTGCTTCAATGGCGATTTTGGCTCGATAGAAATGTGCGTGAACAAAATTAGCCTGTAAATGACAAGATAATTTAATGTACAAGTGTGTGAGTTTTTAAAGCTTAGCATATACATACTCATTATTTTCGAGACCAACTGTTTGTAGGTTTTATCAGACACCCTTCTGGTTTTACCTAACATGCATAGGCCTGTGTTACTAGTAAGATTACAGTTGAATATGTGAAGAAAAATAATCGATAGTACATGACCGTAGCAATGGTTGGATGGTGGGGTTGGTTGGGGGGTGTAAGGGGTGGTGGGGCTGCCAGTTGGGGAATCGACGGGCCTGCATATTTTCACGTTGATGCAAAGCATATTATTTTGAGAAATTACCACTGGGCTTATTGAAAATCACCACCGGGCGATAAAACAAGCATTCCGTATGATGGAAGCACATAAATAGTAGCAGATGAACGAATTCATAGGAAGACTGACATATCGGTTATCGATCGTCCCGCTTTCAGTTCATGCGGACGTCAATGAAAGCTTATAGTAAACAAACAATTTTGACAGTCTTCGACGCGTAAGCTATCCAACGTAAATTTGTGCACTCTTAATAAACGTAGGCCTATCTAAATATGACAATTTAGTTCATCTTACCCACCTGTTATAAATTATCATTGTCACGCTTTTTGCGCATCTTCACTCATATATGTGCGTTTTCAGAATACGCGACAATTGTACACACGCAGGGCCAGCATTTGTCTCTAGTAAGTACACCTACAAATTACTCCAGTAAAAGCGTTGGAGAGTGAGTGCCGTTATGCGTAAATTTATACGTTAGCTACATTACATTCAAAGAATCCTCGCCCACATACATATAGGATACGCACGCATCTGTAGGCCTATGTTTAGAATGACAGGAAACATAAGTGGCAATGTGTAGGCCCGACCACGGGTATTTTGGCATAATTTTTGCAACTGAATGCAGTGTTATTTGCTTGTTCAAGTAGGTTAATCACGTAGCCTATGAGAAGTGTGGGCGTGCGGGAGTGCGGGCGTGCTTACGTGCTTGCATGTATGTGGTGGGTGGGGGTGGGTGGGGGTGGGTGGGGGTGGTTGGTTGGGGGGGGGGGGAGGTGGCGGGGATAGACAAACATCTGGAAAATCATAACAGATTTTGCTGAATTATAGGCGCCGTTTGGATACAAAATAGATATGGTGTTTATCAAATGGAATGCAGAAAATGACTTCGCATAGCATCAGGATTTTCAGGGAGAAGAACCAGCCCACCCATATCTCCCCAAACGGCCATTTGGAGGGGACACGCCCTAACTCACAGACCCTCTCCTATTAGACTAACCCAATAATAAAATCCTAGATCTGACCTTGACGGCCATCCAACCAATACTGGATGTAGCAAGATATAGTGTCGTGAAAATACAGTATCTAGAGAATCACACAGATATTTTCTCGAAGCAGCTCTCATCTAAAATGGGGGTTTTCGTGACAGAGATATTCATACTTAAATATGGCATCGGCGCTATTATAAACTTCTGACTAATGTCTACCGGGAATATCATTGAGATCATTGCCAATTTCAAAATTCATTGCTAAATACAATAGAATGAAAAAGTTACCCTGGTTAAACAGTGTTACCTTGCTGAGTGGTTGTTCCACTATGACGTCACAGCTGCTTGGAATTCAAGGGAGGTAATTCATGACGCGATATTTTAAAGCTATGTACTTTATCGGCAATATATATAAAAATATGCCATGTATTAGCAAATTGATAAGAGCTACATGATATGGAAGGACTGGATATATTATAATGTCTTAAAATACACTCTCCATATATGACCTTTAACAAACGGTTAAATAAGCCTTATCTCTCGCATTGGTGGCATTCGTTATCTCTGATTATTTATGTCTGGAAACGCTATATATCATATTTATCGCCTGGTTCGCTCACGAACCAGGAACTATTGGAATAGGTTGAAAAATGCCTATGGTCTGAAGAATATCTACGGGCGCTGCCATCTTTTATGATGCATTACGGGCTGAGCCCGATACTCCACTATTACCGCTGTCTACGCCGCGGAGCGGCTGGCGCGGCCAGCAGCATGGCAAAAGAGCGGCGCCGCTATTACGCGTAAACACGAGCTGGCGGCTCTATGTATTCAAACAAACCTCTGTTGCGTAAAAACTACTTGAGATTTTTTAATAAAATTAGAACATATATAGAAGGGTTCATGGTTTAAATAATCATCGATTTTCAGGCATATCGGTCGAATAGATGTATGCATTTCAACGAAATCCCTTTCAAAATAGTCCGTTATATTTATTACCGTGGTTGCTATATACCGTGTCTAAAACCAGTGTTGGGTAAAAACTACTTGAGATTTTAAAATAAAATTTGGAACATATATGTTTTAAATAATCCCCGATTTTCAGGCATCTTAAAAGTAAATTTTGTCCAGTAGATCCCTCATTTCAACGAAATTCCTTTCAAAATAGTCAGCAATATTCATTACTGTTGTTGCTCTATACTATGGCTATGTCAAAAGCAATTACGATTTAAAAAATTAAATTGGGAACATTGGGGACGTATGTTAAACTACTAATTGTGAGATTTATGTACAATTTTGTTTTGAAATGAAGGCTTAATAAAATTGGTCTGGAAATTGATAAATTAGTTATGGACACTGTATAGAATTTCATTCTGCAGGTCTATGAATCCTGTTCACTATATAGCATGAAGAACGTCTATTTGCTGGAAAAGAGAAGCCCGTTTTTTGAAAATTGACCACTGGAATAGCTGGATAAGTTGATAAGTAAGCCACTCAATTAATCTTGTGATGATTTCTAAAAATAATCTTGTTGGGCTAAAAAACGTTCAGTGAGCAAATTTTCTTGACCAATCTTGGCCATTAAAGGGTTAAGTTGACTAATCCTAACCGAGCCAGTCATTCCAGTGGTAAATTTGTCAAAAAATCCTCTCTTGGTCTGCAAATTAACATTTTCTATGAGAAAATCAAAATATTCTTGAACAAATTTGAGCATTAATATAAAGTATTAAACTAAAAAAAAAGTGTTAATTGGCTTTCTTGGAGCTTAGCAGAAGTCAGAATGAACATGGATAATAAGTATTTATTGCCAAATGAGTTGAGCTAAAGGCTCTAATTATGTATTATGCTATGGGTGGATTATGTAAGATGACAAATAGAGTTAATATTGGATGTACTTTGAACAACTCGGTCGTGATTTAATATTGTACCCTTAATATATGGGTGGCCTTCCATTCTCATGCTATGGTTTCATTGCCAATCTGCTGTGGGAGCTTGTCCTTGCCGGTCCGAAGAACACTATCGATTTTGGGGTCAAGCGGTCAAAGGTCATGGTGACCTAATTAATTATGTAATATGCGTTTCCGGATGATAACTCAAGTTCTATTGAAGGGATCGTTGCGAATCTGGTATGGCAGCTTATCATTGGTGGTCCGAAGAACCCTATCGATTTTTGCGCCATACATTAACTCAGCTATATGTAACCCATCTCTCTCTCTCTCTCTCTCTCTCTCTCTCTCTCTCTCTCTCTCTCTCTCTCTCTCTCTCTCTCTCTCTCTCTCTCTCTGAGCTGGTCTATCTTTTTTACCCCTTTCACATGCAAATGCTAAATACAGCTCACGAGCCCCTATCTGCACACAGCAGAAATGACCATGATTATTTCATGTGACCAAGCACCAATAACCCAGGCATGTATCTAAGGGAAGGTTCACCAACAATTTACAGTCCTCATATTTGGGTTGTCCCCAGAGTTCAAATATCCCCTAACATGAATATATCTGCTGTATGATCAATATAAGTTGATCACGAGTTGCTGATATACCACAAAACAATACTTATTTAAATGGTATTGAGAATTTATTCAAGAGTAACTATTATGCAATAGAATGTGTGTGCATGTATGATGTGTGTGTGGAAAGCCACTGTTTTACCAGAACAATATGATATGAGGCTGGTATATAATACATTATACATACATTACTGAGATGTGATCATGCGTGGAAATAATCACTAATAAGCTAATCCAAATGGAACTAGCACCTGGAACACAGTATGGCTTAATAAACAGATACTCCAATTGAAAGTGGAACATAGAACTCGACGTGACGTAATAAACACCTAATCAAATAGAACACAAAACATAGGGCAAAGTATGACTTAACACACAGTAATCCAATTGGAAGCGGAACATAAGACCTGATGGTGACGTAGTAAACACGTAATCCAATTTATGACAATAGAGATCCCCCAATCCTCACGAAGATGTGGCACTCTGTGATTGTCCTCCAACTCAGTGGCTCTTAGGTACAGGTAAATGTTACTGGTTCCCAAATACGGTAGTTCTAATAGACAGGTGGAACGTTACTGGTTCACAAACACGGTGGTTCTAATAAACAGGTGAATGTTAGTGGTTCACAAACGTGGTGGTTCTTATAGACAGGTGGAATGTTACTGGTTCACAAACAGGTTGGTTCTAAGAGACAGGTGAAATGTTACTGGTTCACAAACACAGTAGTTAAAATATACAGGTGAAATGTTTCTGATTCACAAACAGGTTGCTTTTAAGAGACAGGTGAAATGTTACTGATTCACAAACACGATGGTTCTTATATAGCAACAGTTCTCGTGGTATAAGTTTTCTTACTTATATCCCTATCTCTACATCCTCACTCTAGCTCATGCTCGCGTCAACTCCCCTCAGATCCCCCTTACAGTTCCTTTTCCCCTTCCATATGAGGGTACCAGCAGTCTTGACAAAGTAGAATGACTCGCAAATGCCACACTACCATTATTTCCCAAAAGCCAAGATAAGTTACATTGGATATTAGTTAATATATTGATAATGGTGATAATGCGTGGGTTAAAATTATAATATTGTTAAAGTGGGACAAACAATTGTGTCATTGATTACGTCAAAACTTGGTTCTGAGGTGACAGGCATTTATGGCTGAGAAGGGTTAAACCCTTTGCAACAATTTAGTTCAGTATTAGAACTGTGGAGATTTGGACATGTGCAGAAATTAGCTGTGTCAGATTGGTTTATTTCCACACTGATAAAGTTGCCAGAACCTACATACCCCTGAAACAAGACTGGTACTGTGTCATGACTACCTACATTCCTGATAGATTTTCCTCATCATGATCGAAGTTGTCAACAACATCCATGGTAAAACTCCCTATGTCAAAATGGGGGTCGAAATGAAACTGTCTCAGTGCTGCTCGCTACAGTGAATGATCACATATCATTTTGATGAGCTCGTCTATAGCGCATGGAGGAACTTTCTATGTATACAGTTTTGCTAGTGGTTACCCGTATGGCACATTGAAAATTTGGTCAGCCCATCCGTCCCTTCATCCGTATGTCTATTTATGTGAATTATACATACATTACTGAGATCTGATCATGCAGGTATTAAAACCAGGGTAGTCTGGTCATGTGTCCGTTTACCCTCTATAGATTTGTCTGCTCCATAATTTTATGGCTTTCCCTGCGAGGTATGCCACCGGCGAGTATCCATCAGTTTACTGATATGCATTGCGAGCTCAACCATGTCATCTGACTAAGCTGTAGTAATCACACATAACCTGGCACCCAGCCATCTGTTCGTCCCCCATAAACAAGTGGCATGTTTTGTTATTTCTGGATGGATGGAAACAAACGTTGTGCCAAAATGGTCATATTAACATCTAATTTATGCATTGTGAAAATGAAGCTGATTCGATCTCAAACATCAGAGTTATCAGAGTTTGAGATTTTCCACAGTATGGGATACAATGAGGAAAGATATTTCTTCAGTGCACTTTTCTTGATGTTTAGAGCTATTAAGTCGTAACTTGGTGGGTGGATACAGTAGAAATATATCCCATCTGGTCTGAAATGCTAGATGTGGTCTTATGTCATGTTAACCGTCCATCCATTGCCCCTCAAAGTTTTGCCTTAATATGCTAGTTACTTCTTAATCAATGATTTGATTTAAACCAAATTTGGGTCAATGGATTTTATTGTGCTATTGGTAACCTTTTCGGTGGTCATCTTGGATTTCCAAAAATTCTCTGGAAATCACGAAAGAATGTGCCTGGTCAGTCTGACCTAGGTTCCAGATAATACAGGCCAATGGTCAAATTTGCCATTGGAATCAATGGCAAATTATTGTCAGCGTGTTAACCTATCTTTTGTCCAATTTCTACCAAGTCGTGTCACAATGTCCATATATGCATCTGTTATTTGCATTATCCAAAGGGGCTGATTCGATGATAAAGAGCAGAGTTATGCCACATGCAACTTTTCTGCAGTATTGTACCAATGTGAAAAGATATTACCTAAGTGGCACATCCCATCATATTTATAGCTATTGAGTAACTTGATGGCTGAACATGCTGTTAACCTTATTGGCAGGGTTACAAATAAAGAATACTATATTTCGAGTATTTTCCTAATTTCGTTTACTATTCCTATATTTGGGTAAAAACATTCTATATTTCCTAGTGCATTATCCATCATAATGTAGGAAACAGAATGCTATGCTTCTCAGAACATCTCTTATCACATCGTCCATGGGGAATAATCATCCGCTGTGGAAAGAACCACTTCCCAGACCCTCCTCTATATTGGATCAACCCTATAATAGAATCTTATACAGAATGTGTTGTCAACAAACTTGAGTCGGAGATTGTCTCTTGGTGTACCCTAAGAACCCTTTTCATGTTGGAACAAAAGGTCAAAGTCAAAGATATCCTAATTAGGATAAATTATTTTATCCGAAAACAAAGAGAAATTGTTTCCCTGGATAACTTTACAATGAGTTGTGTTACGCATTGTTGCTATACGAAATACAGAATATGGCACATGCGTATTTCATGATACTAATAACCATTGTGTTAACTAATATGGCTTCACCATAATAATACAATATAGTGTAATCTTTTAATGGCCAAGTCAGCCTTTGCCATTTACAATCCGAGCGAAGAACTTAAAGAATGTGTTGATTGAAGTCAGTCATGCCACTGGTCACCTTCAAAAAGTATTACTGTACATCTCGGTAATAACTTAACATGTTTCCAAAACAAAATAAAGCGTGCTATTTAATATTTTGAACATAATTGGGCTGGTGGTAATGCAATGAGTTATGTTTCTTACTCAGTGGCTTATGCACTTACATATGTCAAAATCAAACTTCTACAGCTTATATTTATGTATAGATTGCATATATTTGGTAGAAGCAGTAATCAATGAACCTTTCCATTTTTAGCTATGCCCCGCCCATCGCTAGCTAAGCTCCACCCACACCTTGCCGAGTTGGGTTTGATCGATCCCCAAATGCCCTAGCTATCAATTTCTTGAATACTATAGAGGGAAGCTGTTGAATATTTTGTAACTAATTTGACTGGGTGCTGTTGCTGCCTATGACGTCATATGATGGGTGGGCACTCTGGAAATGTGAATTTACACTGCGAATTTACTCATCAGTTGCATGTTGAATTTTAGTGTATTTTCTATTATTAGAGATTATTTTAAGAGAAAAAGATTACTAGGGTCGTTTCCAAATTAAATTACTTAACTCCATGTTTCAGCATTTGTTAATGGATTAAAGCAAATTTTAAGTTATGTCAATTTCAATCTGGCAATATGAACATAAGCTATGAGTCTCCTAGATATTTGTTTGGTCATTTCTGATTTAGTTTTTGTTTCTTAGCTATTTTTAACAATTTATTTTTACTGAAGATATATTTTCATTTCAGCATCCAGCTGAACATTATGGTCATTGATCCATTTATTATTTATAGTATACAAACATTTTGGAATTATGTTGACTGACAGATGTTGCTCCCTAAAGACAAAATATTCTTCAGTTTAATGTCCCTTGTTGTCACTCATCCAATTCTACATTATTATAAAAGTCATAATGGCTGGTAAGCATTGGCATAATATGTATGCTATATAGCTTCATGTAAAACTGATATTTCGAATAGTTAGAATATATTATTATTATTATAAAATTTACTCGAGAAACAGTATCTGAACATTTATCTAAATGTATAATTATTGTATAAGTTATGAAGGGTATTGATTCAAACATTTAAGTTATCCTTTAACTCATCAATTGTTAAACTTTCTTTAAGAATCCTTTAAAAGACACCATGGTATATATTTTGCAAATTAAGTTACTCTAGGTTGTTTCTCTCCAAGAAAGCAGCCGTCTTCAATATTTAAAAAAATTTACTCCAATCCTGCACCATGTATCATGGGGCGTGGGTCAAATTCGCCCTTATACAAGGGAGTAGCCAGGTTCTAAATGATAGTTGAGCAAAGGAAACGTACAAATATTCTGCACATATATTCCAAACTTTGAGCCAGAAATATATTATCTGCCATGAAGAACCAGCCAATCAAATGCTGGTTGATTGACAAAATCGGTGGGCAACCAACACAGGACTGTGCTATGTCTTAGTGCCAGTGCCTCGTCAATGACAGGATTCCTAGAACTAATGCTTAACAATAATAAAAAACTACATACATGCGAGTGCCTAGAGATATGGCAAGTCTGGAATGCACACTATCAGTTCCAGTAAATTGGTGTGGTTGTAAGTCGGGTATTTGAAAGCTGGTCCAGTGAAAGAAGATTCTATCTTCTGGATGGTGGGCCAGTCAGTAGACTACTCACCTCCCAAAAACTAGGTGAATAGGTACCATAGAACGGGCTGGGTTCGAACCTCACTGAAGTTGAAAATTGAAAAATGTTAAATTTTCATTCCAATGATGACTGTGCTATATCCTAGTGCCAGTGCGTCGTCAATGACATGGTTTCTAGAACTAATACTTGGCAATAATAAAAAAAACTACATACATAAGTACATACGAACACGAACACTCCTATATCCCCTCGAAGTTCATTTTTGAGTGAATAATACACATTTTACAACATTGTAAACCACCCGTTTGTTTCCTTCTTTTTAATACCACACAAAAAATAAGCCTATTTACCCTTTCATGGCGAAGGTTATATTTGTAAAGTTAACACTGACATAACCGGCTCGATAAAAGGGTCAGTTATTACAGAGATAAATTTTCAAAAATAGTCTTCTTTTGGCCTGCAAATGGATATTCAATAAGCCACTATTTAGATTTTCTTGACCAAATTTAGCCATTAAAGGTTTAAATAATGCCTTTAATCGTCAAACATGTGAAATGTGCTTTGTTTTTCAGTAAACTATCGTTTCACATACGACTTATTCAATGGATTAAAATTTAACCAAATTCGAAATGTAGATGAATCGTTACACTGCTTTTCTTTTAAATAGTCTGTATGCTGGCAGCTTTATAATAGTACGTATACGCATTACAGATTGGAATTGTTCTCATACCTACAGGTAACGTTATTTTGGACACCGACACCTAAATCTTATGTTACAATTGATGTAAGTCAGAATATTGGGAACATACCAGAAAGCTTTCCAAATTTATAGGAATCTCTATTTTCTATAGCATTTTCTAAATTATTTTAAAATGTATATATATATATATATATATACGTCATACATATTAGTGACATGTATCGTGTATGCAATATCCAACATGTATCATGTTGCTAATCTGGTAAATTACATTTGATGTAACAATCTAAAAGTTCAACATACAACATCTTACACTTTGCTCAATTGTCTGTCTTAGTAAAATTACAAGATTATCTAATAATAAGATTGTAAGTTATTATTGAGACTATTTATCCAGACGTGCCAGACTGCCATCTAGCCATAATCTACTAAGATACATTTCATACCAAAATCAATTGATGTGCAAGTGTAGCGTCAATGCTTTAGATTACCCCTTATCTGTTATCTGCGACTTTAAAAGTCATACCTAAATGAAATCCCCCAAATTAGCGAGCCAAATTTATTATCCTACTGCCGGCTATGAGCAGTAAACAATTATTTTACAGTCAATTAAATACCCGGAGATTGATGCTGTGACATTTGACGGTCATTTGGTGATCATAAGGTGCTATTAAAACCAAAATGGCGCAAAATCTATCTCTCGGATTTCAAAACTCTCTGGCGTCAAGGGGCATTGAAGGATCCTGGGCCTGATAGGTAGTGAGCCAAAATAAGGTAAATCTAAAGCCATGAAAGCATTGCAATTTAAACCAGTTACAGCAAAATTGTACTGCAAAATATAAATAGCCCTACTGTGGATGGATATAAAATCCAAAATATCCACCTTGAATATTGTTTTCAATATAATAGCACTGCTAGATTTGATTAAATTATTAAAACCTGTGAAAATCTATTGTGACAGTCTCTCAACATTGGCTGAAATTCAATATGTCTGCCATACATTCCATCCTGAAAATCACTTGCTGTGGTATATAACTCTCTGTAGCTTTGAATGGTTGATGGAAATCCATTGGGATTGGTGTTCTATCGGTCGTTGGGACATGGCAGGATCTCTATCAAAATTAGCGTAAATAAAAAATCGAATAGGGTGACCAAGCAAATATTTTGAAAATCAGTTTCTATGAGAAAACTGCCTAGTTGGACTTACTAACGTCATGTAGCGCAGGTCTTCAAGTGGTTCTCCCGGGGCACCGATGGAGTCATTTGTTAATGGATGCATGAATACATGTGTTCTGAAGTGGATACGCATACATGAACAATGTGCCTTTATAAACATCATAAATAGCAAGCTGAAATTGGACTCATGTGTAGACTTGGACGATTTTTTTATTTAATTGGAAGTTCGATTTATTTTTAAATTCACGATTTTTATGATGTAATTTGAGGAAAAATTTGTAAATCGTCAAAAGTTTCCTGTTTGTTTAAAATCTGAAGTGGGTACTTTTCCGTCGCATTTTGGCAGTACATAAGTACAATTGTAATCGATTCATGCCAGTGTTCATTGTGTTTTTATTCTGCCACGCATGGCACATGTCGAATAATTACTAATTGCAACACAAAGATAAACAAATTAACAATAGCAAGGTAACACCTTTGTCACTGATCCGTCGAATCGCTATATAATTTTCTTTCTTTCGCTGCAGACCCCAAGTCGGTTGGGAAATACCAAGAATATACTTAGTTGCAGAGTGTGAGGCAATAATCAGCGAACATAATTCTTTGTAATTCTAGAGTTAGCAATTTCAATTAGTAACACGGTCAAGCAGTGTAATAATTGTTCTTTTTTGTTTCAGTTGTCATGTCTAATTAAAGAAAATAAAGCAACAACATTCCAGATTGTTGTATTTGGAATTGCGTTCTGTTAATTTTTCTTACATGTAAATCTTACATTCTGAAATCAACTATAAACTGTCCATGCTCATACAATAATTATTTACATACCTCTCAGCACAGGTTCTGTCTGCTAAATGTAGTGACCAATAGACGAGTATTTGTCAGTCGAGCGCAACATTTTTTGATTAGGTAATTGTAGGTGTGTTTGACCGGCAGATAGTCATTAGTCAACTGTAGTAAACTACAGTTTGCACGTTGAACGTCACTATTCCATCATCGCCTTCTTCACTAAATCTATCGTCAAGTAAACCTTTGAATTACAGCTCAAATTTTAGCCACCCCAACAGCAACGCAGATATGAATGTGTATTTCCAATGGCATATGCCTTTATTTAATCAATATAGTACCTAGGCCTCTTCGGTTAATCAATATTTCATTGATAGTCGATTATTATATAATCAAGTGTAAAATAAAATAATCGAAAAATCGATTTAATAGAGCAAAAATCGATTATCTATTTTAATCAGGCATAATTTAGTGTTTAGTTTTGTAATACAGCTAATGCATCGGTGGATTGACTGTTACAGCGAGGTAGTTGTATAAATTTCTATCCTTGACATTCAATCCCGCATCTCCCGAGTCATAATCGGAAACATTTGACTGCTACTGTTTATGGAACAATATCCACCTCTGAAAGCTATAGGCTGGTGGCCATTTTGCGAAAACATGTAACACTTGAATTACTGTCTTTTCATAGTAAATTCACAAAATTTTGATGTAAATTTTCACAAATTCTGCCGAATGTTTTGGAAGTAGTTTGAACAAAATATTCAACTTTTCTAATGCTGGAAAAACAGGGAATGTCATTGATATAGGCACTATGGAACTATGAAATCAATATCATAAGAAAAATAATATGGCCATTTCACGAAAAAGTGCAAAGTATTGACTTACTGTTTTTAGTAATAAATTTGTGCTGCTTGTTTTGGAATCAAAATATTCAGCTTTTCCGACACTGGAAAATAGGGAAACATCGTAGATAGGGTGAGCTCTATATATTAAAAGTTAATCTAATGTTAAAATTAAATTGGCGCCTTTTTACTGGCTTGAAAAATGAAAATCTTGGCATACACGCCAGAATCTTAAAAGCATTATCCAATGGAAATGAGTTGACAGTAGATTCCAAATTGACTTCATTATACTGGGCAGGGTTCAGTCAATCAGAGGACTGGTTGATATAGTTTGTTCTATTGAGCATCTTGCGGTCAGTTCATAGGCCTACTTAGTTGAGTGTGTTTCAAAGCAAAAATCCTGCAAGCCTACATAGGTGCAATTAGAAAATGCTTAAAATTGTAATGGAATTATTTGTCCCACTACTTAGTTAATTAAATTTAAGTAGAAGTTGGGAAGCCTATTTAGTGAAGCAATCATTCAATACACAATTTCATAATTACATGTGCACCTGTTGCGGAAATTCGCTTTTCACAATTTGAAAAAAAATAAACTACAACAAATCTGGTTTGAATCAAATTAATTTGATTTAAATAAAATAAAGCCGAGGCTTTTTAATTTTACACACTTGATAACTGTGGAGCTATAGCTTCTGGAACGTTCCTGGAACTGAATTATCACAAATAGATATTCTACGTTTACAAATGCTAGCTATTCTACGTTTATAAATGTTACTAATTTCCGTACAGACAATCAACTTGACGAACACGGCTCGCCTAAAACCATTCATAGTCAGGTTTTATTGTATCCCAACCCAACCCAGCACACAGTTTCATAAATATTATATAGATATAGAATAGGCTTGTTATCCTCATTGACTAAATTTAATAGAACTACCCATGTTGACTAAATATTATATGCTACACATTTGTTGATGTTATATCAATTTTGATTCTGAACTTATGAATAAAGTGGAACCAGGCTCTTCTATTTGATGCATTGCATCAATATGTGTACTTGTTAGTTTATTATTGCGGGCCAGAGTAATCTCGTGCATGTTACGCGCGTGTGAATGACACGGCTAAAGTTCAGATGTGTTATCGAGGTACCCCACTTATCCCGATTACATATCCGAACACCAGAGAGTATAATCGGTATCACGTGTTACATATTCTACTTGATTATCCCTGCTGCAAGCGAGAATAAAAGTGTGCGCATGCGTAGATAGGTAAATCAACCACGTGATATCTATGATCGGAGTACCTCGATAACATATCCGAACTCAGCTATGGAATAGTCTCACGTAATGACACTGATCAATAGACGGACCAATTTCTCGTTATGCCACGCCCATTTTTAGCCAAGTTCCGCCCACCTTTTTATGCGTGTTGGAATCGATTTGAAACTTTGAATGCTGAATTCCCAGAATCTAAAAATATAGATAGTCCTTTTGAATATTTTGAAACCAATTCGACTCCCAGTCAAATTCGATTTAAACTATTCAACAGAATGTTTACTAAATTATAACTTCATCAAGAACATGCAATCCGTTCATTTTCTAGACGGACTTTTTGATTTTCGTGACGAACGTACGGCATTATTCATTGTGCGTCAGCTAACATGTGACATATTTGATTATAGCGTCACATACTTGACAGTGACAGTTCAGATTCCTATATATGGAATACACGCACGCACGCACGCACGCACTCACTCACTCACTCACTCACTCACCCACCCACCCACCCACCCACCCACCCACCCACCCACTCCCTTCCTCCCTCCCTCCCTCCCTCCCTCCCTCCCTCACTCACTCACTCACTCACTCACTCACTCACTCACTCACCCACCCACCCACCCACCCACCCACCCACCCACCCACCCACCCACCCACCCACCCTCCCTCCCTCCCTCCCTCCCTCCCTCCCTCCCTCCCTCCCTCCCTCCCTCATCACTCACTCACTCACTCACTCACTCACTCACTCACTCACTCACTCACTCACTCACTCACTCACTCACTCACTCACTCACTCACTCACTCACTCACTCACTCACTCACACACACTCTCTCTCTCTCTCTCACTCACTCACTCAATCACTCACTCACTCACTCACTCACTCACTCACTCACTCACTCACTCACTCACGCACGCACGCACGCACGCACGTACGTACTGACACACGCACGCACGCACGCACAAAAGCACGCACACGTAGTATGCACGAAAGACCCTTTCACATGCAGAAATACATTTCAATATGTCTATCAATCGTGAACTCTGAGTGACACAGCTGTCGTCATGTCGTAGTACTGTCTTATCGCTTGTACCTACAAAGCAGAATTTAAAGACAAAATCTATACGTTGAATGTCTTGAAGCAAAGGCCTAACTGGCAAAAAACTTGTTTCACTTAAATTAGTTTAAAATTATCCAAACGTTTACCTGGAAAGGCGACTTCTAATTGAGATAGTGTAGTTTTATGGGTCAAGACGGCTATCTCTGTCATGGCAAAACCGACCACAACCGGCCTTTATAGGCCTAGTGGTATTGAGGCATGTAAATTTGCAGGCCAAGTGAAGACTATTTTTGAAGGCAGGCATTAGAGTTGTAAATTTTCAAATATAGGCTTCTCTTGGCTTGCAAATAGCCGAATATTTAGATTTTTTGACATAATTCCTCAAAACCACTGCGGAGCCTGGTTTTGACCGGCTTCGTCATAAAAAAGGGTTAACAGGTAGATTTGAAAAATCTCACGAAGGTGGGGGAGGGGGGGGGGGCTGGGGTGGGGGATAGGGGTGGGTGGGCAGGTGCATTCTATGGACATTCAGTCGCATAAGTGAGGGCCTAGCTTAGGAATGCTATTTGACATAGGTTATCACCTTATCAATCACATTCAGCTAGACAAATCGTGCCAAGAAATTAGAAACTCTGTATGTATACTTTATTGATAACAATCTTATCGATTTATTACACCAAACACGGCCTAATAGGGCCCACTTTTGTGTCAATATTGACGTGATAACTCACGCCAAGTATATATAAGCATAACACTGGGAACATATACACCACCCACCCACTCACCCACCACACCCTAGCCTAAATACCACGATCACGTATACACCATGTTCCTACGCTGGCCTTTTGTGACATTGTGATAAGACAAGGTCGTTCATTCACCATCCAGCTAAAACTATCTATATCTGGATATATAGATTTTTATGAGTACCAGAAAATGACCACACTTGTAGCCTACTTCAAATAGTAGGCATCCGGTAATTCTTACACGACTCAGCTTAAAGCGGTTTTCACTAGGATACTAGGCCTACAAGTGACGTAAATTGAGGGATCCGATCAGTCACTCGGGTATCTGCGGTCATAATCGATCACGTCACTTGTTAGCTAATGTCATAGTGAATATTACGTTCGTCCGTCTCGAAACTTGAGCAGTCTGTAGCGAATGTGTCTGAAATGAATATTTTTGGTGGGTTTACGTTTTAATAAATATTATGTTGAATATTTTGAAACTAATTTGACTTGGATCTGTTGCTGCTATAGGCAGCAACAGCTCATAGACAAATTAGTATCAACATATTTAACAGCATACCTGTATATTTATCTTGAACTTGAATTTTTTGAAATTCAGGCTTCAATATTTGAAATCGATTTCAACACGCGTAAAAAGTGAGCAGAGCGTAGCTAGGAATTGGCAGGACATAACTAGAAATGAATGGCTCTAATTGACCTATCCAGTTTCAGCTTTGCCCCCGCCCATCCTTAGTTAAGCTTCAACCACACTTCGCCGTGTTGGAAGCGATCGATCCCCGAACTTCCTGGCTATCAAGTTCTGGCAAACTATATAAGTAAGCCGTTGAATATTTTGAAACTAATTTGACTGGGTGCTGTTGATATAAATCGGTACTCTACGGTACCCAAAACTACAGGTTTCCAGAAATTGTCAAGTGTCATACAATTCTGTAAATAACCATAGATTTATAATGCAGTATACACGTCCAGTTATTTCATCGCACTGACAAACTATTCGATATCCATTTTAGAGACTTGGTTGGCTTAGACAGCCTAAGAAAGAGTTTCTTAGGGGAGGGTGCTATTTGGAAGCTGCATATTTATAGCAAATACGCATTCGGTTGGATGGTCTTAGAGCGAGTGTAACTTTGAGGGACTTGGGCTAGGGTGAGGGGATGGGGGTTTGGTATTGTGAATGAAGATTTCGTGTACATAGGCAGCAACAGCACCCAGTCAAATTAGTTACAGAATAGTCAACAACTAAACTGCATAGTTTTCTTGAAATTGATTGTCAAGGCATTTGGGGATCGAAGAATCCCAACACGGCGAAGTGTGAGTGGAGCTTAGCCAGAGGTGGGCGGGGTTTAGCAAAAACTGGAAAGGTAAATTCTGACGGTCCTGGTGAAGATGATTGAGAAGATCTGGCTGGCTATGGAAAGACCTACACTGGATGCCTACATGTCCGTGGTACAAAGAGGCTTTAGAAAGGGCAGTTCATGTACAAATGCATCACTCCTTGTTACAGAAGCAATAAATGACGGTATTGATGGTACGACGCCGATAGAATCGTGTTTCTCTGGATGCCGAAAAGGCATTCGACGTTGTACGGACACAGTGGTTGCTTCATAAGTTGCACCAGATAAGCTTAGATGGTGCACTTTGGAATCTCCTGACAGGATTATAAGAGAAACCCTTCTTGTCTTGTGTAAAGTGGGGAAGTGCACATATCAGAACCAGTCGAACTAAGCCAAGGCGTACGACATTATATCAACAGATTGCTACCTGCCGTTTATCACCCTGTGGCTGTTGGAAGTCGAAGAGGCAAGCCACGGAGCGAAGTTTGGTTCAATTGATGTGGCAGTACTGACCTGTGCAGACGCACAACGTGTTATACATAACAAATATTCCCTTCTAGATGCAATTCCTTCTGAATATAGTAAAGCGTTTCACAACGAAGGAGAGATTTCTGTACAATACAAACAAGTGAACTGGCGTTGTACCTACAGGTAGCAAGAGAAGCGAGAAGGTGTCGATATTCAAGCTAGGATGGGAGAAAGTTGAAAAAAACAGCAAGATAAAATGTTTCACCTGGGAATTACTAGACTTGCCAGTGGCAAGATCGACATTGCGCCTCTACCAAGTAGTGCGAATCATACTATTTATCTGATTATGGGTACGGCCAATAAATGGATGCTAAATATGGATGCTGTACATGAGCCCGAGACTCACATATACCCTAGAAGCATGCTGCCCAAGACATAATGATGTTCGCCAACTAGAAAACATCCAGAGAGAGAGAGAGAGAGAGAGAGAGAGAGAGAGAGAGAGAGAGAGAGAGAGAGAGAGAGAGAGAGAGAAAGAGAGAAAGAGAGAGAGAGAGAGAGAGAGAGAGAGAGAGAGAGAGAGAGAGAGAGAGAGAGAGAGAGAGAAGCTGAAGCACATTCAATCACTTCCAACAAGATGTGCAACGCGGTTGTTTATGCACTATTGGGAGCTGAGCCCATCGAAACAACCATCAATAAAAATGTTCTATCACGATATGGCAGTATGTGCAGGAATTCAGATTCCAGAGGGCATCAGCTGGCAAGGCAGCAAGTAGAGATCAAGGCACCCGGAACCGTTAGCTGGGTTTCTCTAGTGAAACAGGTTCTTTCCAATGGACGTATTCGTAACTAAGCCAGTGGTTAAGGCCGCTTAGCGACATCGCTCAAGATCGAATCGAAAACGAGGCTACCGGGTCATTCTTCACAACGGTTTACTGAAATCAACTGGCGACATCATGTCAATTAACATTGCTAGTCCCTTTCACATTGTATTGTAATTGGGGTCGGTCGACAATGATCTTAAAAAATATCGTAAGATACAAAAAATATGTAGTCATATGTATCAAGTTGAATGCTACTTGTAACAACAATAATTAGGCATATCAGAGCACTGAAAAATAACGCATATGAATTTGACCGAAGTTCACTTTATTTTTCCCATGCTATTATAATAGCATATGGGTGGGGGGGGGGGTAACAGTTATTACATACAATAATTATGGCAGCGGAGATATTTTACATATAACATATTAGATTAAAATATGTTTATTTTATGCTAGCTGTGGGAAGCCTGTGCTCTGAGGAAGTGAATAACTAGACAATTTGTTATGACGGTGGAGATAGAATATATGCAGTTAATTATATAATGCGCAATATTAATATATTAATGATTAGGGCCAATATAACAATAACCATACGTTCATATTAACCCTTCGAGCCGTGAGTTCCCAGAATCACAGTTTCAATGTAACTGTACAGGAAAACTGTTGAATATTTTGAAACAGACCCGGCAGGAACCTGTTTCTTCCATAAACAGAAACAGCTCCCAGTCAGGCCAGCTTGAAAATATCCATCAGGATTTAGTGAAGGGCTTTGGTGGTGGCCTTTAGGTTTGGAGGGGTTAATAGTCAGTATATTATACAGTATATTAATGCTACTGGAGTCATTGGCCTAGTTCAGTGAGCAGGGTAGGGTGTTTTGTAGACTGTGACAAATTTGGGAGCCGTGCCCCACCCCCACCCACCTTGAACCCCTCACTGACGATAAATGAGCGAAATGTTTATTTTAAAAGATCTCAATTCGTTAACTGGAATTACGACCAAACAACCAGGGCCGGCCCTAGTTACAATAGAGTGATTGAATTGCGTGTTATTGACACAGGCTTGTGTAGAACAAAGTAGCTCTTGCAACTATTAGTATTAGTATGCCATTTAACGGTGCACATTCACACCAGAGCGCTCTAAAATAAAATTATTTAAATTGTATACATTAGAGGCTTAAATTATGTACCTCAATATAATGAAGAGAAATAAATCTAAGAGAAATAATAATTTCATTCCGAATAATCTTGAAATAGGGGCACGTGTCTCTAATTCAGTTTCACAACTAAAAAAATTAAATTCCTTTGTACACAATGGAATCATCATATGTTAAGATTTATTT